>JBBYHM010000027.1:5515791-5643418 GCA_038381775.1 Adansonia rubrostipa
ATTAACCATGATCAATAAGGTACCAATTTTGGGCACCACAAGAGGGTCGATCCTTACTTGTGGCTGTAACCGACTTTTAAACCGTTAAGAATGATCTCTGGTACTCTTTAGACCATAAAATTTATCCTTAGGTTTTGTGACCCTTAAAGCATTAATTTCGACAGGTGACCAATCTCACTTGGCCAAAACAGATTGGTGGTGACTTTAAACAAATGGTTATTTCGTGATGACTATTTAGGGTTAAGATAGGTGAACAATTCATCTTAACTATCGAGTCCCCAGAAATAAGAGAATATTAATATCAATATGGCCTAAAAAAAGAAGAATAAATAGTTTTGAAAAAATGATACAACACTACCTATATAGTCAAGGGTCGTTTAAGTCGGGCTTGGTCAGGATTTGCATCCAGGCCATATTATGATAGCTTGGCGACTCCACTGGGGAACCAATTTTTTTTAGAGAGTTAGGGCTAAAATTGATCATGTGTTAATTAAATTTTAATTAATTCGATTTCAATTGGTTTTTAGTTTTAATTCCCATTTTGGAAAATTTTTCTTTATGACTTATTTTATTTTTAAGTTAATGTTTGTGTGTTTTCTCTTTATTTTAAGAAAAGAGTATGTTATCCCTTCGCACACATTGTGCACATCTACACTGTGCACATCTACAATAGTTTCCCTTCTGTCTAATGTGAGAGGGACATAAGTACCTAATAATTTAGGATGAGGTGAAGTAGCTCTGCCTTCTGAGGTGTTAGCCTCTGTTTGGGGTAGTAAAAAGCCTATCGGATGTAAATTCCTACGCTTGCTCGAGGTGCTAGCCTTGTTACGGGCATGGAAGATATTCCTTCTCGAATTGAACCTTTTTCAACATAAATTCATGATGGATAAGGAAAAGGTAGCTCATTAATCCATTTTGGACTAGAGGTAATTCGAGAACCAATTTAGAGGTTTGACCTAAACCTCATATAGTGAATATTGATATCTCCTCAGTTAGTACCATACCCTTACTATAGGTGTGACCGAGGTTCGAGACATATGAAGGGATATGTGTACCTTTTCTTTCTTTATTCGCCTGCTTTATTTCAATTACATCTTTGTGATATTATTTATTGCTATGTTTTATTATCTGGAATATTTATTTCATGGATACTAACTTGCTTACTTTTTTCTTTTTTTGTCCTTCTTGTGCATCATTTATTTGCATCATGGGCGTTTGCTTTAGGCCTAATTTCAGATCCAGCTGATTTCCATTCGATTTTATGACGAACCAAGCAAAAGTGGTGGTTATTTCCAGAACTTTTGAAGAAGTCTACACAGAGTCCAAACTAAATCAAAGAAAATGGGGTAACTGCATACCCAGGGAATTTGTATCAAGACTGCTAAAGATCACACACTTGGATCTTAGATAAAATAATATTTCTGAATTGGACATATATGGGAAGGATAGGATAAAGCCAAGCAAACCCAGTTTGTGACAAAGTATGGACATATGGCCATGTTGTTGAAAATCCCTATAGATGAATAGTTGGTTCAAGCTCTGATAGAATTTTAGGACCCCTCTTACTGATGCTTTTCATTTAACCACCATGACATGATCCCAACCATAGAAGAGATTGCATCATTATTAGGGTTGGGACAAGTGGAGACAAGACCTATCTACTGCAAAGAGTGCAACCCGACGAGTCATAAAAAGAGATTGGCACAAATCCTTGATTTATCTCCCTAGTCTCTTTGCTTCGAACATAAAGGCAATACCACAGTTATTTCATGGCAATTTTTGAAGGAGTATATTAGGGATCAGCTAGAAAAAAATGAAGCCCTTGATGCATTTGCTTTAGCCATATACGGATTGGTTTTCTTCCCAAGGGTGCTCGAACATGTGGAAGTAGCGGTGATTGAGCTATTTGACTAGTTGAAGCGAAATATGCATCATGCCCCCACCATCTTAGCAAAAATCATTCGAGCACTTAACGCGTGTGAAAAGTTGGGCGAAGGTAGATTTTTCAGGAGTGCATTAGTGTTATATATCTTGGTTCGTAGCTATTTTTGGGGAGATGGTGCTGATAGAATTAGACCTTATTTCTCATACTCTATCCCTCTCTAGCATTTTATGGAGAAAAATTGGCCACGGTTGTCAACGAAGAATTAGTGGGTGACATCATTAAAGAACTTGGCTCTGAAAGAGATAACATGGAGAGCTCCCTGGTTCGCACCTAGATCTATCCTGTATAGATGCGATCAATTGTCATTTGTGCTTTTGCTTGGATTATGAGATACAGTCGGATATGCACCACTTTTGGTTTGACGACAATATGGGACTAAGCAATTCATCCCTATGACTTTCGATTTGGCTAGTGTGGGTTTGGATTATCATAGGGAAGGATACAGGGACATGCTTTCGACAACTATCGTACATTAGAAAGAGATATATGAGTCTGGGCTACTCTCTTACATATATCAGATCACTCTTGGGTACAATGCATGGAGATTAATTCGGGGTTGTGGTTTGATTATTCCAAGCATAGAGGGGGTCAGCCTTCAAGCGACTATTCAACCAAAGCCTCTCATGCCTTCTAAAGTGTAGTTAATAGGAGAAGAGGCAAAAAGAGACTGGAAAAGAGTGGTTGCCGAAAATCAAGCCCTCGGAGAAGAGATCATGTATCTGAAGATGAAGACGGAAGCCAAAGAAAAGGATCTTCAAAAAATGGAGGAGCAATACACTTTAATAAAGCATGATTGGGTAGAACAAAACAAGAAGATGAAAATCATTGGTCTATCAGGGAGCTCCAGCAAATCTCCTAGTCAAGTTACTGAGGAAATGCATAAGCTTTGCAGAGAGCTTAGAAAGTGGAAAGTTAAAGCTGTGGGAAGCAAAACCAAGGTAGCTGCATTCAAACAAGAGCAAAAGGCTCACGCAGATACATGAAGACAAAGGAGGAGGTTTGCAGAAAAGAATGAACGACGCAAAAATGCCCTTCACCAAGAACAGGAAAGGATGACAAAATTACTCCAAGAAAGAGAAGCACTCATTTCAGTTTTAGGGCAAGTAAGACAAGAGTTGTCTCAAAGAGAGCATGACATTGAGGCATGGGCCCAAGCATACGAGGAAATGGATGTCTATTCGGATAATAGGTTTTGCTAAGTCCAAGATGAACGTGACAAGTGGATAGCCAATTCATTGGAGCGACAGTTTTATATTAATCATTTGACGAAACTCAGCAGTCATCCAAGCGAGGGATATGGTAGAGAGGATACAAGGACTTCAAAGACAAATAAACCCAGTTAATGAATTCAGCTCAACGATACTTCACCTTTTGGAACAAGCTGAAAGGGAATATGACCAAATTAGGAAGTTCTATGGACATAATTCTAATATGATAAGTGATATGTAATTCCCTTCTAAAATCAATGGAAATTATGGATTTTGAAGTCTTGTAGTAAAGCAAATGCCCTTGAATACATTCATTACTCATGCATACATACACATACACATATGATTATTGATCTATTAATAATTACTTAATTCCTAAAAATTTTAGAATTCACACAAGGTTTATCCATTGCGAATCAAGACCAATCAACATTGTCAATACCCACACATAGTTACTACACTAAAGTAAGAGCAAGGAGAATGGCTAAAGACCATATCACAAGATTGGAATGGCTCAAGGAAAGCTACAGGTAGGCTCAAAAGGCCATGTTGAAAAGGCAGCATGAACATTAAGCTCAAATTGCACAGATGATGGAGCTACTACTAGTTAGGATGCTAACTCGCCCTAAGCAGGAAACAAATACTGATGCTCCCACTGAAGGATCCGAAGGGCACTAGTTGAAAAATTAGGCAGCAACCCACCACCGGCTAATGCCTAGAATGTACAATATAGGGCCTCGATAGCTACTCCTTCATCGATCATCGTCATAAACCCTGAAACCATACCTGAAGAAACAACTAAGCGAGATATTCCCATCCAAAAGGAATATATGGGACTAGGCATTGATAAAAAAGAAAAGATTAAGCAAAAGGCCAAAGAAGTAGTTAAGGGAAAAAAATAAAAGGAAAAGGCAAAACTATTACTCCTTGAAAGAAGGTTAAAAGCCATAAAGAGGGCCAAAATAAATAGTAGTGTGGACGTTGAAGACCTCAGCTTAGTCTGAGATCTTGTTCTCCCCTCGAAATTTAAAATGTCAGAGTTTGAAAAGTATAAAGGCACTACATCCCTGCAGACACACATCAAAATGTTCGTAAGAAAAGTGGTGGGCTACTCATAAGATGATAAACTCCTAATTCATTATTTTTAAGAAAGCTTGTCAGGATCAACGTTAAGATGGTACAATGATTTGAACCGTACCCAAATTAAATGCTGGCCCGACTTGGCAAGTGTTTTTCTCTAGCAATACAAGCATATGGCTGAGTGGGCTTTATATCGTTTGACCTTCTGAAATTTAGAGAAAAAGTCAATCAAATCCTTCAAAGAATATGCCCAATGATGGAGGGGCTTAGCTTCTTAAGTCCAATCGCCCTTGACGAAGAAGGAAACCATAATGTTATTTGTCAATACTTTGCGTCCACCCTATTACGATAAAGAATTTTTTCGATCTTGTAATCTCTAAAGGAATGATCGAATCAGCCATTAAAGTCGGGAAGCTTACATCAGGAGAGTTCTTTAATGCAAAGAAGCCAAGACCACTACAGAAAAAGGATGAAACACCATCAATCGGTTATTTAAGACAACCATACCACCTAGGACCTCGCCCCTATTATCAAAATCCAAGATAAATGCCCCAAAACACGTATCCATACAACACACCGTAAGCACTTGTTTCAACAACAGTCCAAGCTACCATTCCAAACCTGCTTCCCCGAAACTAGTTAAGACCTAACACCAATACATAACCCTAAAAAACCAATCAAACCAAACCTTATTTTGACCGTCTTCCTTATTCATATAAGGAAATGTTTGACCAATTTTCAGAAGCAAGGCTAGTAGCACCAATTTTCTTCAAACCGTATAAAGGCAATTATCCTAGTTGGTATGACCCGAACCTACATTGTGAATAGCATGCACTATCGGGTCACTTGGTTGAAAACTACCAATCATTTAAGCATAAAGTTTAAAGCCTTCTTAATAGAGGCACCTTTAAGTTTGATAATACACCGGCTCCCAATGTGGCAGCAAACCCTTTGCTAGATCATCCTGAGCCTAGAATCAACGTCATCAATATTAAAAACAAGCAATAGAGAAAGTTGAGTGTGGAAGAGGTCAAAACACCTTTAGAAAAAGTATGAAAGGTTATGACCAAGTCAGAATCTTTGGCCAAAATCAAGAAAGCATTAAAAGATAATTTGACGATAGTGTCAATTTCTGTAAGTATCACTTGACTTTGTGGCATACCTTATAGAGTCGCCTAGATTTCCATGCATTGATTCAAAGGATGATGAATAATGGTGAGATCGAGTTTTTAGAACAGACTGAAGTGAAAGGGAAAAAATCAATCAATATGGTAGGGGAAGGATCATCACAACCCTCATACGGTGTCGATCAGCCTTTCTTCATTTGTTAAAACCAAACCATGCCTTCAAAGGTGGATATTACCTCCAAACTGATTATTAGGGCACTAGCACCATTCCTTTATCAAGATAGTAAACAGGTGATATAGAAGTATGATGGCGGGGTCACCACTTCAGAAGCTGTTAGTGCCTAATTGGCATCTGTCGATATCACAGGGATCAGCCATGTTACAAGATATGGGCATGTATACGGCAGGGAAACTAGTGAAGCTGAAACGAAGGCAAAATCAAAGGCATAAACATCTAGGAAGGTGATAGTTATCGAAGATGTCCTGGAGGAAAAGCAAGAACCAACAATAAAAAAGAAGCAGCTAAATTCCTGAATTATATCAAGCACAATGAATATAGTGTCAATGGAGCAATTAAAGTAACAACTAGTGAAGATTTCCTTGCTAACTTTATTGCTCAGTTATGAACTTCATCGGAACACTTTGCTGAAAGTGTTAATCAAGCCTATGTCCCTTAGGACATTTCTGTCAACAAACTTGACCTCCTGGTAAACAAAATTATCGCTGACAACTTTATTTCATTTAGTGAGGATAAAATTTCGCTAGGAGGTAATACTTCAGCAAAATCCTTCCACATCATGACTCAGTGCAAAAGGACCATACTACCTAAGGTCCTTATAAACAATGGCTCTGCTATAAATGTCATGCCATGGAGTACACTTTCCTATTTACCTGTAGATGTTAGCTAAATCAAATAAAGCCACGCAGTTATCAGGGCTTTTGATGGAACAAGGAGGGACATCAAAGGAACTATTTTAGTTAATCTAGAAATTAGTCCTTACCCATTTGAAATTGAGTTCCATATTATGGATATCACTCCAGCATACAATTATTTGTTAGGGTGACCATGGATTCACCTCACCGAGGCTGTTCCATCATCCTTGCATCAAAAAGTCAAGTTTATAATGGATAAAAGATTGGTGAGTTTGTCTAGTAAAGAAAACATTATCGCTATGGCGTCTACAGAGGCTCTTACATTGACACAAATGCTGAAACTGATGAATGCTCTTCCAGAGTTTTTGAAATTATCAATGCGACCTTTATATCAGAAGGGTCAGTCATCCCTCAACCAAGGCTATCAAAAAATACGTGTATGGGCCTTAAATTAACAGTAAGGAAATAAGCCTTAGCCAAAAAAGGACTTGGGAGATGTTTACAAGGAATCAGCTAGGTCATTAATGTTAATGGTAGAAAGATAAATATGGATTAGACTTTAAGCCAAAAAGAGTTTAGAGAAAGAAGTTCAAAAAAAGAATAGGAGGAAAGCAGCCATCCCTACGTGTTGGACAATAGTTAGGCCTAAATCAACTCCCTACCCCTCGTTGGAGGAAATTTTCTGCTATGGAGGAGTTAATCAGGGAAATAGAGATAAAAAAAACTAAGAACGTTGTTTGAGTGATCAATGAAGCCTTCGAAGAGCATCATGTGGTTGCCATTGAAAGAGATGATAAAGAGTTCACTGAAGATCATGGGATTTGCCCATGCGCCTTGAATATGTTTTAAGGAATTGGACATGTGCTAAGAGAAACATAGTGTTTAGGCTAATCCTAAAGTAATAACTAAGAAATAAACTTTGTCTTCTATAGATTTTTTTGTAAAAACTCATAATGTTAATTTATCATCAGTAAAAATGAAATGTACATAATTGTTTGAAAGGCTAAAAAAATATCGGTTAAAGCTTAACCCAACAAAATGTACATTCAGAGCCAAGTTTAAAAAATTATTGGGTTTTATTGTAAGCAAAAAATGAATTAAGGTTGATCTGGATAAGATCAAAGCTATACAAGAGTTGCCATCCCCATGCACACCAAAAGAAGTGAAAAATTTTTTAGGGAGATTGAATTACTCCATATCTCAACTCACGGATAAGTGTGATTTGATTTTCAGCTTTTGCGAAAACAAAATCTTGGTGAATGGGATAGTGAGTGCCAAACTGCTTTTAACAAAGTTAAGCAGTATCTCTCTAATCCATCGATATTAGTACCGCCTGTTCTAGGATGACCTTTGATCCTATATTTGTCAGTGTTCGAAAGATCCATGGGCTGTGTGTTGGGGTAACATGATGAGACTAGAAAGAAAGAGTGGGCAATCTATTACCTCAGTAAGAAATTTTTGGATTACGATGTAAATTATTCTGATGTAGAGAAGATATGTTATGCTCTATTTTAGACAGTAAAAAGGCTCTAATAGTACATGTTGTATCATGTTACATAGCTGATCACCAAAATGGACCCAATTAAATATTTATTCAAAGTGCCAGCTTTATCAGGAAGGATAGCTAGGTGGCAAGTTCTACTATCCGAATATGATATTATTTATGTAAGCCAAAAGGCCATTAAAAGAAGTGCCATTGCTAAATTCTTAGCGAGTTGGGTACTTGACAATTATCAGCCATTGGATTTTGAATTCCCTGATGAGGACTTGATGAATATTACGATTGAAGAAGAAGAAGAGTCATCAGAAGGATCTACATGGAAAATGTATTTTCATGGAGCATTAAATACATTGGGTTATGAAATCGATGCAATTTTAATATCTCCAAAAGGGGATTATTAGTCTTTTATAGCCTGGATAATTTTTTATTGCACCAACAATATGGTAGAATGTGGGGCACTTATTATGAGGCTTCGAGCAACATTAGAAAAGAAGGTTCAAGTATTGAAAGTCTACAGAGATTCAGCCTTAGTAATTTACCAACTGCGTGGAGAATGGTAAACGTGAGACCAAGGTTGCAACAATATAAAAAATTCATTCTAGAATTACAAGAAAAATTTGAAGAATTAGACTTCATCCATCTGTTTCATGATGACAATTAAATGGTAGATGCTTTAGCCACCTTGGCTTTAATGTTCAAAGTAAACAAGGGGCATGAAGTGACACCCATTAAGATAAGTATTTATGAATTCCCTGCAAACTACCATAACATTGAGATTAAGGCATATGGCCTTCCACGGTATCATGATATCAGAAATTATTTGAAGGATCGAGTATATCAGCCAAATGCCTTAGAAACTAAAAAGAAAACCTTAAAAAGGCTGGCATTAAATTTTCTCTTGGACAGAGAGATTTTATATAAGAAAAATTTTGGCCAAACATTGTTAAGGTGTGTTGATGCTTTGGAAGCAAAGAAAATAATAGAAGAAGTACATGAACGGATTTATGGGATTCATGCTAGACACAAGATGGCAAAACAAATAATGAGAATGGGCTACTTCTGGATGACTATGAAGAGTGACTGTATCAAGTATGCTCAAAAGTGCCATAAGTATCAAATCTATGTCGACAAGATTCATGTCCCATGCTCACCGTTACATGTCATGGTCATGCCATGGCCTTTTTCTATATGGAGTATGGATGTCATCAGACCTATTATTCCTACAGCATCGAACCAGCATTATTTCATCTTGGTGGCCATTGATTATTTCACCAAATGGGTGGAAGTTGCCTTTTTTGCAAATGTCACAAGATTAGTGGTGATGAAATTCCCAAAGGCCACCATCATTTGTAGATTCGAGGTCCTTAAAATAATTATAATGGATAATGCTCCAACTTGAATAATAAATTGATGACGGAGGCCTGTACCCAGCTCAAAATCTCTCATCATAATTCAGTCATATATTGTCCGAAGATGAATGGGGCCACAGAAACTGCCAAAAAAAATATTAAGAAGATTGTAGGAAAAATGGTGAAAACTTATAAAGATTGACATGAGAAGCTTTCGTTTGCTCTCCTTGCTTATCGAACCTCAGTATAGACCTCAACTGGGGCAACACCTTACTCATTAGTATATGGCACGGAGGTAATACTACCAATTAAAGTTGAGATCCCATCACTTTGAATATTAATGGAGACCAAATTGGAAAAAGCTAAATGGGCACTAGATCACTACGAATAATTGAACTTTATTGAAGAAAAGAGGTTGAAAGTGATCCAGCATAGGCAAATGTACCAGAAAAAGATTATGAAGCCTCATGATAAAAAGATTCGTCCACGATAACTTCATGAAGAAGAACTGGTGCTGAAGAAAATCCTCTCGATACAAAAAGATCCATGAGGCAAATGGGCACCCAATTGGAAAGGGCCTTATGTAGTTCACAAGGCATTTTCAGGAGGCGTATTAGTCCTTACCGAAATAGATGGAGATGTCTTGCCAAACCTCGTCAATACAGACAATGTAAAGAAATACTATGCTTAAAAATAAAAAAAATTGAAAAAAGAAGACGAAAAATAAAAAAGAAGAAGAAAACAAAAATCAGATGAAAACCCAAACAGTGTATTCAATTAAAGGTGATATAAGGGGAGGCTTGAAGTTGAAAGCCCAAAAGGGTGGTTCAAGCAAAGAAAGAAATAATCAAATCATAGGCATCTCTAAAAGATGGATCTATGCAGAAGCAGGTATCCCATTCAGAAGAAATCTTTGAAGACCTGAATTTAATTGTCCAAACCTTTTCTTCGACATTTACCATTATCTTTGTGAATCTCTTTTTAGACATTTTACCATTATTTTTGTAAAAAAAAAGCCAATATTCTACTTTTTTCCTTGAAACGCAACCTCTGTTAGACTATCTTTTTGATCATGCTAACATTTTTGTTAAATGATAATTAACAACTTAAAGAAATAAAGATTGATTAAAATAGATAACAGACTAATTTCTTTGAGTTAATTTGGAATGAGTTCAAAATATTATGAAAATCTTGGTTCATGTCTTAATTCCTTTGAACATTCTAGGAAGCGTTAAGGGTGGATAACTAACAGTCTTAGATAGAATTCTGATGATGGAGGAAACTCAACCTCTTAGAAGATATTCATTATTTTGTTTCGGCTAGTAAGGGAGTTGATAGAAACGTCAGATCCTTGTTACATTCTGAAAACCATAGATGGATCGAAAGAGGGCATCACCAATATTTCCAATCATATCCCTTTTCCTTTACCACTAGATGGTAGTAATGCATCACAAAGTCCTATTTTTTCTCGGGCAGGGACATCGCCCACATTTCCAATCATATCTTTTTTCCTCAACCACTAGATAGTAATGATGCATCACAAAGTCTTGTTTTCTCTCGGGGTAGGGACATCACTCGTATTTCCAATCATATCCCTTTTCCTCAACCAATAAATGATATTAATGCATTACATGACCATAACGGGCATCCTCTGCACATTCTTAATCATACTATTTTCTTTCAGTCACTAGATGACACTGGTGCATCATAAACTAAATTCCTTAAAGGGTAAGAATAATTATTTCTGTAAAGACAATGTCAGATTCAAGATTGATCCTCACCGCTAGAAAGATTCTTTATGCTTTCTGAAGATCTTTTCAGGCTTTTGAAGTGGGTTGAATCACGATTTTAAAAAAATGAATGAAAAATAGAAAAATAAGCAATAAATCCAATCATGAAAATCCATGCACATTTATCATGCATCCATATTCATAATTGTGTAAAGCAATGAAGCAAGGAAACACTATCAAAATAGATACTACTTTATAATCAAAAGGTAAGTCAAGCTTTCCTCAAAGATCTCAAATATTAGATTACTTCAACCTTATTAAGATTTGTCTCTAATCGATCGTACTCAATCGAATTCTTACTTACTTGGTTGTACTCGGTCAAGGTCAAACTTTTTTTTCACTTTCATTTGACATGATGGTTTAGCCCTGGTCAAACTTTTTTTTTGCTTTCATTTGTCGTGATGGTTTAGCCTTGGTCAAACTTCTTTGTCACTTTCGTTTGATGTGATGGTTTAACCTTGGTCAAACTTTTTTCTCACTTTCATTTGACGTGATGATTTAGCCCTGGTCAAACTTGTTTTCACTTTCGTTTGACATAATGGTTTAGCCCTAGTCAAACTCTCTTTTCATTTCATTTAGCATGATGGTTTAGCCTTGGCTAAACTTTTTTTCACTTTCGTTTGATGTGATGGTTTAGCCCTAGTCAAACTTCTTTTCATTTCGTTTGACATAATGGTTTAGCCCTGGTCAAACTTTTCTTTTACTTTCATTTGACGTGATGGTTTAGCCTGAGTCAAACTTTTCTTTCATTTTCATTTGACATGATGGTTTAACCCTGGTCAAACTTTTTTTTACTTCGTTTGACGTGATAGTTTAGCCTCGATCAAACTTTCTTTTCACTTTTGTTTGACGTGATGGTTTAACTCTGATCAAACTCCCTTTTCATTTTATTTGACGTGATGGTTTAGCCCTGGTCAAATTTTTTTTCACTTTTGTTTGACGTGATGGTTAAAAGTGCAATTTTAAAAAGTTTAGGGGCTAAATTGTAAAATATGAAAAAATATGCTTTATGGTTAAAAGTGTTTGACCAAATTTTTATACACATTCTTGCCATGTTTTTTATGGTGATTCTTTACTGGTTTGATGACTTATAATGATGTTTTGTGATATTTTTCATATAGGGGTCCAAATGTAATTTTACAAATTTCAAGGTTATTTTGTGAAATATAAAATTTTTTTAAGGCCAAGATGTTTGGCCAAATTCTTGTTGATATATTTGCTGTATTTTCCATGTATATTTTCATGTGATTTTATTATTTTTAGGGCATTTTACCATGTAGGGATTAAAATGAAAATTTTTAAAAGTTTAGGGACTAAGGAGCAAATTTTCATATCTAGGGGGCAAAATTACATTTCACCAGTTTTAACGATTTCTATTATTCCTATAGCCTTTTATAGGGACATAGAAATTTTTGAAACTTTTCATATTTGTTTAGTCCTCTGAAGGATACGAAATGTAATTTTAAAAAATTTAGGGGCTTGATTGGAAATTTTGCATTTTAAGTCAAACTTAAATTTTTTGCTTTTCCATTTAGACTAAATTCATCTACTTTTCATCATTTTAGGTCATTTTAAGGTCCATTGGGGTTATTGGGACACTTTCATGTCGAGGGTATATCCTAAGGGCATTTCGATAATTTTTTTCATCAGGATGGTTTTACGCTAAAGGTGAATATTTACGATTGGATTAGTTTTCCAAGTTTATTTTAAAGTCCATTAGGGTTACCAAAATACTTTCATATCCAAGGTATACCCTAGGGGCATTTTGGTAATTTTGTTCACTGAGACGTTTTATGCCAAAGGTGAACATTTAAGGATTAGTTCAGCCTTTTGAGGTAATTTTTAGTGTCCATTAGGGGTGCCGGGATACTTTCACGTCGAAGGTGTACCCTGGGGGTATGTTCGTAATTTTTTTCACCAAGATGCTTTTATGCCAAAGGTGAATGTTTAGGATTCATTTAGTCTTCTTAGGTCATTTTAATGTCTATTAGGGGTACTGGGATACTTTCATGTTGAAGGTATACCTAAGGGCATTTTTGTAATTTTCCTTACTGAGATGTTTTTATGCCAAAGGTGAATGTTTAAGGTTCTTTGGGCCTTGTAAGGACATTTTTTAGTCCATTAGGAGTACTGAGATACTTTCATGGCAAAGTACACTCAAGGGGCATTTTTTGTAATTTTTTATCGAGTGCTTTAGTGTCGATGGTAAGCCTTAGGAATATTTTAATTTTCCTTAGAACCTAATCCTAAGTAGTTACCGGGTGCCTTAGTGTCGATGGTAAGTCTTAGAAATATTTTAATTTTCCTTAGAACCCAATCCTAAATAGTTATCGGGTGCCTTAGTGTCGATGGTAAGCTTTAGGGATATTTTAATTGTTCTTAAAACCTAGTCTTAAATAACCACCGGGTGTTTCTATGCTGAAGGTATATTTTAAGGATAGGTTCAATTTTCTTTCATCCTTTTAGTCCTGAAATTCAAATTAGTACTTTAGTGTCTAGATCGAGTCATAGGTGCTTTATTTTTGTTTCAATTAATTCGTATGTCCTTGTAAAATAAAGGCAATGTCTCAAAGTTAGAGAATGCATGAACTTCCTCCTACCCATATGTGATAAGGGTTTTATGGATCATTCTAATGACGAGATACCCTTTTTAAAATGAAAATTGGGAATTTTATACAAATAAAAACCTTTCACATTCTGCTAGGTACTCCAGTAGGATGTGAAAGACATTTTAGTTTTTTAGAACCTTTTATGTCCTTTTGGTTTTTCATTGGGGTATAAAAAGGAATAATAAAAACTTTCATGTCCTACTGGTTTTCTGGTGGGGATGCATAAGACGTTTCGATTTTTAAAATCCAAAACTTGATTTTCTCTCATGGAATAATAAAATCTTATTTTAACAATACCGGAATTGTAATTAAATACCACATATTGAAGCTGGATAGAAATTAAGTTCAAATTAACAATAACCAATAACGTACAATTTTGGGCACCACTAGAGGGTCGACCTTACTTGTGGCTATAACCGACTCTTAAACCCTTTAAAACGATCTCTGGTATTCCTTAGATCGTGAAATTTATCTTTAGGGTTTCGTGACCCTTAAAGCATTAATTTCGATAGGTGACCAATCTCACCTGGCCAAAATAGATTGGTGGCGACCCTAAATAAATGGTCATTTCATGATGACTATTTAAGGTTAAGAAGGGCGAAAGATTCATCTTAACTGCCGAGTCCCAAAAAATAAGAGAATATTAATATCAATATGGCCAAAAAAAAGAAGAATAAATAGTTTTGAAATAATGATACATCACCACTTATATAGTCAAGGGCTATTTAAGTCGAGCTTGGCTAGGATTCGCATCTAGGCCACATTATGACACAAGGCATCAAAAGAACCATGAATACCCTAAGACTACCACGGCAAAGGCAACAATAATGCATAAGAGTCCTAGGATGGTCATGGTAGCATAAATGGCTCAACAAATTGATGCACATGACCAAAATAGAAAATGAATGGAACAAGGTAGAAAAAATATACCAAAAAGGCTTGAACTTTTCCCTCTACTTAGAAATTGACTTTAAGCTTAATTTTTTCCTTTTCTTGGCTATTTTTAGCAAGAAAAAGATGAAAGGAAGAAGCTTTCTATGATATTGTTGATGGTGAGTGTTTTAAGGATGAAAATTATGAAAGGTTGAGTTTTTAGAGGATTTTTGGTGGTGGTTTGGGGGAAATGCGGGAAGGGAAGAAGGTTAAAAGTGAAAGGCAATGAAATAGTGTTTTGGGAAAGTTTTAGGGTTGGAGATTGCTAGAGGATTCTTAGGGATGGCTAAAAGTCATTTTTATTAGAATGGTTAGAAGTCTCTACTGAGCCAACTTTGCCTTTTCTAAACTTAAGGTTTACCCAATGCTTTTGGGAGACAAGGTAAGGGCAATTTTGATCTTTCATTCATGTACCAAGAGATATCCCAGCTACTATGCTTAGCTTGCCTTTTTCCTATTTGTTCTACCATGCAGAGGACTAGGGTAAAAAGGCGGCAATAGCCTATAACTAGAGATATGCCTAGCATGCCCTTTTACAACAATATATTTCATGAAAGTGAACCTTGTCATTGGCTATTTGGGCTCTAAAAATTGGATTAAATCCGATCATAAGCCCAAAGTCGAGGTCTAGAATGAATTATAATAGTTTTTTTGGTGGAAAAAAAGATGTTTGAATTGGATTTTTGAAGGATGAAAAGTGGCTCGAACTAAGCAAAAATGCCTTAGTGTATCGATACAAAACATGTTGTATCGATACATAAGCAATTTTTACCCATGAGTATCGATACAATGAGGTGTGTATCGATACTAAAAGTAAAAAATTATTTCCAGTCTTGAGACTCAGAGGCTTGTATCAATACTCCATGGTTTTGTATTAATACTCATGTTTATGTATCGATACATTTTGCTAAAAATCATAACTTTAGCTACTGCCAAGGTTTGTATCAATATAAACATGCTAGGTATCGATACCACACCTTAGATATTGATCTAAACCCTCTTGTATCGATACTACATGTGAAAATTCAAGTTTTTACTGATGTAAAGGCCCCGCATCAATACTTATGCACCAATATAACTTGCACGTACTTGTGGCTTCCCAATTTACCTTACCTTATTCATAAACAATAGGAAATTGATTTGTGTACTCATCTGAATAACTTTGGTGACACCATGAAAAATGACCTGTGATGCCTCATTTTACATTTTTTACATTTTTCTTTAATGCGACCCACGGACATGGTACCAGACAATTATCCTCTAGTTTTTGTTTTTTATTTTCTGATTTTATCATCTTTCAATTAAGTCATGGGATGCAAAAAGTTAACCCGAACAAAATTAGGTATCTACACCTAGCAAAGTAAGGGGTTTAATTCTAGTATCATATAAAAACATGCTTAAAAAATAAAAATTTAATTTTAACTTTGAACATTTTAATTATATAACAATGATTAAATATAATATAAAACAAAAAAGATATGTAAAACCTACTATGGACACTTAATTCATCCGGCCTTTTTTCTAACAGTCTTAAATACTCGAGATTTAGAGTATAACAAATTGCCCTGGTAGAAGTTGACCTCCTCCAAGCAAAATGGGCATTTTCAAGACCCTTTTAATCATGCCTATATGACCGCATATGCATGTGATGGAAAAGTGTAGTTTCGAGGGTCATAGAGAATAAATATAAGATTAAAAAAGATGAATATTTAAGACAAAAATTAGTTTTTAAATATTTTCTTGTTAAATTTTAAAATTTATTTCTATAGATAATTTCATGTTCAAAATTTTTGTTTTCAGGAATTTTTTTGAGATTTTTCCATAAAATTTGGTAAAATGACCTTTTTTACAATGCTCATGTAGTTTTTACACCATACTCACCTTTAAAAATAAAAAAATATTCAAGAGAAAATACATATTGGTATTTTATATCGTGTCATGTCAAATTGTCAAATTTATTCATTAAATTTGAATTTTTCACAATATTGTGAGTACCATGCTTGTGAAATTTTTCTAGTAAAACTTGTTCTGGATTTCAAGTTTTCATTTTTATTATTTTTATAGATTAATATTTTGAGTAGTTTGTTTGATTTAATTCATATTTACAAATTTGAACTTTTTTTTGAAAATTTTTAGCTCCAAAATACAAACTTTTTTATCTATAAAATTTTTCTATAATATTTTTCAGAGTTTAGAACTTTAAATATTTTCATGTATTTTAATAAAATACCTTGGATATAGCTTTTTTGAAATTCTAATTCATTTTTTTAAATATCAGTTTTCTTCTGTAAAGGATTTTTGCTTATAAAATTTTATAAGTTTGAAAATTTTAATTACCTTTTTCTTGTATATGAAATTTCTCAAAAATTCCTTTTGAAATTTTTTTCTGAAAACTTAATTAATTTTGTTTTTGTGCCAAAATTTATTTTTTTCTATTTTATAGGTTTTAGAACCCATTAGTTTTCCTAACAAGCTAATAAGCCCATTAACTTTTTAACAAGCCCAATGAGGCCATTTTTGTTTCCTAACAGGCCCAACAACCCTATTTTGATTAAGATTTTAATTAAATCTATTATGTGAAATTTTTTATCGGATATAATTTTAATTTGTTACAATTTAATCTATAATTTGTTTTTATCAAAATTAAATTCTTTTAATAACAATAAAGCCTAATAATAGGCTCCATGACGCACCATGGTAAGTCACATATAATGACAAAAAATATTTAATTAAGGCTTATTAAATAAGCCTAAGAAATTTTTAAAAGATAAAAATTAAAAAACAAAAAATTAAAGAAAGGATTCCGCTAAGGGGATTTCTTAAGCCCTTAGCAAAACCTCCCCCTTATAAATAAAGGAAAGATGCTTTCATAAAAGATGAATGTGTTTCATGCAAAATACTTAGCAAAATACCTAAATTTTTTAAGTTTTTAAGATAAATTCACTTGGAAAACTTGTTACTTTTTTCATATTAGTCAATTTTTATCCTTTTAATGAGCTTGGTGGTTACTTGTGCTCATAGATTTTGATCCATGTTGAAAGGCAAAGTATGAAAGCCATGATCAAAGTTTATTGATTTTGTTGTTGTGTTTGATTTTTATTAGCAATAAATTGATTTTCATTGATATAATTCATGTTTATTGGAGGAAATGATGTTATTTTTATATGCATATATTTTGTACCATTTTCCTTTGTATTTTCATATCGATTGTTAATGAAGTGTGTTGGTATGCTTATTATTTTCCATATTTCTTGCATATTTGAAATTAGGACATATATATGTTGATATTCATGAAAATATATGATGAAAAATATTGTTTTGCACTATTGTTGGCATTGGCCAAAAATCACTATAGCCCTTGGATAATTTTTATGCTTGATTTTATGATATTTTGGACTATTTTATTATATTTAAAACTTACAGGGGCCTAAAAATATTTTAAAAAAAAAATTGTTAAGGCCTTGAAAGTGTATTTCCATGCTTGGTTAAACCTAACACTAGTTTATTTGTTAAGTTTTGATTTTTAGGCTATTTTATAATTATAGAAAACATGGGGACTAAATTACAAAAAATTGTAAAACTTTTCTAAGGCCATTTAAAATTCATTTAGTACATTTTTTAACCCTTTAGGGGTCTTTGTATAATTTTACAAAGTTTAAGGGCTTATCTATAAAATTTAAAAAATATTATTCCAAGGCAAAAGATACTTGTCAAATATTCCTTATGATTTTTGGTATGACTTTCAAGTTGATTTTGATGAATTTGGTATTTATTTATAATAAAAAGACTAAATTGCAAAAATGAAAAAATTATTGCAAAGCCATCAAAGCTTTGCCGAATGCTTAGTGGACCTTTAGGAGTGTTTTTCATGCATTCTAAATATGTTTAGATGCATTTCGTGCATTTTTAACCTTTTAGGGGTCATTTTGTAATTTTGGAAAGTTTAAGGGTCCTTTTGCAAAAATTAAAAAATATTATTCCAAGGCAAAAGATACTTGGCTGAATGGTTTTTATGATATTTGATAAGGTTTTCATGTTGACTTTGATATGTTTAATGTTTATATGTGATTTTAAGTTATTTAGGGATTAAGTTGTAATATTAAAAAATTTAGTGACCTTTTAGGAAAACCTTACATTTTAGGTTTAAAAAGGTCTTTTCTCACATCAAATTATCCATTTAGGGTATTTTGGTTATTGTAGAATATTTCTGGCATTTTTAGCCATTTAAGGCTTAAAATGAAATTTTGAGAAATTCAAGGACCTATTAGCAAAATTTTGCATTTTAGGTCGTGTTTGATATTCAAGTTACCCATTGAAGGTAAAATTATCATCGAATCCTTTAGGGTTCCCAGCATACTTCCATGTTAAAGGTATACATTAGGGATACTCTAGTAATTTACCCTAAAACCTAATCCTTTATGATCATCGTGATACTTATATGGTGAAAGTACATAATAGGGATAGGTTCATCTTTTTATAAAGTTATTAAATCCTTTAGGGTTACTTGGATACTTTTATGTCGAAGGAAGACCTTAGGGGCATTTTAAGAATTTTTCTTAAAATCAAGTCTTTTAGCATTACCGAGATACTTATATGTTGGAGGTGTTAGAGGACATTTTAGTCTTTTTGACCAAAATCGAGTCTTTAGAGTCTAGTTTTGTACTTTATGTTAAAACTAGGTCTTAGGATAAATTTTTATTATTTCTTTTGGAAGTTTAAAATTAAGGTGATGTCTCTGAATTTTGGCGTTACAGAGTCTTTTAGTTTTGTACCTTAAAATCGAGTCTTTTAGCGTTACCAAGATACTTATATGTCGGAGGTGTTAGAGGACATTTTGGTCTCTTTGACCAAAATCGAGTCTTTAGAGTCTAGTTTTGTACTTTATGTTAAAACTAGGTCTTAGGACACATTTTTATTATTTCTTCTGGAAGTTTAATATTAAGGTGAGGTCTCTAAACTAAAGTAGTATGCATAATTTCTCCTAGCATATAGAAGGGGTTTTATAGATTTTTTTAAATAATGAGATATTCTTTTAAAAGCGATAAAATCAGGATTTTTATAAATTTTGAAACAATAAAATTTTTCATATTCCTCCAACCATCCGATGGGGTGTGAAAGATATTTTAATTTTTTTAAAACCTTTCGCATTTGTCTGGCTCTCTAGGGGGTACAAAAAAGATAATGATGAAATCTTTCGTGTTCCTCTTATTTTTTAGTGAGGTACAAAAGATATTTTGATTTTCAAAAATATTGAAAACTCGATATTCTCTAATAAATAGTAAATTTAGTTTAAGAAATTTTGAGATATGGAAATTATAATTAAGTACCATATATTGATATCAAATAAAAATTAAATTTTAGGTTAACATGTGATTAAGGTACTAATTATCAAGCATCATGAGAGGGATCCATCCTTACTCATGATTGTAACTGACTCTCGAACCGTTTCATGCTATCTTTGGTATTATTGTGGACTTTGGAGTTTGTTTTTACAGGTTTCATAACTCTCAAAATACAAACTCTGATAGATAACCAATCTCACCTAGCCAAAATAGATTGATGATGACACCAAGATAAAATGACTATTCAAGGTTAAGTCAGTAAGCGATTTATCTCAATAATTTAGTTCCCAAAAATAAAAAAGAATAATAATGATATGGTTCCCAAAATAATAATGACATATAAATAAATAAAAAATGAGGGATAAACCCACCTTTCAAGTCTAATTGGTTAGAATTCATATCTAGACCATATTGTGACACCTACCTAGTTTTAAACCCAAGATCTAAACACAAACTATGTGAACTCAAAAATCCAAATCTTATAAACTTAAATAAACCATCTAAAAAAATCCAAAAAAATAATTCAACCAAAATTTGAAACGACCCAAATTGTCACAGCTAATCATATATCCAAATTCAACCCCAACCAAATAACAAAAATTCGAAAAGTTGTGTTTAGATCTTATAATTTATGTTTTCATGTAATATTTTATGCATTTTATAGTGTTATAATCATTTTAAGGTATAAATATTTATATAAATTTTTATACATTAATAATTTATATTATATAAATTTTAAAAATTTATTCATATTATACTTAATTACTTATATATATCATATTTATTTAATCATATTCAAAATTGCTTAGCGACGTGAACGGTACACCTCGAATCCTTGCCCATTGGCCTAGATCATGCTTAACACATTATCAAAACACAGGGTATTAAGAAAAATGACTATACAAAATTCACACATGGTAGAACTCAATTACGATACATGGATTTAGTTGGATGAGATTAAAAGTCAACTGACCATAAAATCGAACAAGTAGTTGCTTGCTTACCCCATGTCCCTGCTAAACCCTAACTTTCCTTCTTTCCTGTCTATTCCAAGTCTGATCAGAACCCTAAAAATAACTAAAAAAGGGCAACGAAAATAGCCTTTGTAAAGCTTATCTCTAAATTTAGTATGGGCAGTCTAAAGCTTAAACACCCATGATTTACCAAGTTTAGCAGCGTAAAGATGACATCTACTTTTCCAGCCAGCAACAAAGACCTCTGCAACCATAAAGCCAAGCAAGAAAGCTTCCAAAACCGTAATCAAAGAGACATTTCTGACACCACAATTTTACACCACTGATTTTGATAAGATAGAGGCTCTTTTTAACACTGAGATTAATAAGAACCTTTGTTAGTCTGAATTTAAGGCAATGCTACAAGAGTTCAAGACTGATTACAATCAGACTTCCTTTGTGAGGAACAAAGAGTTCAAGGAGGCTGCTGACAATATTCAAGGTCCTTTAAGATAGATTTTTGTTGAGTTTTTGGAAAGGTCTTACACTACTAAGTTCTTTGGTTTTCTCCTTGTTGATGCAAGGATTGTCGGATTATGCCTGCTATGAGGTATTGTCCATTTTGGAGTAGTGCACAGACTATCCTCATGGTTTTATCCTTTGAGAAAATGTGCCTCAATAGAGGAAGGGTGGCACTTGCTTTATAAGCCACAATCAATATCCTTGGCTAATCGATATGAGATTATTGTCTTGCCCTAACACTAGCCCCTCAGGCAAGGGTGTGGACTGTGTAGCTCGACTTGGCAAGTTTGATTATAGATTAAGTGGTCAAGTTTACTATAGTGTAAGTCGAGTAACTCGAAGTTACTTGTTTATATGCTTAAGTGAAATTTTGATTATGAGCTTATGGCTTATCGGTTCCCTTAGACGGCACCATTGTTGATGCAAAGATTGTCAGATTATGCCCACTATGAGGTATTGTCCGCTTTGGAGCAGTGCACAGACTGTCCTCATTGTTTTATCCTTTGAGAAAATGTGCCTCGATAGGAGAAGGATGGCCCTTGCTTTTATAAGCCACAGTCCATATCCTTGGCTAATTGATGTGGGATTGTTGTCTTGCCCCAACGCTAGCCCCCTAGGCAAGGATATGGACTGTGTAGTCGAATGGGCAAGTTAGGTTATAGATTGAGTGGTCAAGTTATCACTTTGTAAGTCGTAGATAGAGTGGGCATGTTTATATGCCAAGTTTCATGTAATTCGAGTAACTCGAAGTTATTTGATTATACGACTGGATGAAATTTTGATTATAAGCATATGGCTTGTCGATTCCCATAGACATTGCCATTGTTGATGCAAAGATTGTCGAACTTTGCTCGCTATGAGGTATTGTCCACTTTGGAGTAGTGCACAGACTATCCTCACGATTTTGTCCTTTGAGAAAAGGCACCTCAATAAGGGAAGGGTGGCCCTTGCTTTATAAGTCATAGTCCAGATCTTTGGCTAATCGATGTGGGATTGTTGTCTTGCCTCAACACTAGCCCCTCAGGTAAGTGTCTAGACTGTGTAGGTTGAAAGGGCAAGTTTGGTTTCTCGACCTACACAGTCCATATTTGCCTGGGGGGCTAGTGTTGGGGCAAAACAATAATCCCACATTGATTAGCCAAGGATGTGGACTGTGGCTTAAGCAATGGCTACCCTTTCCCTTATTGAGGCGTGTTTTCTTAAAGAATAAAACTGTGAGGACAGTCTGTGCACTGCTCTAAAGCGGATAATACCTCATAGTAACATAGTCCGATAATCTTTGCATCAACAATGGCACTGTTTGTGGGAATCGATAAGCCATAAGCTCATAATCGAAATCTTTCTTAAGCATATAAACAAGCAGCTCCGAGTTACTCAACTTACACTGTGGCAAACTTGCCCACTCAACCTACACAGTTCACACCTTTGCCTGGAGGGCTAGTGTTGGGGTAAGATAACACTCCCACATCGATTAGCCAAGGATCTGGATTATGGCTTAAAAAGCAAGGGCCACCCTTCCTCTTTTGAGGCACCTTTTCTCAAAGGATAAAACCTAAGGATAATTTGTGTACTACCCCAAAGCGGACAATACCTCATAGTAGGCATAGTCTGACAATCTTTACATCAACACTCTTCTACAAAGAACTCAGAAGGAGGCTCAAAGTATATATATGTATTTAGTCTTTCCCTTTTTTTTATTATAGCTATATATTTTAGAGAGATGATCGATCATGAATTTGTTTCTATTGCTACATTGTGGGAAGGAAGACAACCTCTCTTCCATTTTGTTTTCCTACACTGCACCTTAGATTAATTTTAGTAAGTATAAGACATTTCACTAATTCTTAACAAGTTTACCCATTAATCTCTGAGTAGCTTTAGGCATTAAGTTGAAGAATGCTGACTGAAATTCATTGCCAAACATAGCTTATATTTCTATAATTAACTAAAGATTTCATGAGTTGATTTTGTTAAAAACTAATCTAGTTGTCCTTAAAATTTTCTTGCTTTTGTCAAAGGATAAAGCCAGGCATGTAGGATAGGCATATTCATATGCCTCTTCTAACAAATATCACAGTTGCTTGCTTATCCAAATAAGTTTACAATTTTATTGCTTGTAGATTCCTAAACAAGGGTTTGTCTAATTTTAATTTGGCATTAGAACTTGGCTTCTTAACAAAGGCTAAGAAGTATATAATTTTTCAAGCCAAAGTTCATTCTACATATTTGTCTGAAAAAATTGGATATTTGAGATACATTACTATCTACAGGCATCTCAAAGAAAATCTTGAGTACCAATGTTATCCTATTTTCAAGTATTTTAAAAATTTATGCCAGGATGAGAAACATCATGGTGATTTCTTCTCTGCATTCCTAAAGGCCTAGCCCTAATTCCTTAACTATTGGAAGGCAAAGCTTTGGTCCTATTTTTTTTGCCTATCAGTAATCTATTTCTTGCTACATATAATCTTTTATAACTATGTTACTCAGACTTAGGTGTATATATGTGTTGGATATGGTCATGTATACGGCACATATATATTCAATTTTTCTTTTTTAGTTTTTCCTTGTATTTGGATTATTTTTGGAGGGTCGTATCTTATAACCATGTTCAAAAATGTGTCTTATATGCGTACTTTAAGAAAAATGAAGAGTCAGAGCAACATAGTTTGATAATATCCTCAAAAAGGTTTTATTATTTATATCTTACTATATTGTAACTGAATTTTGTAGTAAGCCTATAGACAATTCAAACCTCAGAAAATGCATAAAGCTTTAATTAGGCACCTGCAAGTTTTTCTTCTATCATAGTGTTACAATTTTATCCTGCAGGTGTATGTTACAATGTACCTCAATGACTGTCAATGCACTGTTTTCTACGAGGACATCAGACTTGACACCAAAGAATTTGATATGCATGTCATCATTGAGGTTAGTTTCTGGTTCCAATGTCATTTTGTTTATATTTAGATCATTCCAGTTACTTATGCTGATATTTGAGCTCTATGTAGCTAGGTTGTTATGCAGCATGGTTAGTTAATAGCTAATCAAATCCCACTTTATATATCTTGCAGTTGTTCAAGTTTTAATGTTTTGAGCCATGAAAACTGGGATTCAGTCTTCCTGAAATGCCCTAGATGATAGGATAAGGATTCTAATTCCAAAGACTTATGAGACCCTAGCTTAAAAGAAGTTACTCATTGGCAGGTAATTATATGTTTTAGCAAAAGGGTTTCCATAAGGCCTAGGCAAACACATATGCTCAACTCTAGAGTTTTGGCTGTTATTTAAGTTGTTAATCTGAAATTCCTTCCATGCAGACAAACCACACAACTGTCAGGATTTTCCTTGCTGTGCTAGATGTTGAGAATCCAGAGTTCAAGAAGAGGTTGGATAGAATGGATAAGATCAACCTAAAGTTGGTAACTGCCGGGGAGAGCTAGGACACTCCGTGGTAAAGAACTTAAAAAAGATTCCACTAATTGCAGCATTGGTTTCTGAGCTCCTGTCTACATATTTGATGCCACCAATCGAATCTGGATTTGTTGATTTTGCTGAGTCTGAACCAAAACTCGTTTACTAAACTTTTTTTTGGTAAGAATTCCATTTGTCTATTGCTTTTTTTTAGCTTTGGTTCTACTGTCCCGGTCAAGTTATATGATCACAAGTTTCACTAATGAAACTGAGAAACAGTTTAATGCCCAGTGACCCTTATTTTTCTTGTGTATTTGCCTCAAGCACAAACTCTCTCTTGTGGAGGTATTTTGATGCTGAGAATTGAAATTGGTGCTACAGAAAAACATGGATTAAGGACTTAAAAATCTATTATTTGTTCACTGCCTACTAATGAAAACAGCAATGACCCGACTGATGTGATAAGAACAAACAAAGATAGGTGAAATTGTACCATTAATCCCTCAATTAAAGTACAGATTTAATCCCTTCAACCTTAATTCCTTAATTTATTATTTTTCTTGAAACTAGTTGTATCATCATAAATCTGAATTGTATTCCCCTGCATTCCTTTCTCCCTATTGTAATTTTTCTTCAAAATAAAGTTTTTTTTCTTTGGATAATTGGAATTTTATTCCAACTCCAAAAGAAAGCAGGATTAACCTGCTACATAAAGGAACTTAGGGTAAAGCCTTAACATTTAACTTGAATGGCTTATACCCCGTTGACGAGGAGAGGCACTAGCAACATAATTTGGGGCATTTGGAACAACACAAAATCTTGCTTTAACAATCACCTTAAACAAATCTTTGGGACTTTTTTCCCCCTATTAGAGTGCTTATGAGAATTTCTTTCCCCCAGTAAATATAGTAAGTAGTGGCTGTCCATGTAAAATAAAGTTGTAGAGATTTAAATGTTTTAAATCTGAAATGCAGAATAGCCCACTGTAGAAAGTTCAGCCTACGTATGAGGTTGCTGTTGACTAATGAAGTGTTTTAAGTACTTTTTGCCAAACTGGCTAAGACCATGGACGCTTAAAAGAATAAATGTTCCCTGCATTCTTCAATCTCTTGAAATAGTAGACAACTTGTAGATAATGCTAGGCCCCATGAATGCATCCTCGTCGGTGTGCTAAGCCTCTCCTGGATGGCAAGACAAGTGATGAAAGGAAATTTAGGGATATTAAATGAAAACCTTGCTAAGTAATGTCATGGCATTATGCTTTAGTCTCATGTGTTGCTTGTAGATACCTAATATTGTCTGGCTTTTTTTCTCATAATTTTGAATATCCGAGATTGAGAACTTAACAGCTACTCTCATGGGAACAATCTTTTTTAGATGAATAAGACATTTCTAACACTTTTTAGTCATATTTTAAATGGCTGTAAGTTCACGTTACAGAAAAAGTTATATTCTGATCTCTAATTTTGGATATACAAGACGAATATTTAATAAAAAATTATTTTCCAATTTTTTGTCAAATTTTGAAAATCTACCTATGTAGATGATATCAAGGTCAAATTTCTAATTTTTAGGAATTTTTTTAAAATTTTTTGAAAAATTTGGGAAATTAACTTTTGTATATTTTTATTGATACCAGTATGGTATTAATGCTGGTATGCAGTCCAAAAAATTAGAAATAATCAAGGAAAAATTTATTTTGGCATTTTATATCACGAAGTGTCAAGTTGTATATTTTAGTAATTAATTTTAAAATTTTAACAGTACTGCGAGTATTATACTCGTAAAAGTTTTTTGTTAAAGTTATTTCTAATTTTGGATTTTTATTTTTACTATTTTTTATATTAATATTTTGAATAATATGTATTATTTGATTCATTTTATAAGTTTTATTGCATTTTTTCAAAATATTCTCGGTTCTAGAATATAAACTTTCCTTTATTTGTAAAAATTTTAGTGAAATTTTCTCGAGTTTTGAATTTTAAAATTCTTAAAATATTCCTATATAACCATCATTAAATCAGATTTTCAAATTTCATTTATTTGTTACCAGTTTTATGATTTTTCCTATTTTCCAAATAAAAAGTTTTATACTCTGTAATTTTTTTTAGGGATTTTTGAATTCATAATTTTTAAAATTCTTCAAATTTTATTGTTTAAATCATATTAAATCAGTTTTGAAACTTTCATTTTATTTTATGAGTTTTGTATTGTCTTTCATAATTTTCCTATTTTTAAGGTACAGAGTTTTTTACTCTGTAAATTTTTTCGAGAAGATTTTATTTTTCTAGATTTATAACTTTCAAAATTCTTCAAATATTACTATTTAAATCATATAAAATCAATTTTGAAAAATTCATTATATTTTATTAGTTTTGCATTTTCTTTCATAATTCTTCTACGTTCAAGATACAGAGTTTTCTACTACGTAAATTTTTTTGGGAAGATTTTTTTAGTTTATAATTTTCAAAATCCTTCAAATATTATTTTTTAAATCATATTAAATCAGTTTTGAAAATTTCATTTTATTTTATGACTTTTGCATTTTCTTTTATAATTTTCCTATTTTTAAAATACATAGTTCTTTACTTCATAAAATTTTCTGTAGGATTTTTTTTTTTGAGTTTATAATTTTTAAAATTTTTCAAATATTATTCTTAAATTTAGATTAAAACAGTTTTTTATGTTCAGTTTATGTTATCTTTTTTGTATTTTTTTACTTATAATAATTTTTCTCGGTAAGGGTTTTTCTCATAAAATTTTATGAGTTTGTATTTTTAATTTTTTTTTGTAAATTAAAAATTGTGTTTATTATTAGAATAAATTAAATTGATCATATGGAATTTTATTTCAAGCATATAATTTTTATTTTTTACAATTTAGTACTTATAATTAATTTTTATGGTATAATTTTGCATAGTGATACAAATATCATATAAAATGCTCTAGAAATCAATGATGTCATGCATGGCATCACTTATAATAAGAAAAAATTAATAAATTTAAATCAAATAATGTTTTATTTAAATCAAATAAAAAATAATTATAAAACAAAATAAAAAAAGAAAAGTATAGAATGGTGTAGAAACCATTCGGCCAAGGCATTTTTCTTCATGGATTGGTGACCTTGCTCCCTATAAATAAGATGTTTTCATTCATTTAGGAAGTTTTGGAAGAAAAAAAAATAACATGAAAAATATACATTTTTACTTAGTTTTTCAAGTTTTTTTTCTTAAGGTATAACCCTTGTTTTCTTTTCTTCTCTTTTCTTAATTTTGATTCATTTTCATCCTTATTCATAAGCCGAAATCACGTTAAGGCTCATGGATTCTCATCCATGCTGAAAGGATAAACATGGCGGCTTTAAAAATTTTTGTATTTTTTTGTTTTTCAGCTAAATCTTGTTTTATACATATAATATTATTCTTGTTGGTATGATTTTGATTTTGTTGTATTTATGTTGATGTTTTCTTATGTTGTTTTGATGTTGATATGTTGATTAGAATACTATTATATTTAGTTTATACTTTTACTTTTATTTATGTTTAATAATATTTATTCATGCTTATTTTCATGATTTTTTTATATCAAAGCATATATATATATATATATATATATGAAAATTGTCACCTTGGCCGAATCTGATATGAATTGGTGATGATGATTTTGTGCTTATTTTTGTCTTGATTTCATTTTTTTATTATTTTTTAATTATTAGAAATTTTAGGGACTAAATTGTAAAATATGTAAATGTTTTTGTGCCATTTTTGGTTTGACCAAGAGTTTCATGGACTGTATGTAAACTAATTTTTGCTTGGAAATGTTTTAGGTGTTTTTAACTCTTTAGAGGTCATTTTGCAATTTTAGAAAGTCTAGGGACTAAATTGCAAAATATGAAAAAAATAATGTTTTATGGCCAAAAGTGATTTGCCGAACCATCATGTATATTTTTGCCATGATTTTTGTGTTGATTCTTAGATAGTTTGATGATTTTTTATGATTTTTGTGATGATTTTCCATGTATGGGCCAAAATGTAAATTTAGAAAGTTCAAAGGTTATTTAGCAAAAAACCAAAAATTTTTGTTTGAAGGCCAAGGTGTTGGCTGAATCCTTGTTGATATTTTTACTATATTTTTCATATGCATTTTCATATGTTTGTGATATTTTTTTATTTTGGGCACTAAATAGCAAATTTTAGTCATTAGGGGTAAAATCATCATATTAATCATTTTTAAAGATTTCTATTATTCCTATGGCTTTTTGTATAGGTATAAAAATATTCAAAACTTTTCATATTCTCTCAGTTTTTTGTAGGGGATGAAATGAAATTTTTAAAAGTGAATGGGCTTAATTGTAATTTTTGCATTTAAGACAATTCTAGAACTTTAAATTCCCTATTTAGGATAAATCCATCATTTTATGATTATTTTAGTGTCCGTTAGGGTATCGAGATACTTTCATGTTGAGGGTATATCCTAAGGGCAATTTGGTAACTTTACCTAGAGCCGAGTCCAAGATAGTAACCGAGATGCTTTTATGCCAAAGGTGCATATTTAGGATACTTTTGCCATTTCATCATCATATTAGTGCTCATTAAGGTACTGAGATACTTTCACGTCAAAGGTATAACCTAAAGGCATTTTGGTAATTTCCCTCAAGTCAAGTCTCAGTTAAGCTCTAGGATGCTTTTACACCAAAAGTGCATATTTAGAATGGGTTCACACTTTATTTATCATTTTTAAGTCCTTAGGATAATTGAGATATTTCATATCGAAGGTATACCTTAGGAGCGTCTTTGTAATTTTGCATCAGAACCATGTCTTATGTGTTTACTAGGATACTTTCATGTCGAAAGTACACATTAGGAATAGGTTCATCATAGTAGATATTTTTTAGGTCTTAGGGTTAATGTTTTTCATAAAATTGGATAATTTTTAAAAATTAAGGTAATGTATCCTAATTAAAAAAATACATGGAATTCCTACCAGACTACATGAAGGGTTTTATGGATTATTTTAATAACGAGACATCTTTTTCAAAATAGAGGTTGAGATTTTTTAATTTTTGTAAAAATAAAACCTTTTGTACTCCATAGGTCCTCTAGTGGGGTACAAAAGAGAATGATAAAAAGCTTTCATTTCCTCTTGGTCCTCGGGAAGGGTGCAAATGATATTATGATTTTCAAAAATAATAAAACCTAACTTTCTCAAAATAATATACTTTTAATAAGATATTTTGGGATTTATAATTAAATATTAAATATTGGAACCAAATAAAAATCAAAATTTAAATTAACATATAGCTAATAAGATGTTGATTTTCGAGAATCATCAGAGGGTTGATTCCTACTCATGATTGTAACCGACTTCCAGGCCCTTTCACGTGATCTTTGGTATCAATGTGGACCTTGGAGTTTGTTTTTAGGGGTTTTGTAACTCTTAAAATATATACTCTGATAGGTGACCAATTTTGCCAAATAAATAAATCGGTGGCGACTCTAAAACAATGATCATTTCGTAATAACTTTTTAGAGAAGTTGAGTGAGTGATTCATCTCGAGAATTCATTCCCCAGGTACAAAAAATAAAAATAATGATAATAATATGGCCCCTAAACTATAAAAGAATAATGATATATATATATATATATATAGAAATAATGGGTACATCTTCCATTTTAAGTTGGGCTAGTCAGGATTCCTATTCAGGCAATGTTGCAATAGCTTGGCGACTATACTAGGGACAGGTAAGAGAGTCATGCCTAAAATTAATTACGTGTTAAAATAAATTTTGGTTAATTTGATTTCAATAAATTTTTAATTATAATTTCTGATATTAAAAAAAAGTATATTTATTTTCTCCTATTTTTTTCCTTTGTTTTCTTTGGGATTTAAGATATGGGTTTTATTTTAATGATACTTTCCAAGAAAGGTTTGTTTATCCCTTCACACCTATTAAGCATGTATGCAGTAGTTCCTCTTTTGGATATTTGAAAAGGGCATTGGTGCATAATATTTTAGGAGAGGGCAAAGCTCTACCTTTTGAGGTGCTAGCCTCTATCTGGGCCAGTGAAAAGCCTGCCTGGTGTAAATTCCTATGCCTACCCAAGGTGTTAGCCTCATTATGGGCATAGAAGATACTCCGCTCAGATTGAACCCTGTATGACATAAACCTGCAATGGGTAAGGATAAGGTACCTCGTTAGTCTGTTTCAAGCTCAAAGAGCAATTCAAGAATTGATTTAGAGGTCTGACCTATGTCTCATATAGTGGACCTTACTGACCTCCTAGTAAAAACCAAGCCCTATTATAGACATAACAAAAAATTAGGAACATATGAAGGGGTAAATGCACCTTTCTCTTTTTTCTTTTGTTTCACTTTTTTATTGTGTTTATATAGATAATATTTTTGTGTATTATCTTTTTATGTTACATTTTATCGTTATTAGATTTATTATTTTTTGTGGATACTAACTTACTTGTTATTTTCTTTTTTTTTGTGCATTTTTCATTTGCATATAGGGATGCTTGCTTTAGATTTGAATTTTGGCTCAGTGAAATTTCCATTAAATTTTATGGGTGAACGAGCATATACAATGGTCATTTCCAAGACATTCGAGAAGGTTTTGAGTCAGAATCAAATTAGAAGGAATATAGGAACTGTATACTAGGGGATTTTGTGCCAAAGTTGCTAAAACTCACACATTGGGATCTCTAGCAGAATAATTTTTAGAGTTGGCTAAGATATGGGATAGTTGGGGTAGTGCGAAACAGGTTCGATTCACAAAAAAATATAGACACATTACCCTTTTGCTTAGAATAGCAATAGATGAATTGGTCCATGCTTTAATTGAGTTCTGGCATCCTTCATATAGATGCTTCTCATTTAATCAACATGATATCACTCTGATAATAGAAGAGATTGCATTTTTGCTCGGGTTAGTGCTTTTGGAGTCAAGACCTATTTACTATAAGTTATGTTATCCGGCAAGTCTTTAAAAGAAGTTAGGATAGATTCTTGATTTACCAGCCTAGTCAGCACCTCACCATATCAAGCATAAAGGCAATATGAGTGCTATCTCATGGTAGTGTTTAAAAGAATACATCAGAAAACAATCAGATAAGGAAGAAACCTTGGATGTATTTGCTTTGGCTAAAAATGGATTAGTGTTCTTTCCAAGGATATTAGGGCATGTTGAAGTAGCCGTGGTGTATCTTTTTCATTGATTAAAGAAGAACATGCATCCCGCTCTTGCTTTTATAGCAAAAATCATCCAAGCACTCAAAGCATGTCATAAATCAAGACAAAAAAGATTTTTTGGAAGCGTATTATTACTCTGTATTTAGGCTCGAAGTCATTTTTAGGGTGAGGGTGTTAAGAAAGTTAAGCCTTACTTTTCTCATTGCGTTCTTCTCCAAAAATTCATCAAGAAAAGTTGGCCTAAGTCTAGAACCAAAAATCAATGGGTGGAGACATTGAAGAATTTGGCTCTTGAAGATATAACATGGAAGGCCCCTTGGTTTGAATCTAAACCTTTTTTTGTATCGATGTGGTCAGTTACTTTTTGTGGCTTTGCTCGACTTGTAGGGCACGGTGGGATACGCAAGACTTTTGGTACGTTGATAATATGGATCTCGAAAATTTATTCCCATGACTTCAGGGTTGGCTAGCTTAGATTTGGACGATTATAGAGAAGGCTATAGGAATTCGTTTTAGTCGATGGCTTTATAGTGGAGAAAAAGATACGAATCAGGGTTATACATTTAGACATACTAGACTACTCCTGAATATGATGCTTGAAGGTTATAAAAAGATACAATTTGATCATCCCAAATATAGATGGAGTTAGTCCTCAGGTATTTATGCGACCAAAGCCCTTTATGCTTTCAAAAGTAGAGTTGATAAAGGAAGAAATAGAAAGAGATCAAAAAAGATTGGTTATTGAAAACCAAGCTCTTTAGGAAGAGGTCATGCATTTGAAGATATAGATGAAAGCTAAAGAAAAAGATGTCCAAAAAATAAAAGAATAGTATAATTTAATGAAATTGGATTGGGTAAAACAAAATAAAAAGATGAAACTTGCTGACATATTTGAGAGTTCAAATAAATCATCCAGTCGAATATTTGAAGAAATGCATAAACTTCATGAAGAACTAGGGGTATGGGAAGCTAAGGCCATAAAGGGAGAAGCCAAAGCCACCCATCTTCGAAAGGGAGCGAAAGGTACATATTGACACTTGTATTCAGTTAAGAAGATCCATAGAGAGGGATGAGCAACTTAGGTCTATGATTAGGGAAAAACGAGAAAGAATGTCTAGATTGCTTCAGGAAAAAGAGATTCTTGCCATGCCTCTGGAGGATATGAGACAAGCGCTACTTCAACAAAACACAATATCAATGTCTAGGCTTAAGCTTATCAGGAAATATTTATGTATTGGGATAATAGGCTATGACAGGTTGAGAATGAATGTGATAGATAAATGGTCAACTTTCTTGGTCAGCAGTTCTACATTGATAACCTCATGAAGCGAATTCAGTCTGCAGTTATTCAAGCAAGAAACATGGTGGAAAGAATCCATTTTCTAAGGAGTCAAATTAATCCAGTTGATGAATTTGGTCCCTTTGTACTTAAGTTTTTGGAACAAACACAACAACAGTATCACCAGATTAGAACTTTCCTTCGATATAATCAAAATTTGATCGATAATATGTAATCCTTTACAAAGTTAATGGAAATTTATCAGTACAAAATTGTCTACTAAAGCAAGCGTTCCTACAAGAGTGTTTGTACATTCATATCATGCATTCATACATATATACATCATACACGTATACATATACATTCATATATTTATCAACAAATTTATAATTAATAAAATTTTGAATCATTTTTTAAGCTTTCAAACATTGCAAATCAAGAGAGATCCACCAAAAAGCAGTTTACTCATCATTATTACACTAGATCTAGAGCAAAAAAATAGCTGAAGATCAGTTAACGAGACTAGAAAGGCTAAAAAAAAAGTCAACATCAGTCCCAGGAGACTATGATCAAGCAGTAGGAGGAAATGTAAGCTCAAATCACAAGATTTATGGAGCTATTCATGGCGAAAGAATCAATACATAAGCTTGAAGGTATCACTGTTGTTCCTATCTGGACATCTGGGTGAATATAATAAAAAAAACAACAAGCTAATACTCAAGAGATTCAAGCTCCTAATTTGACAAATACGTAACAAAATATCCCTAGAGCTATATCCCCACTAGTTATTTTTTATCAACCCTAATGCTTTCTTTCAAAGAGCAGATACTAGAATGGCACCTGCACAATAAGGGTCAACAACTCCTAATACTCAAGAAGAAGAAAGACAAAAGCAAAAAGGCAAAGCTAAAGTAGAAATTAAGAAAGAAAAGTTACAGTTGTTGGAAAGAAAACTCAAAGCCATAGCAAGAGATGAGCTTTATAATAGTATGGATGTTTAAAACCTTAGTTTGGTTCCTGATTTGGTCCTTCCACCAAAGTTTAAAATGCCTAAGTTTGAGAAATATAAAGGCACTAGTTCTCTGCGAGCTCATATCAAGATGGTTATTTGAAAAGTGACATGTTATTCGCATGATGACAAGCTTCTTATGTATTGCGTTTAGGACAGTTTAACTGGGTTAGCACTAAATTGGTATGATAGTTTGACCTATAATTAAATCCAATGCTAGTCGGATCTTGCCAACGCATTTTTACAGTAACATAAGCATATGGCTGAATGTGTTCCTTATAGATTAACCCGTCAAAATATGGAGAAAAAGTCCACTGAGTCTCTTAAAGAATATGCCCAAAGTTGGAAAGACATTGCTTTTTAAGTACAGCCTTCTTTCATTAAGAAAGAAATGAGCATGTTGTTTATAGGCACTTTACATCCTCTCTATTGTGATAAGTTGGTAAGGAATGTGACCAAGAACTTCTTTGATCATGTCATTTTTGGAGAAATGATTGAAGCTACCATAAAGGCAAGAAAGATCACGATAAATGAATCTTTCACTATAAAAAAGATAAGGCCTGCCAAAAAGAAAAAGGAAACTTCATCCACTAACTATGTTAGCTAACCATTTCGTTAGGAATCTTGTCCTTTTTACTAGAACCAAGGTCAACAATCTTAGAACATTCTTTTTTTTAGTACATCATAACTTTTTGCTTCATCGACACCACAAACCATAACCTCAAATCATTTTCAAAACCAAACACAGACCAGTCCAAATTAATTAACTTGAAGAAATAACCAATCTTGACCTTGTCATGAGCCTTCAAGAGTCTATTAAGAAATATTTGATAAACTCTTGAAGGCTCAATTAGTGGCTCTACTTTTGCGAAACTGTATAAGGGTAACTTCTTAGCTAGTATGACCCAAATGGCTATTATGAATATCATGCAGTAGGAGGCCATCCAATCCAAATATTGTACTACTTTCAAAAACAAAGTTCATAGTCTTCTCGAAAGAAGAGCTTTTAAATTTGATACTAGCTCAAGATCTAATGTAGCAATGAACCCTTAACCCGACCATCCTGAGCTGGGGGTTAATGGCTTGATTGCTTAAGAAAACTGTTGGGTGAAAAAGGATGTTCGAAATTTAAAACCCCAATGGAAAAAGTTTAGGCAACTTCGATTGAAGGTAGAATCTTTAGTTAGAATTATGGATATACAAATTATTAAACAAACTCTAGCCTAAACTTTTGCAAGTTTTATGTTGTTCAAGTGCATAGTTTACAAAATTGCTCAAATTTCTTGGCTTTAATTCCAAAAATGATGGATGAAGGTGAAATTGAATTTTATGCAAAATATGATGAACAGGAAGAAAAATCAGTTGATATGGCTAATGAAGGGTCATCCAAATCTCCCTATAGGGTTGGCTATCTGTTGATCATTTATTGTAATCAATCAAAGCCCATGCCTCCCAAAAGTGACATTGCCCTAAAGCTTATCATTCAGACTCTTAAACCTTTCTCGTACAAGGTTAACAAACAAGTGCCTTAGAGATATGATGCTGGGGTAGCAAACTCTAGAAACTTTCGCAAGTTAGTTAGTGGCAATTGGTATTACTTGGGTCAGTCATGTAACTTGAAATGGATGTGTCTACAACCATAAACTAGCAAAGCTACTGGTTGGTCAAAAAAAAGGGCAAACGTCTGAAAAGGCAATAGTTACTAAAGACAGTCCTAAGGGATTCAAGAACCTATCAAAGAAAAAGATGTCATTGAATTTTTGAAATTCATAAAGCATAGCAAGTATAGCATTATGGATCAATCAAAGCAGCAACCAGCAAAAATTTCTATGCTGGCATTATTGCTCAGTTCTAAAACCCCTAGAAATGCTTTGTTAAAAGTGCTTAATTAGGCTTATGTCCCACAAGACATTTTAGTCAACAAGCTTGACCATTTGGTGAATAATATTATTGCTAACAAATTTATCTACTTCGGTGATGATGAAATTTAGCTAGGTAGGACTATTTCCACTAAAGCTCTTGACATAACTATTAATTACAATAGGATTATACTTCCTAAAGTGCGTATTAACAATGGTTCAACTTTGAACATCATGCCATGGATTACTTTGTCTTGATTACGAGTAGATCTTACTCAGCTTAAGCATAGTCCAAAGATGCTTAAAGCTTTTGATAGGACAAAAAGAGAAATCAAAAGAATTATTTGAGTTCCCTCAATTATCGACCCATGCCCCTTTGAAGTTGAATTCCATGTATTAGATATTAGCCTTGCATACAACTATCTCTTAGGATGACCATGGATACACTCTATCAGCGCTGTACCATTTTCTCTTCATAAAAAATTCAAGTTTATAATTGATGGTAAGTTGGTCAAAATATTCAAGGAGGAAGACAAAATTGCCATGACTTTAACTGAATTTCTCTATGTCAAAGTAAATGTTAACGCAGAGGAATGCTCATTTAGAGCATTTGAGGTTGTCAATGTTGCTCTCATTGCTGAAGGATCCTTACTTTTGAAACCCCATCCTTCTAAAAACACTCACATGGGTTTAAAGTTCATGGTGGGAAAAGGTGCCTGAGTATGAAAAGGGCTCAACAAATACCTACAAGGGATAAGTTGATCTATCTAAATGGTTAAAAAAAGAAATAAGTATAGATTAGGATACAAACCCGAAGGGAACCAAATGAGAAAGTTTGAAAAAAGAGCTAAAGGAAATAATTCAAGTAAGGTTTCAGTTCTTTATTCATCCTTGAAGGAAATCTTTTGTTATGTTGGAACCAATTATCCCATGGCTCTAAGAAAAGAAACAAGTGACGATATGATGAAGATCATTCCAAGTTCCAAGAATTTGCAAGTTAATGCAACCAAGTCAAATAATGGAGAGTTGAGGAAAGATCATGGAATCCGTCCTTGCCTTCTGGATATGTTTTGACAAATTGGAATGTTACTGAGAGAACTATAGTGTCTAGGTTTAATCCAAAGTAATTCTAAGAACTCACCTTGTTTGTTTTGGCCCAAAACATGCCAGGATCTTTTTGTAAAGGGCTTAAAGATGTCATATCATCATTTTTAGAAATGAAATGCACGAGCTTTTTGTACATATTAAATCTCATTCATACATATAATCCTTTTTATTTCCACATACTTATATATGAGTTGCCTTTATTATTATTTGCCATTCTTGTTTTATTTACTTTTACAGATCTCTTGATAAAAAAGAAAAAGGAAGATTTCTTTCAGGATTCAAAAGTTAATTTTGAATATTTGATTTGTTTAAATAAGGATAATCTTAAAGAAGATTTCAATAATTATACTCTACCGCTTGATTGGTTAAAATTAATTGAGCAGGAGGATAGGCGAATAATGCTTCATGAAGAACCCATGGAGGTTATAAACTTAGGGGATGAAGATGACATAAAAGAAGGCAGAATTGAAACTGTTATCATGTTTACCACTACAATAGAATTGATAATCTACTTTAGGAGTTCCATGATGTTTTCGCATGGTCATATTAAGATATACCTAGCTTAAATCCAAAAATAATGGTCCATAAGCAACTTTTAAAACTAGGATGCAAGCTAGCTCAGCAGAAATTGAGGAAGATGAAGACGAAAATATTGTTAAAAATTAAAGAAGAGGTGAAGAAGTAGTTTGATATTAGATTTCTTGAAGTGGAGAAGTATTCAAAATGGGTTGCTAACATTGTCCTGGTTTTTAAGAAAGATGAGAATGTTAGAATATGCGTGGACTACTTGGATTTAAATTGAGCAAGCCCAAAGTATAATTTCTCTCTCCTTTTATTGACACCCTGGTCAAAAACACTATAAAGAATTATCTATTTTCTTTCATGGATGGATTTTTAAGTTATAATCAGATTAAAATGGCACTCGAAGACATGGAGAAAATAACTTTGTTGCTGTTTGGGGCATTTTTGTTAAAATAATGTTGTTCGGGCTGAAGCATGCGAGGATAACTTATCAAAAAGCAATATTCACTTTATTCCATGATATGATGTATAAAGAAATTGAAGTATATGTGGATGACATGTTTACCAAGTCCCCCTAAGAAGAGAGGCATGTTACTAATCTTCAAAAATTATTTGAAAGGCTCAGAGATATCAATTAAAGTTGAACTCATAAAAAATGTATTTTTGGCATAAAATCAAGCAAGCTATTACGTTTCATTATAAGCGAAGAGGGGATTGAAGTTGATTTTGATAAAATTAGAGCAATTCAAGACTTGTTACCTCCATACATGCGAAAAGAAATAAGAAGCTTCCTTGGGAGATTGAATTATATTGCCTATTTTATTTCTCAACTCACAGATAAATATGATCCAATCTTTCGGCTTCTTAAAAAACACAATTCGAGAGAATGGAATAAAGATTGCCAAATAGCATTCAAAAAGGTGAAACAATATTTGGCAAATCCTCTAGTGCTTATACCACTAGTCCTAGGGCATCTACTTATATTATATCTTTTAGTGTTTGAGCGATCAATACGATGTCTATTGGAGTAACATGATGAGACCGGTAAGAAAGAAAAGGCAATTTATTACCTCAACAAGAAGTTTTTGGATTATGAGGTAAATTATTCTCAAATAGAGAATATTTTATGCCCTAGTTTGGACTACAACAAGGCTTAGGCAGTATATGCTATATCATACTACTTGGTTAATGATGAAAATCGATCCAATCAAGTATCTTTTTAAAGCTCTAGATTGCTTGGAAGAATAACAAAGTGGCAAGCCTTATTACTAGAATATGATATAGTTTATATGAGCTGAAAAGTAGTTAAAGAAAGTGTTATTGCCGAATTCCTAGCAAGCTGGGCCCTTGATGATTATCAGCTGTTAGATTTTGATTTTCCTAATGAAAATTTGATAAATGTTTCTATTAAAAAGGAAGGTGATCAAATAGAGTAACTAGAATGGAAAATGTATTTCGATGGGGCTTCAAACACTCTAGGTCATGGAATCGAAGCAATTCTCATATCCCCACAAGAAGATTATAACCCTTTTACTGTCAAGTTAGACTTTTATTGCACCAATAATATGGCAGAATATGAAGCACATGTCATGGGACTTCATGCAGCCATTGAGAGAAATGTTTAGGTGTTAAAAGTCAATAAGGATTTAGCCTTGGTGATCTATCAGCTACATAAGGAATAGAAAACTCAAGATTTAAGGTTGGCTTAATATAAAAAGTTAATTCTTGAACTGTTAGAAGATTTTGAGAATGTGGATTTTATTCATTTACCTCAATATGAGAATCAAATGGCAGATGCTCTTGCCACCTTTGCTTTGATGTTTTAGGTGAATAAGAAAGAAAGAGTAATCTTGATCCAGATATGCTTTTATGAGTCTCTTGCACATTATCACAATGTGAAGCTAAATAAAATGGTTGTCTATGGTATTATAATTTTAAAAAGGTACCTTAAAGATCGAGAATATCTGGACAATGCCTTTGAAAATGATAAGAAGACATTAAAAAGGTTAGCAATGAGCTTCATTCTAGATGGTGAGATCCTTTACAAGAAACACTATGATTAGATGTTACTAAGGTGTATGGATACTTTTGAAGCATAGAGAATTTTAGAAGAAGTACACATAAGGAAGTTTGTGGAATTCATGCAATAGGCATAAAATGGTGAGACAAATTATTAGATTAGGTTATTTCTTGATGACTATAGAGAGAGATTGTATCAAATATGCCTAAAAATGTCATAAATGCCAAGTCTATGCAGATAAGATTCATGTGCCACCCTCGCCACTACATGTTATAACTATTCCATGGCTTTTCTCTATATGGGGCATAGATATCATTCGGCTAATTATCCCTACAGCTTCAAACCATCATTATTTTATCTTGATGGCTATAAACTATTTCACAAAATAGGTTAAAAGCCACTTCTTATGCAAATGTGACAAAGTTGACAGTAATAAAATTCTTAAAAATTAATATCATTTGTTGATTTGGAATACCTGAAAGGATTATAACAAACAACGCCTCTAACTTGAATAATAAATTAACGATGAAAATGTGTACCTAACTTAAGATCTCTCATCATAATTTAGTGACATACTGTCCGATGATGAATGGAGCAGTAGAAGCGGTCAATAAAAATATTAAAAAGAATATGGCTAAAATGGTGGAGACTGATAAAGATTGGTATGGAAAACTCCCTTTTGCACTTTTAGCATATAAAACTTCACTGCAGACCTTTATTGGCACAATGCCTTACTAGTTGGTATATGGCACAAAAGCTGTTCTACTAATTAAAGTTGAAATCCCCTTATTTTGGGTATTAATGTAGACTAAATTGGAGGAAGCTGAGTGTGCTTGAGATTATTATGAACAATTAAACTATATTGAAGAGAAGAAGTTGCGAGCAATCTAGCATGGGTTAATGCATCAAAAAAGAATGATGAGAGCCTATGATAATAAACTCTGGCTAAGGTAATTTCAAGAAAGAGAGTTAGTATTAAGGAAAATCCTTTCTAGACAAAAAGATTCATGTGATAAATAGGCTCCGAATTAGGAAATGTTTCAAAAATTTTTGGTTGGGCATTAATTTTGGTAAAAAAGGATGGGCATATTTTGCCCAATCTGGTTAATTTTGATAATGTAAAAAAGTATTACACCTAAAAGGCAACTTCTAAAATAAGAAGAGAAGAGAAAAAAGAGAGAAAAAAAAAGAAAAAGAGAAAAAATAAATAAATGTGTTAAAAGAGGGAGGCCTCAAGTTGAAAAGCTAAAAAAGACAGCTTAGGGCAAAAGAGTACATGAAATAAAATTTGTTAAAAGCTCAAGATCTAATAAGGAAAGCACTGTGCAATCAAAGATATCTTGAAAAGAGATTAAACCATACAAGAGCAGTGTTCCATTCAAGAAAGACTTTTAAAAAATTGAATGAGAGATTCCAATCATCTAAATAGTACCCAATTTTGTTCTATACATTGTACATACTTTTATTAAAAACTAATATTGCACTTATTCCCTCTATTATAATATAACTACACTTCTTTTTGTCACTCTTTCATTCATTACTTTTATTTGTACCTTTCTCAGTTTTATTTACACCTTTGCCTTACCTTTTTCATGTGCATATATTTCTAATAAATGATGATTGGTGTCCTATAAATAAATGATAAAAAGATTTCTTTGCATTACTTGGATTGAGGTTAAACATTATAGAGACCTTAGTTACTATTTTAATTCTCCAAATATTTTAGGAAAAGTTAAAATCAATGGATAATGTAGTTAAGTATCATTAATGAAAGAGGAATTTAGAAGTCATGATTAAAGGACATTTCTTATAAGAGGAAAATAAGTTCTTCACAAAGAGCTCTAGACCCGGGCATCATTAGCCTTACTTCCCTTACCTAAAGAAAACAATATTTACAACATTTTTTGAAAATGCCTTTGGTTCCAAGTACATGAGTATGTTCATTTTGCCCACACCATCTTCTGAATATACCTTTGAATTGAGGTTCAGGCATTGACTCTCTTGACCAAAAGAAAGGGAATTTTTTACAACATTTTTTAAAAATGCTTTTAAATCCCAAAATTGTCCAGATTGAAAATAGTAAATGATGATCAAATTCATATAAAAGAATCATGTGAATTCATCATATGCATTCTTCATTCATTCGTATTTAACATTTTATAGGAAAATTAATGTGATGCTAAAGGAAACCAACAATCATGCTTGTTCCCTCAAAATCGAAAGGTAAGTTCGACATCCTTTCAAACTTACCAAATATCAAATATTATCTCAACCTTTTTTATTCGTTGACTTGTTGGCTTTATCTCGATCGACCTTTTTTATTTATTGACTTATCAGTTTCATCCCAGTCAACCCATTGTATTCATTGACTTGTTAGTTTCATCCCGATCAACTTTATCTTTGTTGACTTATTGGTTTCATCCTCATCAACCTTTTTCATATGTTAACTTGTCGATTTTGTCTCGATCAACCTTTTTCATATGTTGACTTATCGATTTATTTTTTATCGCTTTTATCTTTGTTGACTTGTCAGTTTTATCTCGGTCAACCTTTTTCATACATTGACTTATCGGTTTCATCTGAGCAACCTTTTTTCATATGTTGACTTATTAGTTTCATCTCGGTCAACCTTTCTCATATATTGACATATTGGTTTCATCCTGATCAACCTTATCTTTGTTGACTTGTCAGTTTTATCTTGGTCAACTTTTTTCATTCGTTGACTTGTAGGTCTTATCCTGGTCTCGTTCATCCTTTACCTTTGTTGAATTGTATGGTTTCATCATAGTCAACCCTTTTTGTTTATTGACTAGCATCATTTTCCTTAATCAATCCTTTTTTATTTAGGTTTTACTCTAGTCATTGTTTTAATTTAAGGTTTCTTCTTTGGGTTAATTAGTTTTTATGTTTGTTATTTGTTTAGATTATTTTTCCAAGCTTAGTGACCTAAGCAAAATTATGTCTATTTGCTCTTTACCCTATTTTTGATTCTCAAAAATAGTCAAAGAGGGACTGCTGTAAATACCTAATTTCGTTTGAGTTCCTTTTCTCATTATCTTGAATATTTAAGATCGAGAACATAATGGCCATCTTCATTAGGAGCAATCTTTTTTAGATAACAAGACATTTCCAACACTTTTTGGTCATATTTAGATGGTTGAAAGTTTACATGACAGAAAAATCATATTTTGATCTCTAATTTCAGATATATAAGACAAATATTTAATAGAAAAATTATTTTTTCAATTTTTCTTTGTCAAATTTTGAAAATCTATCTATGTAGATGATATCACGGTCACATTTTTCAATTTTAAAAATTTTTTGAGAATTTTTCAAAAAAATTAGGAAATTAACTATCATATATTTTTACCAATAATAGTATGGTATTTAAGCCGATATGCACTTGAAAAAATAAAAAATAATCAAGGAAAAATTCATATTGGCATTTTATAGATAATTATATATTTTAGTAATTAATTTTGAATTTTTCACAATATTGCAAGTATCATACTCGTAAAATTTTTTTGTTGAAGTTATTTCAAATTCTGGATTTTCATCTTTACCATTTTCTAAATTAATATTTTGAATAATAAGGATTATTTGATTCATTTTATATAAGTTTTAATGTATTTTTTAAAATTTTTCTCAGTTCTAGAATATGAACTTTCCTTTATTTGTAAAATTTTTTGGTGAAATTTTCTCAAGTTCTTAAATTTTAAATTGTTTAAATATTCTTTAAAATTCTTTAAATATTCATATTCTTTAAATATTCATATCTATCAGTTTGATGATTTTTCTCGATTTTTTGAATATGGAGTTTTCTACTCTATAAATTTTTTCAGGAGATTTTTTTGAATTTATAATTTTTAAAATTCTTCAAATATTATTTTTTAAATCGTATTAAATCAGTTTTGAAAAATTCATTCTATTTTATGAGTTTTTCATTTTCTTTCATAATTCTCCTGTTTTCAAGATACGAATTTTTCTACTCTGTAAATTTTTTTGAGAAGATTTTTCTAGGTTTATAATTTTTAAAATTGTTTAAGTATTATTTTTTAAATTATATTAAATCAGTTTTGAAAAATTCATTCTATTTTATGAGTTTTGCATTTTCTCTCATAATTATTTTGTTTTCAACATATATAATGTTTTTTACTCTGTAAAATTTTTCAGAAAGATTTTTCAAGATTTATAATTTTCAAAATTCTTCAAATATTATTTTTTTTTAAATCATATTCAATCAGTTTTGAAAACTTCATTTTAGTTTATGACTTTTACATTTTCTTTCATAATTTTTCTATTTTCGAAACATAGAGTTTCTACTCCGTAAATTTTTTTGGTAGGATTTTTCTGAGTATATAATTTTTAAAAATTTTCAAATATTTTTCCCAAATTTAGATTAAATTAGTTTTGTTTAATTCAATTTATTTTATCATTTTTACATTTTCTACTTATAACAATTTTTTTCAGTAAGGGTTTTTCTGGTGAAAGTTTACGGGTTTATTATTTTTAATTTTTCTTTCAATTAAAAATTGTGTATATTATTAGAATATATTAAATTGATCATATGAAATTTGTTTCAAATACATAGTTCTTAATTTTTACAATTTAATCCTTATAATTAATTTTTAAGATATAATTTTGTATATTAGTACAAATAACATACAAAATGCTCTAGAATCAATGATGTCATGGATGAAATCACTTATAATAAGATAAAATTAATAAATTTCAATCAAATAATGTTTAATTTAAATAAAAAAGTAATTATAAAATAAAATTAAAAAAAGCAAAGCATACAATGGTGTAGAAACCATTCAACCAAGGCATTTTTTTTCATGCATTGGCTAACCTTGCTCCCTATAAATAGGATGTTTTCATTCATTTCGGAAGTTTAGATAGAAAAAAAAAGAAAAAAATAAAAATATACATTTTTACTTAGTTTTTCAAGTTTTTTTCTTAAGGTATAAAACTTGTATTCTTTTCTTTTCTTCATTTTGATTCATTTTCATCTTTATTCATGAGCCAAAATCATGTTAAGGGTTGTGGATTCTCATCCATGTTGAAAGGCTAAACATAGTGGCTTTAAAAATTTTTGTATCTTTTGTTATTTTTGTTTTTTTAGCTAAATCTTGTTTTATATGTATAATATTATTCTTATTGGTATGATTTTGATTTTGTTGTATTTATGTTGATTTTTTTTAATGTTGTTTTAATGTTAATATGTTGATTAGAATACTATTATATTTAGTATATAATTTTACTTTTATTTAAGTTTAATAATAATTATTTATGCTTATTTTCATGATTTTTATATGAAACATTATGAAAATTTTCACCTTGATCAAGCCTGAAATGAATTGATGACAATGATTTTGTGCTTTTTTTTTATCTTGATTTCATGTTTTCGGATTATTTTTTAATTATTAAAAATTTTAGGGGCTAAATTGTAAAATACATAAACTTGTTTTATGCTATTTTTGGTTTGAGCAAGAGCTTCATGCAATATACGTAAACTGATTTTGTGTGTTTTGGAAATGTTTTAGGTGTTTTTAACACTGTAGGGGTCATTTTGCAATTCTAGAAAGTTTAGGGATTAAATTACAAAATTTGGAAAAATCATGTTTCCTGGATAAAAGTTATTGGCCGAACCATCATGTATATTTTTGCCATGATTTTTGTGTTGATTCTTAGCTAGTTTGATTATTTTTTATGATTTTTATGATGATTTTACATGTGGGGCCAAAATACAAATTTAGGAAGTTTAGGGATTATTTTCCAAAAATTAAAAAATTTTTGTTTCAAGGCTAAGGTGTTGGCCGAATCCTTATGGATGTGTTCATTGTGCTTTTCATATATATTTTCATATGTTTGTGATTTTTTTATGTTTTTTATATAGGGACTAAAATGAAAATTTTAAGAAATTTAGGGATTAAATAGTGAAATTTAGTTTTTAGGGGTAAAACCTTCATATTAGTCAATTTTAAAGATTTTTATTATTTTATGGCTTTTTGTAGGGTATAGAAATCTTCAAAACTTTTCATATTCTCTTAGTTTTTCTTAGGGTGTGAAATGATATTTTTAAAAGTTTAGGGGTTTAATTGTAATTTTTGCATTTTAGCTAATTCTAGAACTTTAAATTTAGGATAAATCCATCATTTTGTGATTATTTTAGTGTCTGTTAAGGTACTGAGATACTTTCATATCAGAAGTATACCCTAAGGGTAGTTTGGTGATTTTACTTAGAATAGAGTCCAAGTTAGCAATTGGAATGCTTTTATGCCAAAGGTCCATATTTAGGATAGTTTTGGCATTTCATCGTCATATTAGTGTCCGTTAGGGTACTGAGATACTTTTACGTCAAAGGTATACCCTAAAGGCATTACGATAATTTCCTTCGATCCGAGTCTTAAATAAGCACTAGGATGCATTTACGCCAAAAGTGCATATTTAGGATGAGTTCATACTTTATTTATCACTTTTAAGTCCTTAGGATAACTGAGATATTTCATATCAAAGGTATACCTTAGGAGCCTAGTTGTAATTTTGCATTAGAACCAAGTCTTATATGTTTACTGGATACTTTCATGTTGAAAGTACACATTAGGAATAGGTTCATCATATTAGACATGTTTATTAGGTCTTAGGGTTAATGGTTTTCATAAAATCGAATAATTTTTAAAAATTAAGGCAATGTCTCCTAATTAAAATAATATATGGAATTTCTACTAGAATATGCGAGGCGTTCTACAGATTATTTTAATAGTGAGACATCCTATTCAAAATAGAGGTAAGGATTTTTTATTTTCATATTCCATAGGTCCTCTAGTAGGGTATAAAAGAGAACGATAAAACTCTTGGTCCTTCGGGAGGATGAAAATGATATTATGATTTTTTAAAAATAATAAAACCCAATTTTCTCAAAATAATAAATATAGTTAATAAAATATTATGAGAATTATAATTAAATATTAAATATTGAAACAAAAAAATTAAAATTTAAATTAACATATAATTAATCAGATATGATTTTCGGGCATCATGAGAAGGTCAATTCTTACTCATGATCATAACTGACTCTCGGACCTCTTTACGTGATCTTTGGTATCAATATAGACCTTGGAGTTTATTTTTAGGGGTTTTGTAACTCTTAAAACATAAACTCTGATAGGTGACCAATTTCACCAAATAAATAAATCGGTGGCAACTGTAAAAAATGGTCATTTCATAATGACTATTTAGAGAAGTCGAATGAGCGATTCATCTCAACAACTTAATCCCCAGGTACAAAAAATAGAAAATAATGATAATAATATGGCCCATAAAATATAAAAGAATAATGATATATATATAGAAATAATGGATACATTTGCTATTTTAAGTCGGGCTAGTTAGGATTTGTATCCGGGCCATGTGCGACACTGCCATGTATATGATACCGAGAAAGAGTCATCCTCTGAAATAAACCATCTAACATTATCCACTCTATCATTTGGAAAGACCAAAAATGTTTGAGCTAATCTTTGGAGTTTTAGGATCTTTCTCAAACCCTAGCTAGGGGTGAGCATTCGATCGGTTCGGTCAGTTCGGTCAAAAAAAACTTCGAATCGAATTAACCAACTTAGCTAGAGGAACCGACCGAACTGACCGACATTTTTAACTATAACCGAATTAATCGAACCGACTAAATTTCAATCGGTTTGGTCGGTTAGTTCGGTCAAATCGATTTATTGGATCTTGGGCTAATGGTTGTATATTTAGGTTGGGAATGGGTTTAATTGGGCTATTAATATATATAAATATATAATTATTAAATATTAAATATTAAAAGTTCAGTTAATTCGATTAATTCGGTTAATAATTTTACAAACCGATAACCGATCGAATTAACCGAATAAATCGACATAAAAAATTAACATAACCATCAAACCAACTTAATCGAACCAAATTAACCAAATTCCATCGGTTAAGTCGGTTTGAACCGACTTATGCTCACTCCTAACCCTAGCTACATAGCTGGGGAACTTTAGCTTGCCAGAAGCCAATTCTCTAATCCTATATGCCTTTCAGGACGTACAATATAATTGGAACAATACAAAGAAGATTAGCATGGATGACATACTTAAATTGAGAAGAATGAAGATTAGGCATAGAACCTTGCCTAGTTTACCTTAATACTTAGTCTAAAAGCCAAAAGGCTTACTTGCAACATACATAGCTTTATTCATATCTAGGAGTCGAACAAAGCCATATTTTCTCCTCTTTTGCATTCTTTTTCTGGCATAAACACATCCAAAACTTTGCCATTATTTTAAAAAATTCACTATAACCATTTCTAGTGAGTAGATAAAGAAATGCTATTAACCACCACTATTTCAATCATTTTAACCACTATTTAGGAAGCTTTATCAAAACTGATCAACTCTTTCAAAATATCTTGCTTTGTACTTTATAGCCTTTATCACTTGAAACATGAAGCATTTGCCATATATCTATCTTCCTTTAAGCAATTAAAGGAGTTAAATGATCAAAATATAGGGATGCACCAATAAGTCTTCATTATCATTTGCTGTCTAGCTCCATAGCTCCTTGAATCTCAATTTTTGGGTTCACTACTTATTTTTGCTCTTAATCCTAACATATGTAACTATCACGTCATTTAGAAAAATCTAGTTACATTCAAGATGACTTCGATGAGAAAACTTGATGCAACACTATAATTTTGGAGAAGAGGTAAGACAATAAGCCTTTTTTCAAAAATATGACAAAGCATTTAACTATCCACTGCTAGAAAATAATTTAATATGTTATAGTAATCTTCCTGGGGAGTCCAAATTCATAATTTTTTAAATTGTTCTAGGTGTAGGAATTCATTAGATATGTATGTAAATGGATTAGGGAAATGCATCAATTAAATGTAATTCATGTATGGATTAGGAACATGTATGGGATTAATAATGGTACATGTATAGGTGTTTAATAGGATTCATGTAAGTCATCTAGTGCACCTATATATCCCCCTTTAAAGTTGAATGAAAAAGTTAATCCAATTCTTTATAAAAAATTCTTTTTCCTCTCTAAACAATTCTCTCTTCATTTTTTTATCTTTTGTAGTGGTAGTAAGAGCCAATTTTCTTAGCCTTAAGAAATGGCAGGCAGTAGTTTGTTCTCATTCCAATTTCTTACTCTTACAAAGAAAAATTATGAAAGTTGGTGTCTTCATATGAAAGCCTTGCTTAGATCCTAAGATGTATGAAAGATTGTAGAAAAAAGCTATACCACTCCTGAAGATAAGGCATCTGTACCTCAAGTTGAGAAGAATGCTTTGGCAAAGACAAGAAAGAATGATAAACAAGCCCTTACCCTTATCTATCAAGGGTTGGATGAATCCATGTTTTTGGAAGTAGCTGATGGTACTATCTCAAAGGAAGCTTGGGAGATTTTGGAAAGCTTTCTTCAAAGAGTTGACAAGGTGAAGAAGGTTTGACTTCAAAACTTAAGGGGTGACTTTAAAGCTTTATGTATGAAGGAATCTGAATCTATTTTTGATTTTTCAAAGGTGAAAGCTATTGTAAACCAATTAAAGAGGTATAGAGATAAGATAGAAGATGTTCGTGTGGTGGAAAGAAATTCTTCATTCCTTGACTTTAAAATTTGATTATGTGGTTTATGTAATTAAGGAGTCTAAGGGTCTAGACACCATGATGATTGAGCAATGGAGGGTTCTTTACAAGTCATGACAAAAACATCAAGAGTAGGCACGTAGAGCCTTTAAACAAGTCTTAAAATCCAAATTCTCTATTAAATATGATGATGGTGAAAGGATTCAAAGAGGAAAAGAAAGAGGACATGGTCATGGTCATGGCCAAAAAGGAAAAGGAAGAGGCAACCATGATAACACAAACAATTATGAGAGAAACTATCAATCGAGTAAAGGTCATGGAAGAGGTAAAGGAAAAGGTAAAGGCAATGAAATGAGGTATGACAAATCTAATATTGAGTGTTACAATTGTCATAAATATGGCTATTATTCTTAGAAATGCCATAGTGCTACTCATAATATGGAGGAAAAAGTTAATCTTGTTAGTGACAAGCAAGAAGAGGAAGAGCTGACCTTGTTGCTTACACTCAAAAAACTATAGAAGGATGATTCAAATTCATGGTACTTAGATAATGGAGCAAGCAATCACATGTGTAGCTACAAAGAAAAAATTATGGAAATCAATGAGAAAGTGAATGGCAATGTTTTTTTTAGAGACCTTTTTAAAGTCCAAATTCAAAAAAAAGGTACAATTCTAATTTCATTGAAAGATGGTAGTCATAGGCTCTTTTTTTATATTTATTATGTTTCTAAACTAAAGAGTAATATCTCAAATTTAGGATAATTTGTAGAAAAGAGGTATGAAGTTCACATGAAAGATAGTTGTTTATGGCTAGAGATCAAAATGCAAATTTGATTGCAAATGTGTTTATGTCAAAAAATAGTGTTCTTGTTAAATCTTAAGACTATTGAAGCAAGATGCTTGAAGGCCACTATAAAGGATGAAGCATGGTGTTGGCATATGTGATTTGGCCATTTAAACTTTGGTGCATTCAAAGCTTTGGGAGATAAGATGGTGAAAAGGATGCTTTCAATTAAGCATCCCAATCAGTTGTGTGAAGAATATCTCCTTGGCATGCATGCAAGAAGAAGCTTTCCTAAGAAAGCCAATTTAAGAGCAATAGAGCCTCTCCAACTAGTTCATGACGATGTTTATGGGCTAATTAAACCAGCCTTATTTGGTAAAAATAAATATTTCTTGCTCTTTATTGATGATTATAGTAAAAATACTTAGGTTTATTTCCTAAAGAAAAAATTTGAAGCATTTGTGGCTTTTAAAACTTCAAAGTTGTTGTAGAAAAAGAAAATGGCTATAAGATTAAATCTTTAAGATTCGATAAGGAGGCGAATTCACATAAAAAGAATTTAATGAATTTTGTTAATCACATTGGATTCGTCGCTCTCTAACAATTCCCAAATCGCTACAACAAAATGGTATTACAAAAAGAAAAAAAATAGAACTATTCTTAATATCCTTAGGTATATGTTGAAAGCCAAAAACATGCCTAAAGAATTTTGGGCCAAAGCTGTTGCATGTGTAGTTTAATTGTCCAATCACTCTTCAACAAAAAAATGTCATAGGTAAAACTCCTCAAGAAGCATGGAGTGGGATAAAGCCTAGTATTGATCATTTGCAAGTATTTGGAAGCATTGCATATGTTCATGTGCTTGACCACAGAAGATCCATGTTGGATGATAAAAGTGGCAACCATGAATTTATTGGCTATAATGCAAGTTCAAAAGGCTATAAGTTGCATAACCTAAGCAATGGAAAGGTTATTATAAGCCGAGATGTAGAGTTTGATGAAGGGGTAACATGGAATTGGGAGAAGCAAAAATAGCACCTATGATTTCTTTCCATATTTTGAAGAAGAACACTATGAGGCCATGACACCAAATGGTTATTCTACTCCACCAACTACACCAACTTCTCCAACTAATGGAGTCTTATCATCTTCTGAAAAGAGTTCAGGTGAAAAGTCAAGAAAAATGAAAAGCATTTAAGAATTATATGATAAAACTGAACCTATAAATGATTTGTTTTATCTGCTTATTGATAGTGAACCATTGAAATTTAAAGATGCTATGAAAGACAATAGATGAAGACAAGCTATGGAGGAAGAAATCAAAGCTATTAAAAAGAACAACACCTCGGAGTTATCATCTTTTCCTAAGGACCTTGAAGCAATTAGAGTCAAATGGGTGTACAAGACTAGAAAGAATGCCAAGTGGAAAAATATAAAGCGAGACTTGTTGCTAAAGGCTACAAACAATAATATAGAGTGGATTATGAAAAGATATTTGCATCGATTGCTTGCATGGAGACAATTTGTCTTCTTATTTCCTTTGCAGCTCAAATAAAGTGAAAAATTTATCAACTTGATGTAAAAACAACCTTTTTAAATGGCTATCTTGATGAAGAGGTCTATTTTGAACAATAATTAGGTTTTGTCTTCAAAAGCCAAGAAGATAAAGTCTTGGAGTTGAAAAAGGCATTGAATTACTTAAAGTAAGCACAAAGGGCATGGAATAGTCACATTTACAAGTATTTCCAAGATAATGGATTTGCTCATTGCCGACATGAGTATGCTCTTTATGTTAGAGCATTTGATAATAGTGATATCTTGCTAGTTTGTCTTTATGTGGAGACCTTGTCTTTATTGACACCAACCCAATTTTTTTTAAAGATTTGAAGAAAGCTATGTTTTGTGAATTTGAGACAATAGATATAGGCCTTATATCTGACTACTTGGGCCTAGTGGTGAAACAAATGGATGATGGTATTTTTGTCCCACAAGAAAGCTATACAAAGAAAGTTTTGAGGAAATTTAACATGATTGACTGTAATCCCCTGAGCACACCAATGGAATCTTACTCAAAGTTTGTTGATTGAATGAAAAAAGATCTCGCATTTTTCAGAAGTGTTGTGGAATGCTTGAGATACTTGGCATGTATAATACCCAATATTCTTTTTACTTTTTGAGTTGTAAGTCATTTCATGGGAACTCGTACCTCCACCTATATGAAAGTTGTTAAAAGAATACTTCGTTACCTTAAAGATACCATTGATTTCAAGCTATATTATGCATCATCTAATAAGTTTAAGCTTGTTGGATTTTGTGCTAGTGATTTTGCCAGAAATGTTGGCGATAGAAAAAGTACCACCAGATTTGTGTTTTTCGTGGAGATTGTGCTATTACATAGAGTTCCAAGAAGCAATCCATTGTTATGTTATCAACTTGTGGATCTGAATATGTGGAGGCAACTTCATGCATTTGTCATGCCATTTGGCTTAAATGATTGATAAGGAGCTTAACTTGCCTCAAAAGAAAGCTACAAAAATTTGCATTGAAAACTAATTCGCCCAAGCTCTTGCAAAGAACCTGGTATTCCATGATTGAAGTAAGCACATTGATACAAGGTATCATTTCATTAAAGAATGCATTGCAAGAAAGGATACGAAGCTCAAGTATGTGAAGACTAAATATCAAGTTGCGGATATCTTTACAAAACCTCTCAAGTTTAAAGATTTTCAAAGATTGCGTACTTGTCTTGGAATAGTAAAAATATCAAATTAAGGGGGGTGTTTGAAAATAATTTGACATATTCTAGAAGTCTTCCTAGGGAGTCCAAATTCATATGTTTTTCTAATTGTTCTAAGTGTAGGAATTCATTGCATATGTATGTACATGGATTAGGGAAATGCATCAATTAAATGTAATTCATGTATGGATTAGGAACATGTATAGGATTAATTATGGTACATGTATAGGTCTTTAATAGGATTCATGTGACAAGTCACCTAGTGCATTTATACCCCTTTGAAGTTGAATGAAAAATCAATCCAATTCTTCACAAGAAATTCCTTTTCCTCTTTAAACACTCCTCTCTTTCATTTTTCCTTTATCCACAATAGTATTCAATCATTTTTTTTAGGTGATGAACTATTGCTTAAAGAGTTTCTGTAATGTTAGCAACCAGCCCTAATTCAAAAAATTCTTCTACAACTAAACTCCCAAGCAACCAATAACCATGTATAAATAGCATAAATTTTTGCTCTAGGTTCTATCATTAGAGCATAAATTTATGTTATTTAGGCAGGTTTTAGCTTGAGAGTTTGGTTGTAGAATATTTCTTGTTGAATCAGACTCATTGCTAGCAAAAACTCAGAATCACCAAGAGACAAGGATCTACTTTTTAAATGATCCATGTGTATGTGTCAAGGGTTGATGAAACGAACCTAGATTTGTGCTCTTAAATATGTTTATACAAAACCAAATTTTTATGCAAGCTTCCTAACTAATATGACTCATGATAGTGAATTTGGGGTGCATCCATTTCACTTTCTACCAGTTGGTTTAATGAGTTTCTTACAGGATGACCTTTTGTTAGAATATCCAAGGCAAGAGTCCATACAGTGCAATGCCGGACTCTTTTGAATCCAAAAAAAATGATTTAATTAAATCGAATGCATGTTTTGGCTAAATATTTTTATATTTAATTCTTATTTAATTCCTGATAGCATACGTTTAACATTAACTCCTTTACTTGGATTGACCAATTGAAGAGAAACTTGGAAAGATGATGTGCATAGCATAGATTTTTTTTTTTGTTTGCATGGAAGCATGGATTATTTCAAGTATAAGTGCATGCCTTTAGATCACTCAAACAATTACCATTGCTAAAGGAACATAATTAAAGGTATCTAATAGTCTAAAACTAATTAGGAGAACTATAGATAATTCCTGACCTGATGCTGAGTTGTTGAAAGAGTCACGACATTCACAAGTGAACAGTCACCTACTTATGTTGTAAAGAGAATGGGAGAGATGCGTGCAACTGGAATAGATAACTAGATCCAGTGCCCTGGGAGCTATAAGTCCAGCCCTTTTAGTAATGTCAAGAGTACCATCACCACCCTTCCACTTAAAGCACTGAATCATAGTTGCCAGAGTGGTATGCAACTCTTGCATAGCTAAAGAAGCACCAGGGCAGCCCCTCCTCCCAGTTCCAAAAGGCAACAGCTGATAATGAAGGCCTCTAACATCTATAGACCCTGAATGATTGTCTAATCCCTCATCGGATTTCAAGAACCTCTTAAGTTAAACTTTTAGTGGATCTTCCCACATCTCAGGATCCCTTCCTATAGCCCAAATGTTTACAAACACCATATAGTCAGCAGGGTGGTGTATCCGTTAATATTGCATGTTTTGATTGATTTTCTGTTGATCATTAGGGTAGGTGGGTGAAGCTTGAATGTTTCTTTATTGATGGCTTGGATGGATTAAAGATGAGGAATGTTAGATTCTTCTACTAACTGACCTTTTTTGACAAGTTGATCAATCTCGTTCTAAGCTTTACTAGCACTTTCGAATTGTTAATTAGCTTTGCCAGTGCCCATTCAAGTACAATTGCTGATGTATTTATGCCGGTCATCAAGAAATCCTATTTAATGAATAAATCAAGATTCAATATATTGAATAAATTAGCATATCAGTTTTTGCTCTTTAGAAGGGGTTAGACTGAGATGAAGGTAATTCATCGCTATTTATATTAAAGTAGTAATTATCATATCCGTGGACTTGCCATTTTTGTTTTAGTAGTAGTACATATTACTATCAATGTGTTAATATATCGTTTTAGGTTTATCAATATTTTTTAAATATTTTTTGTTCATATATATATTTATAATATTTTCAAGTTTTTTAATAATATACGTATCATATAGATTTGCAAACATACTTCTATTATACATGTATATATTTATGTACGTATATGAATTTTAAAATTATAAATATTTAATACTCAAAATTTAAAATATAAAATAAATAAATATAAAAATATTTAATAATGAACAAATTATAATTGTGGATAGAAGGAGATAGTTTTTAACCCCTTATTGATTTATTGTTCTATTAGTTTTGTAACTTTTATTTTTAAGTTGTATATCATGCATCGGTTGGTACACATATTTTTTGGTGGTACAAACATAATAGCTTTGAACCATACGATTTGTTCGATAAAAGTTGAAATTAAAACCGAACGATATCAGAGATTGTTGGTATTGTTTTACTTAAAAATTGATATGTACCTACTAATACAATTGATATAGTTACGATATGGATCACAATGATTTATACAACATTCACGTTACTCCAGGAATTTTGTTTTTCATCCTCGAGCACAGTAAAGAAAATGAACTAAAAAAAAGTGATAGATTCATTCCTCTCTTGTATCAAAATTTTAAGATCATTATATTTTCATTTTTCTACCTAACATTAAAGGATTTATATTTAATATACTGATAATGTATAAATTTATATATTATTAATGAATCAGATTATGTCATCTTGATAAAAAAAGTTATTTGTATGTATTTTTAAAAACTTTTAATTAGGAGGTATTTTTTTATTCACTAATAATATATAGACTTATGCACTGTTAGTGTATCAAATACAATTTCAAATTAAAATTTGAATTCCACAGAAATGATTTATACTATAGTTTATATGTATAATACTTCATACAATTCTTAAAAATTTATAAATTTTAAAAACAATTAAAAAGAACTCATTTTATGATATTAATTTTTAAAAATTTTTTAATATTTATTATGATTTTTTTAAAATCTATTAAATAAAAGGTAAGAATAATTTTTCATATAAAAACTAATTCTTTTCATCAAGTGCCAACTGTGACATGAGATTAACAAAGTCAAAAGTCATAGACATCATATGTGAATGTCTCCCCTAGCGAAGCATTGTGGGAAGAGATACTAACCAAAATTAAGGCCTTGACGTGGTTTCTAGTGAGTTGCATCTCCAAGTTATTGTTTTCCATACCATCAAGCATGATGTCTAGAAAATCCTTTATCTCGTTACACTCTCTTTCCTCACACTCCTTTTTCCCCCTGTTCCTGCTTTTCCTTACTTCCTCACGATCTCTTATAATCATCTCCAACAATGCATCATACCTTCTGTGTAGTTTTCAAACCTCTTTTGAAATCCCTGCAGATCCTAGTCCTTGTAGAACCATATACTATCAGAGATATTGAATTCTCCGAAGATTTCAGTAACCTTTTGCACCAGTGTTCAAATGCCATCTACAGGATTTCCAGTCCCAAAGCACCTCATGCTCAGCATCATTTGTGATATTGTGTTGTTGGTTAATATCAACAACTTTTGATTTACATTACACTTTCGCCTACTTTGGCCTTGTCAAGAAGAATCTTAATGAAGCAATTTAATTTCCTGGTTCAAACAGGAAGAAACTGATTAAAAGTTTGGTTGCCTAGTAGCTCGTAGGTGCTAAACTTTTTAATGAATTTCTAGTAAGGTCCGTAAGGTGCAAAGGCAAAGGAAGAGTTATAGGTAAGGTTGTGCATGCAAGCAGCAAAAGCCAGTTCATGAGTTTTGAGCAACTGTCTTGCAAAGTCTGGGTTAGATGCTATGACACACCCAACAGAGCTGAGACGGAGATATATTAAGGGACCATAGCGAGAGGAGAGCTTATGGAAAGTTTGATGAAGGAAAAGGCCGATAAGGTAGAGGTGACCGATGACTAGTATGGCAACAGGGCCAGGGGGAAGTTGGAACTATTCTCGATAGAAATGGAGATGATTGCTTTAACAAAAAAAAATGAAACGGTGAAGAGGGTGGCATATGAATAAAGTTGAAGCATCCACATCGCCACCTTAAATTAAGCCACTAAAATAGGAAAGCTTTCACTTCACAAGAGTAATGACTACAGGTGCTCACTCACCTTATCTTTATAGTTATATAGAAATGGACAAATGCTTAAACTTTTATAAAATGGCACAAACGGTAGCTATAATCAACCTACTAAACACTTTGGTTTTGATTTAAATTCTAGAAAACAAACAAAAAATAAAAAATCAATTTTAATCTTCTACCTTAATTAATTTTAATGGATTACTCTACATTTTTACAAAAAGTTAAGTTAATTTTAATCTAACTCCATATTCAACCCATTGAATTTACTGCACTAAGCCCCTAAAACCTTTTATAATGGGTTGACTCAAAGATGCCTCCAGTAGTAATCATCGATTGTTGGAAAACCTAGACATCCCATGTTTTAAGGACATGAAATTACCATGCCTATTACCTCGATACTAAAGAATATTTGGCCGGGGTAAATTTTTTATTTAGTCTTATGACTTTTGATAAGATACATTTGAGTAAATAATGGATTTTGTCTAGGAAAAGGGCAAAATATTCCTAAGACTTTGGAGTCAAAATAGGCAAAGATCTTGCTGAGGCAAGGAAAAGGTCAAAAGCACAAGATCACCATTGAAAGATTTGATATACTCTTTCACTAATGAGACAAACCTCAACAAGTGAATGAATTGGTAAGGATAAGGCACAAGATGATCAAGCTTCACTAATATATTATAGAAAAAGGACAATGAAATAGGCAGCCTAATGCAGCTGGCTTAGGACAATGAAATAGGCAGCCGAAAGCGATTAACCCAAATATAGATAGCTTAAGATAAGCCTAGTGAAATTGGCCCCTAGAAGATATTAAGCCCAATGTAGTTGGCTTATGATAAGCTTAGAGAAATTGGCACTTTATAGAAGGTATTAGCCCAATAGTGATTAGCTCCAAACAAGCCCAGCAAAGTTAACACTCTAGATAAGTTTTTAAGCCCAATTTAGTTGAATCAAGATAAGCCTAGCAAAGTTGGCACTTTATATAAGATTTTAAGCCTAACATAGTTGGCTTAAGACAAGCCTAAAAAAGTTAGCACTTTAGATAAAGTTTTAACCCCAACATAGCTGGCTCAAGAATATCCTAGCGAAGTTGGTAGTCTAGTTAGGATTTTAAGACTAATGTAGTTAGCTCAAGACAAGCCTAGCGAAATTGGCACTTTATATAATGTTTTAAGCCTAACATAGCTTGCTCAAGACAAGTCTAGCAAAGTTGCCACTTTAGATAGAATTTAAAGCCCAACATAGCTAGCTCAAGACAAGGCTAGCAAAATTAGCACTTTACATAGAATTTTAAGCCCAATGTAGTTAGATTAGGAAAAGTCTAGTAAAGTTGGCACTTTAAATAAAGTTTTAAGCCCATAGTGCGAACTTAGGATAAGCCTGTCAAAATAGGCACTCTGGATAAAGTTTTAAGCCTAATTTGCTATTTTAGGTCAAGCATAGCAAAGTTGGTGCCTCAGATGAGTTTCAACCCTGATGTAGCTAGCAGGTTTAAGCCCAACGAAGTCAGCATTTAAATCAAACTTGTTTTCAAAATGTTCGAGCCTTGGATTACCATAAAGCTATTTTTTTATCTTTGTTCAATCAAATTTTTCATTGTTAGTTTTAACCTTAGTATTTATTTATAAGAAACCTTTGTTTCTCCCAAAAAAATGATGAAAAATGAAAATGAAAATGAAAAAAAAAATAGCCTACCTCATTACCCTAATAAAATTCTTATGTATGGTCTCAACAATGGCCAAAGAGAAACAGTTGTATATGCCTAATTTTGTCCGTGGTAACCTATGGTGGGAACACTTCTCTCTTTTTTCCCTAAAACCTATCTTTTTGACATCAAAAACTTCCCAAAATCCCTTAAGGTTCTAAAGTCTTAACGGGTCATGAATAAGATGAAGGGCTTAAGAGGTCAACCCAAGTCAAACTTAAACCAAGTTAAATATGGTCAAACTTAGTCAAACTTGGTCAAACAAGTGAAACCAGATGTAATTGAGTCAATATTAATCGAAAAATTAGAAAATGGGAAAATTGGTCAAAATGAGAAAACGTAACTTTAATTAAAAGTGGTTAAAAAATTCAAAATAGGCCTACAGACATAGGATAAATTTTCACTTTAGGCTTTTAAATTATGATTAATAACATATAGGATTTTAACTAGAATTTATAGAATATAATTAGATTTTTTTTACTAATGGAATTTCTGTTTAGATTTTTATTTTAAAATAATAGGAGTTTTAATTAATCCTTTCTGCTTTAAATAGAATTTTTAGGATTTTAATTGGATCGTTTGCATAAAGAATTTTCAATGATAACTTTTACAAATAGAATTTTGAATAAACTTTTTACGTATAGAATTTTCAATTAGACTTTTTACAAATTCTAATTCTTTATTGAACTCTTATATATAGAATTTTTAATTGGACATTTTACCTTTGGAAATTTTAACTAAACTTTCATATATAGAATTTTTTATTAAACTCTTACATGTAGAATTTTTAATTAGACTCATCCATATAGTAATTTTTAATTAGGCTTTTTTTTACCCACAGAATTTATAATTAGACTTTTATCATTAAATTTTTAATTAAACCTTTTACATTGAAATTTTCAATTAGACGTTTTACAAGTAGAATTTTTTATTGGATTTTTTAAACCAACAAAATTAAGATTAACTTTTCAACCATGATTCTAACCAATAACGAGATTGACTTTTCAACCATGCTGGGAACTGTAGATACCATATCTTGTCCAGGTCAATTTTTAAGGCATTAAAAGTTACTATTCAGGAATGAGGGAAGCCCCAATAAAAAAATATTGAAAAGGAAAAATACTTCAAAGATGAACCTATTCCCATGCAATAGTCAGGAATTCTTGGCGGTATCGAGCCAGAACAACTTGTTCTTCCTAAATACCCTGATGTGAAGGTCATTTAAGTAATCATAGATCAGTGACCCATAATTCCCAACTAAGATGGGGTGCTCAGAGAGCCAAAGGTAAGAAAAATCTACATTTTTGCATGCATGTATGATACATTACTTATATGTATCATAAGGCCTCTATATCATCAAGATTCTAAATTCCTATATTTGTATCGATATAAGAGAGAAATGATCAATACATGAGTCAATGTATCGATACATGAGCTAAATGTATTGATACAGGGTTTTGTCATAGCTAAAATTCAAGTTTTTGCTAAAATGTGATACACTAGTGACTGTATCGACACATCCTGCTATGTATTGATATAATCTTCATTCTATCTATACATCTAGGTTTTTGCCCGGCTGTATTAAGACAATATGCAAATATCAATATATCCTATGTATTTTGCTGGTTCGTGGCATTTTTCATCCCTTGGCCCCATTGCATTTAAACATAATTTTGGTCACGACTTTGGCTTCAAAAATCTTCCAACATCATATATAACTTCCTAAAAATCATATGGACCTTATTTTTGGGCTTAAAGATTAGGTTTTAACATTTTTAAATAGTCCTTTAAGCTTATTACAAAGGCATTTCATGCAATGATGTGGATAGATGAAGGGCAAACTTGACATTGCTCAGCATGTCAGCTCATGCATGGTTTGTTACTGCTGTCAGGGGTGTACAGCAACCAATGAAGTGTTGAAAAGTTGCTCTTTGGTATTATGAATCACCATATTGTACACTCAAATGTCCTAAATACCCTACCTTTGCCAAGTTTTTGATGGTTAAGATTGAATTCTATATAAGATATGTTACAAGCTCAACCAAAAAAGAGAAACGCACATTAGCCTCTATGCTTAGAAAACATTCATTCTCGTAGCCCTCCACAGCCCCTCTAAAAACCATCACCATCATTCATAAAACACTTCATTGATATAATAACCTTCAAGCTCATTCTTAGCCACTTTTTCTTGTTGAAATCATACAAGGGAAGGCTAAAAACTAAGTTATAAATTAAAATTTGTTATGCTCACATTGTCAACAAGGTTTCTAAAGCTTTTGGGGTATATCTTTCATCCTTTCTTTCTTCATTTACTTGGTTTTTTGCTTGTTATCATTTTAGTGAGCCTTAACATGCTAACCATGACCTTATCTTAAGATTCTCATGCATTTTATGGCCTTGGATGTGTTAGATATAGGAATTATGATGCTTCATTAACTCCTTCATCATGTTCCTTGACTTTTATATGCTTGGTTTATCTTAAAAATATATTTTGATGCTATCTTGAAATTCTAACAAGCTTTTCTTTTTTTGTTCAAACTTGCTTATATCATCTTTATGGCAATATTCTCGATGCCATGCATTCAATTAACATCTCCATGCATTCTCATGCTCATCTCTCCACATATTGTCATCTTTTTCATACTTAAACTTCATTTTTATATATTTGAACATGCTTATCATGTTTATTATCATGAATATCATCTTTAGTCCATCACACATTTGTCAAAATGATTGTTTGTTGATTGTCAAAAATTTGTTTTCTCAGAATCCCAAAGTTAAGGCTATCTTAACTTCAATAAATAAGGATTAGCATGGACTTAAAGTTTTCTATTCATGGGACTTCCAATCATGGGAAAAATTAAGTTTTTTTTTGTTTGGATTCAAAGTTTATTGAGACCAAATGTTCTATTTTCAAAAATAAAAAAATTTCAAGTGTTTAAAATTATTTATGCCTTGATTTGTTGCTTAAAGTCCTTGTATAAGGTGAGATGGTCAATGAGTTGTTCCATTATCCCAAACTACTCCAGGATTATGTAAATGAGCACATGAAGCCCATGTAATTCACCCCTTTTTCCATGGACATTCGAATGTCCATGGCCAGAGTTAGCTCTATAAAACCCCAAAAAACCATAAATTTCACATGTTTTTGCCCTAGTAGCACTAGGAGCTACGACATGAGAAATCATTTTTGAAACTTGAACCATTTTGCATAAAATTAATGATATTTTTCCCTAAAAGCGTATCAAATTATCTTTCCAACAATATCTTTTTCCCTTAAATCATTCTGGATAAAAGAGTTATGTTTTTTTGAGTTGATGCTGTTCGAAACCCTTGGAATTAGCCATTTACATTTTGTTTGGTCCATTTTAGCCCATCACATGTTTTTTTTTTTAATTTTTAGAATATTTTTCCTAAAATGTTCATGACATTCCCTTTTTAGAAAGGCATTGTTCAGGATTTAACAATTTCGTATGAGTTAGGAATGATTTTTCAAAGTTTGTCGCAACCTTTCCCCTGCGTGTGTTGTCAGTGTCGCACTTGACCCAACTTCAACATTGATTTCCACCTGAAAGGTGACTTTTTGGGATCTATAAAATATTTTTACATTAAACCTTGTTTGAGTCACTTGTCCAAAAATACTTATCGGACTTCTAACACCTTTAAATTCGCCTAAAATAAATTTGGAAAAAGGGATAGCACAATGCTATTCCCTGTTTTTAGCTCCAGCCAAAATTAATCAATTTTTCAAAAATTACTGTTTTAAGACATTCAAATGTTAAGCAATCCTGATTACCTCATACTGAGTCAAAATAACAAGCATCAACCTACATTTAGGCTCAAATCATGGCATAAGCATTTTTTATTTCATCAATTCAAATTTTTGTCCATTAGTATCTTTTTATCAAAAATCACCTATTTGTGTCACGAATTAGTCAAAAATCTCATCTTGTTAAGAAATAGTCAAACTTTTATCAATGTAAGTCTTTCAACCCCATTTTTCAAAATTTACCAAAATTTTCATATATGGGGATACTCCAACCCTATTTTTTCGAGGGGATATTCTAACCTCACTTTTTGAAAATATGTCAACACTTAAATTTTTTTTTCCTCCTTGGATCTTCTTCAGACTTTCAAAAATTCAAACCCGATTTCCATGCCTTAATAAATCAATGGATTTAAACACATCTCCAAAAATGTTGACTCGGTTATTTCAAAATAATCGATGATAATTATGAGATACATTCCAACTATCTCTCTTTCTTTTTTTTTTTGCTGCCTTTTATGATTTCTTTTACACAATTGTTATCATTTTACTAAAGTTTCCTTTATGATGATCATCTCGCATTCATGTTTTCAAAAAAAATTATAGATACGTCATTTTGTTCAGACTAGTTTTTGGTATCTTAAGAGTTAGGTAAAAAGTAACAAAATAAAAAAAATAGAAATAAAGTTAGGGAATGATTGCTTTGGGGAAGGTCTAAAATACCTATGGAGCACTTTAAAGAAAAATACAAAAATAAGGCATCAAAGGTTATTCTCAAGGTGTCATTAGAGTCATTTAGGTGAGTAAGCAAGCCAATTTTTATCTTTTTGTGACCAAGATAAGACAACTCGAGGAACCTAAGGTATGTACAAGTCATATGGGTGCTTAAATATTATCATGGGGCTTTCACATTACCAGCATTTTGAATTTTCATGTGTAGTATCGATACATGAGGGTTTGGTATCGATACCTAAAGTGTGGTATCGATGCCTAGCATAATTGTATCGATACAAGTCTTGGTAGTAGCTAAAATTATGATTTTTGGCGAAATGTATCGATACAGAAGCATGAGTATTTATACAAATCCATGGAGTATTGATACTGGCCTTTAAGTCTCGAGACTAGAAACATTTTTTGCTTTTAGTATCGATACCCAACTCATTGTATCAATACTCAAGAGTTGTGTATCGATAAAACATGTTCTATATCAATAGACCAAGACATTTTTGCCTAGTTGAAGCCATTTTTCAGCCTCTGAAAACCCAATTGAAATATGTTTTAGCACCAATAAACTGTCATAAAGCTTACAAACCTTGAGTTTGGGCCAATGACTAGATTTAAACAAGTTTTAGAATCCAAACAATTAATGACAAAGGTCACTTTCATAAAATATATGGGTGTAAGAGGGTGGTAGGCATACCTCTAGCTTGCAGGCTTTCACAGCCTTTTTGCCCCATTGATCATCATGGCAGAACCAATAAGAAGAAAGTCAACTAAACATTGTAGCTAAAATATGCCCTGCTATAAAAGAAAAATTAATGAGGCCCTTTGCATTGTCTTTTAAAAAGGAGGGGCTGAACCAAGAGAAAGGGATCTCAGAGGAAGCTACCTAGAAGAAAGCTCCCAGCTATCAAAAAAACTCTCCAGCAATCCCAAAAAACTCTTCACCCATCTCCACAAATCCTTCAATGATTTTAGCTCCAAAAGCTCCCCAAAACACTGTTTCATTGATCTCCATACTCCATTCCCGTAGCTACCCCAAAGCACCACTGGAAAACCTTCAACAACAAAACTTTCCACATATTTTGATCTTTAAAAAGCCTCACCATCCACCATAACATCAAAAAGCTACCTTGTTTCATCCTTTTCTTGCTAAATAATAGCAAGGAGAAGGAAGAAATTAAGCCTACAGCCATTACTTCGAGACAAAGGGAAGTTTAAGTTTTTCGGTATATCCCCTCTACCTTGATCTTTGTAGTTTCTATTTTGTTGTTAACATCATCTCAGTAAAGCCTTTTGCTACTTTTATGGCCACCCTAGGACTCCCATGCATTTTGTGGCTTTAGTTGTGGTAGTTTAGGATCTTGATGTTTTTCTTGGTGCCTTCATCACGTTTGGTTAACTAAGCATGCTCTTTTGCATTTTCAGTAACATAACAGCCTCTATCCATGTGACCTTGCCATGTTCTTTCCACATTCACATCTGTATCTCATGCTTAAAGCGTGCATCTTAACATGTCATAAGTATGCCCATACATTTCCTACTAGCGTAATCGGTTCCATGAAACAAAAATGCCTTTTTAGCAAGTTTATTCTAAGTATGTTCATGCATCTATATATCATCTCCATGTATTCTTTTTATCTTTTCTATGAAAAATGTCATCTTTTCTTATGCATATATGTTCTCCATGTTCTATATTATGTTTGTGGCACTTTGATTGTATTGAGATGCTTGTTTGAATGCTAGAAAACTAGATTTCAAAAAAACATCCCCAAGTTAGGTGCATGCTCTCTCCCACACATGGAGAATAACATAGGCTTAAGATTTTTATGAAGTTGGCTTTCCAACCTTGGGAGCAAAGTAAGTATTCAGTTCTAGATTCATGGAAGAATGAGTATAAGAATACTGGTTTTCAAAAAAAAAAAATGAAATGAAGTTTTTTACTTGAAAAATGTGAATCTTTGGTCCTTACAAAAAACACCCTCATGATGGCATGGTCAATGGGTTATTCCATTATCCCAAACTACTCCGAGACTATGGGATGAACTCGTGATGCCCATGTCAACCCCTCATCTCGGGTATGGATGTTTGAACATCCATTGCCTAAGCTCAACCTAATGAATAACCAAAAATACCAAACACTTCCCCTATTTTGTTTCGACAATACAACAGTCTAGTTTTGAAAAATTATTTAAAAATAAAAAAATGATTTATCTAGAATGCATTGGTATTTTTTCTTTTGAAGGTTTTGAATTACCTTTCCAACAATATCTCATTTACCTTTAGATCATCTCAGATGAAATAGTTACAATTTTTTGAATCCTCGATGTTTGAAAGCCCTAGATCCAGTGAATGGTTTATTATTTAAGCTGTTTTGGCCCAGCAAATAACATTTTTGAATCCCTTTGATATTTGTACCACAAAGTTCATGAAATTCCCTTTCTAAAAAGGTATTATTTGCATTTTAACAATTTTGGATGAATCCGAAATGATTTTTCAAAATCCATTATACCTCTACCTTGTACATGTTGCCAGTGTTGAGTCAAGTTGAAATTCAAAAATTAATTCCGCCTAGAAAGTGATTTTCTAAGATTTTTGGAATATTTTTACATTTATCCTCATCGAGTTACCTTTCCAACGGTACCTTGTTTACTCCCTAGGACCTCCGGATAAGCTCAAAATAAATTTAGTAAGGGAAATGATGCAACGATGTCCTCTGTTTCTAACCCAATTTCTGATATGGTTTTATTGAGGCATTCGAATGCCTCATGATCTACTCAACTCATTCCCATTGCGTAAACCTCCTTAGACGCTGACCAAGGCTAAAGAAAAGAGGAATATTTTAACCAAAACCTTTGGCTCCTAATTTTCAAAGCTCTTCTTATCCAAAAAATGACCTTTTTTCCTAATGACATAAAAAATTTTTATTTTCAGGGATACTCTAATCCTATTATTTCGAGGGAATACTCTAACCTCATTTTTACCTAAAAATGACATCGAATTTTCATTTTTGGGGATATTCTAGCCCCATTACTCCGAGGGGATACTTTAACCCTATTTTTACCTTAAAATGACATCAAATTTTTATTTTTAAGGATACTCCAACCCTACTACTTCAAGGGGATACTCTAACCCCACTTTTACTTCAAATCAAATATCAAACTTTTTTTTTGGGGATACTCTAACCCCATTCTTCTGAGGGGATACTCTAATCCTTTTCTTCATATTTCTTATAAAATCTAAGCTTGTTTCCTTCTTGAGTCATCAAAACCTTTTTCTCCCTAAATTTCCACCAAATTCGACTAAGTCTCAACGTTATCATCTAGTTATTCATAAATAATCGAAGATAACTACGAGATACATCTCGATCATCCCTTTTGTTTATGTATTTTGTCTATTTATTTTTATGTGGATTTATTTATTATTTTCTTTCTTATCCTACTAACATGTTTCCTCTTGTAGGGACCTCGAGCATTCATGCTTTAAAAATCATTTTCATAATCACAAAATGATATCTTGTGTCGGTATCTCTCTAGTGCCGGACATGAAATATTTGATATTTTTAAAACCCATTCAGAGATTATTTTCATAAAAAATCCCTATGTTTCTCACTTCTCTGAGGCTCGTAGGTGATAGAATTTTCATTAAACCTGAACTTGTATCTTTACAAAATTCCATGCATTAGAAGGAATTATATTTAAATAATAATAAAAATGAAATTGAGGAAACCAAGATTCAAGTAAGGTATACTTAGATGGTACTGATTTTCGAGCATTGTAGGGGTGCTAATCCTTCCCCACACGTAACCAACTCCCAGACCCAAAATAATGAATCTCAGGTATTATTTTCAGTAGGCATCCGATCATGCCTAACTTAAAATGATCAGTGGTGACTCCAAGTTGATAGCCACTTTGTGGTGGCCATCCAAGACTAGTCGGATGAGCGATTTGTCTGATGGTCTTTAAGTCCATGTCAACCATCATCATATTTTCAAGTCAAGCACACTTTGGCCCTTTGGATCGTCTAAAGTTCGTAAAGGCCAGGCACATGAAATGTCAACAGCTTGGCGACTCTGCTGGGGAGAAACTTAGAGAGTTAGGCCTATGACTAGCTATGTCTTGCTTGGTCCTTGGTTCTTCGATTTCCATAATTATTTACATATAATTCCTTCTCTTTTTTTTACCTTATAATCTTTTACTTTTTATGCCTTTATTTTATGATTCTTTTTTTTAGGGATTATCTTCTTTTTGAATGAATGTTGATTTGAATAAGTATGGTAATATGGAGTAAAATAAAAAAAGTTTGATAGTTTTACTGACACACACCATGCACTTTCATTTTGCACTAGATTCCCACCAAGCACCATGGTGAGGCTAGGATCCTAATTATTAGGAGGAAGTGAGCCATCTGCCTTGTGAGTAACCTTCCATACAGGCATGGTAAGACATTCCAAGATGTAAATTACCTTTGTCTCTCATAAGTAAACCTCCGTATTTGCATAGGAAAATACATCCACCAAGTCGAACCTGTTCTGCCAAACTCGTGATGGGCCTAGGATCAGGGTGCCTCGGCTATCTTTACTAGATAGAAGAGAAATTTGGATGCCTGTTTAGGCATCTACTTGAAATCATATAGTGAGCCCTATGAGCCGAATGGTGTCAAATCATATCGGAATGCTGATAGAATAACCTGGAGAATACGGTCACCCGAAGCCAAACAATGTCTTACCTTTACTTCTGTATACCATATTATATAAGCGATCATAGGTGGACATCGTCCCTCACATTTGTCACATTATTTTTATGATCATTTCTTTAGGGTATGCTATACTGTTCTATGGCTCACCCATCCTTAGCAAGTGGGTGATGGCAAGTGAATGTTCACACTTACGATGCCAGAAGTTCATAATTTGACCAAAATAAGTCACCATGCTGATAACTTAACACAGATATTGATAAACAAATGTCACCATTTGTTTGGTTAGGCCTATCCTTATGTGGTATTGTATCACCACCCGTAAAGGCAATCTTAGTGTAGATACACTGTGATGTTGCCTGATTTTGTGCTCGCCTCTATGTATCATACTATTTATTTTTAGGGTAAACTTTTACGTGGCATTTTCATTTTATTACTTTCGTTCCTTTGTGTGCTTATTTCTTTGTATAACTGCTAACTTATCGTCTCTTTTTATTATCTTTTGCATGCATGCATCATTTCATTATTATCATTGCCATGGGACAATTGGCCAAATGGTGTAGTGTCTACCAAGGGGTGTCACCAAGGAGCAACTGTCTGCCTCAGAGTTGAAATCTTTCGAGAAAGTTTGAGCCTGGTTCGAGCTATGGCAACGTAAAGATGAGGACGTCCTAAAACCCAGGTATATCTCAACAGTGCACGAAAGATCAAAATAGGGTATCATCAGAATGACTGGGAAGATCTAAAATAGAAATGGACAAGTTGGGATAGTACTAAGAAGGAATCATTCACGAAGAGATATGAGGACATTGCCCTTTTACTCTAGGTCCATTTGGATCTTAATTTACTGCAGGTCGCTTCCCAATTTTGGAACCCCGTATATCGATGCTTTACCTTAACCATGAGGATTTGATCCCCACAGTAGAGGAATATACTTCACTACTCAACATTGAGAAGGCTAAGATCGATAGAATATATTGCAAGGCATTGAACCCTCTAACTTTTAAAAAAAGATTGGCCCAGATTCTTAGTGCACCCGAGGCATGGATTGAGGATCACATGAAGAAGGGAAACCGCGAGTGCATTTCATGGGCTAGTTTGAAAGAGGCAATGGCAAATACCATCGACTTTCAGAAAATGCAAGATATATTTACTTTGGCAATATATGGCCTAGTCATTTTCCCAAAGACACTAGGTTATGTCGAAGTAGCGATGGTAAATCTTATTTCTCAACTATATTGCAACATTAACCTAGCACCTATTATCATTATTGAAACCATTCGAGCCCTTAATTTTTGCAAGAAAACTGGGACAGGACATTTCATTGGTTGTGCATCTATGCTTCACCTGTGGCTTATTAGCCACCTTCACCCAAAAATAAAGAGGAGACCATACAATTTCTTCCTTGACTTTAGTCCTATCTCTAAAGTCCTCTAGAAGGAATGGCTTCATAAAAAGTTAAGGAACAATAGATCTAGAAACTTCAAAATTTTAACGGGATAAAGTTTAATGGAAGACTGCTTAGTTCTCGCCATAAACCATCATGTATAGATATGGAGATTAAAATTGTGTGCCACTCATTGGGTTATTGGGAAGTACCAACTATGCACCTATTCTGGTCCTTCGACAATTTTTGTGTCAGTAATTTATCCCCTTTGTTCAAGACCTAGCTGCTTGTGACCTCAAATATGGTGGGCCACACTATAAGTAAAAAATTCAGATAGCCTTCCATGCTTGGAGATGAACTTATTACATGGAAAGACACTGGAAAGGAAGCAGTATGACCTGGGGGTATAATGAATGGAAGATACGTCGCACCAATGATGCCTTGCCTCTCTCCATCATTATATCTGTAGATGAAGAATTTCCTTCTAAAATCAAATTGCTTAGACGGGAATTCGAACAAGAAAAGACAACTCTTACCAAGGAAATTGCTAGCCTAAAAGAGTAAAAAAGTCAATTGGAGATGGACCTTTATTTGTGTGAAAGTGAGGTAAAATGAGCTAATAAGGAGAAAAACCATCTCAAAGAAGATCTCAAAAGACTAAGGAAAGACTATGTGGCCGTCAGTAAAGCAAACAAATCATGATGCCAAGGCAAGTCTTCAATTGAATGGAGAACAAAAATTGCCACCCTTTAAAAAAAACTACATCAGTGGAAAGAAATGGCCAAAGACAGTAAAGAGAAGTTTATCAGTGCTCGAACCCTCGTATTAACTTTTCAAAAGAGAAATGCACGGTTAAAAGCTCGAGTTTAAGATTTAAGAGCGAATTGGGTTGAGAATGAGACATTAATAGTCAAGGTTCAAGGCTTAGAGTAGTCCTTACAAGCTCGCCAAAATCAAGTGGATGAATTAGTACAGGCTTTGGAACGGCAAGAGCAAGAATGGCAACAAACAGTCGATCAGGCATGCCAAAATTATAAGACTCATCATCACCATCTTACTGAAAAAATTTAGGTTGCTCAATTAGAGGTCGAATATATGATAGACGCGGCTCCATCTTTAGCATGTAGCATCTTACATACTGGAGCTTGCAAATAAGAACTATTGTATCTCTTAGAACATGTGATTAGATAATGTAATCATGCTAGACATTTTTTAGTGTAATCATATGTATTCAAGACTTTGATTGCTTTAATGAAAGACACTATTGGTGGAGCTATTTCCTAATCCAATTATCCCTCTTCCATTTGCATCAATAACATTTATTTGTTTTCTACTTCATATCCATTTTCATGTCATGTGATGACACATTCTAAAGGTTTAATCCATTAATAATCCAAAGTGAAGGTGTCATGGAACATGAAATCTTTAGCTTGCTATCGCTACAACACTCATACCTGTCGAAAAGCCATGAAGAACGATCATTAGCCCCATATTGAGCAACTAGAACTCATGTACAGAGAATCTCAAGAATAATCAACCCGTAGGAATGAAGAACTTTAATCTTAAATGGCGAAATTGGCAAAACTGTTGTCTGAAGCTTTAAAGGATAAGGGACAAAAAAACATTATCGATGCTGGCAAAGGACTGACTACCATAGAGTAATTTGAATGGTAGTATCAAGGCTACTAATAAGCTTGAAGCAGCCTTGCATGAACAACATCCCCTGACAGTAAGAACTTTGTCGACTCAACCATTCATTTATCTCAATCCTGCAATAGCACCATATTTAGTTTAAGGCTCTTCACCCGCTATACCTATAGTACCGAATTTTGATGAACAAGTAGAACAAGAAAGGGCAAAAAGGTCTTCAAAAAATGATGAAGACTTAAAAAAAACCAATCTCTAGAGAAACATCTTCGAGCTATTGAGGGAAGTGATAAATTTAGAATTATAGATGTGAAGGCTCTAAGACTAGTCTCTAGTCTCGTCATTCCCCATAAATTCAAGGTACCAGAGTTTAAAAAATATAATGGGACAATAGATCCCATTACCCACCTTTGGATGTATTGTCGTAAGATGACCAGGTATGAGGAAAATGAAAAATTGTTAATACATTGCTTTCAGGATAGTTTAACTGGGGCAGCTCTCTGATGGTACATAGGGCTAGACCCTATAAGGATTCAAACATCGATAGATCTAGCTCATGCATTCCTCGACCAACATAATCACATATATGACTGGGCCCCAGATCACTTATCCCTCATGAACATAGAGAAGAAAGCCTCTGAGAGTTTTAGGCAATACGCCCAAAGATAGAGGAAGGAGGCAGCTAAGGTTTAGCCTCTATTAACTGAAAAAAATGATAGTTATGTTCATCGACACTTTGAAAGCTCCTTATTATGAGAAGTTGGTGGGAAACACCATGAAAAATTTTGCTGACATGGTCATATTAAGGGAGATGATTGATAATGCCATCAAGAGTGGGAAAATAGCTATAGGAGAATCATCTGGGTCAATAAAGAAACCAACAACTAAAGGAAAAAAAAAGTAAATGCTATCAGTCATAGCACTGCAAAGTTCTTTCAAAATCCAGGCTCAGCTCAAGGGGTATATGCCCCAAGTATGTTTTATTCAGGTTTTAGCCTTACCAAATGACACCAGCAGTTCACTCTACTGGGATTGCTTCAATAGTTAACCTTACACCAAATCCTGTTCAAAACACTTCTCTAAACATGCAACCTCGTAGTACAAACAATGCCAGAGCCCTAAGTAATCATCAAGCACCCCAAGAAAGAGAATATTTTAACCCTTTACCATACTCATATAAGGAGATCTATAATCGCCTATTAGTCGGCTAATTAGTTGCCCTAATATTCCAAGACCTGATATGATGAGAATGCTTATAGTGAATACCATGCTGGAGCACAGGGACACTCAATTAAGAACTGTACCTCATTTAAGACAAAGGTGCAAGGCCTACTGAAAAGAGGCGTAATCAAAATAGAGTAAGGGCCCAAACCAAACTTTAGGGCCAACCTACTCCCTCATCATGATGAATCAAGGATGAATGCCATGAATTACGAGAAAGGCTATTAGATTAAAAGAGATGTCAGAGAGGTCAGGATGCCATTGAGTAGAATATGGAAAGCATTTAAGGAAGTTAGGATAGTGAGCCCAAGAATGGAATTCACAGAGTTCTCTAGCTGCTACTGTGCTCAAGAGCATGATTTATAGTAATATTCGTCATTCTTGAAAATGGTCCAAGGAATGATGGACTGATCTGAGATAGAATTCTATGAGGCATGTCATAAACCAACTTATCCATCCGTTAACGCCATCAAAGATGAGGAAGAAAATGACGTTGGCATCCTGATTTACATTTCTCTTATGAGTATGGAGAGGCAGCCAAATAAAAGCTTTAGGCATTATGCCTCTACATGGATGGAAAAGTCTGCCCAAATTTAACATTATTGATAGAAAAAGAAATGATTGTCAAGTTCATCGGCACAATATAGTTATCGTACTATGAAAAAGTGATGAAAAGAACCCCTAAAAGCTTTATGGATGTAGTCATACTTTGTGGGATGATGGATGAGGCTTTGAAAAAAGCATCAGGCAGGGGTAAGAGAAAAGGAAAAGTTAAAACAACACGATAGTAGAGGTTCAACAAGAGAGCCAGTTTATCTTAAACCCGTGTAGATGCAGACATTGAAAGGTTCATTGTTAGGCAAAATTATGAGATCGTGAAAAAAATTAAAGAATTGAGAACGCCAATGAGCACAATTTGGGAGATTCTAGTAAAGGCAAATTTAGTTAATAGGGTCAAGAAAAAAAGAAGAAGAAGTTGACAACTTTTACGATTTCCATATAGTACATGGTTATACCTTTTAGATATGTAAAGAGTTTCATGCTGTGGTCCAAAGAATGATGAATGAAGGTTGCATTGAATTTTATGATGAGAAGCAGACTTTGACTATTCAAACCTAGAGGCACTTCCATTTGTCAATGCCATAGAATGGGATGAGACAATCCCTCTTATAGCATCAGAAGACCATTGATCTTGTATGATAATCGACCACATCTTCAAGCCGCTCCTGCCTTATCTGCACCAGGAATGGTCATTCAATTGCCATCTCTATTCCTCTACGAAGACAACAAGGTTATTCCCTAGAATTATGAGAGTAAAACCTTAATTATCGGGGAATCTAGTCAACTAGCCTCAAATATTGATTTTTTGAGGGTGAGTCACTTGACTCGGAGTGGTAGGTGTTATGCGCCACCAGCCTTAAAAGGTGAAGCTTAGCAAGAAGATATTAGCCAGAATCTTCAAACACTTAAGTCTGTAGCTAATAGATCAGATTCAAAAGTCACCAAGGATTCGATCAGTGAGAAAGAAACAATAGATTTTCTTAAGTTCATCAAACACAGTGAATATAGCATCGTGGATCAGTTGAATAAGCAACCTACCAAAATATCTGTACTATTATTTTTGTTAAACTCTAAAGCTCATAGAAATGCACTCCTAAAAGTTTTGAATGAGGCTTATGTCTCTCCCAATATTTCTATAGGCCAGCTAGATCATCTAGTAAACAATATCATGGCTGATGATTACATATCCTTTAGTGATGACAAGATTCTACAAGAAGGAAGAAGGAATCATAAAGCCCTTCATATCACCACATATTGCAAAGGAAGCATATTACCTAAGTGCTCATCGATAACGAGTCAACTTTGAATGTAATGCCTATGTCATGCCTGAATAAGCTCCCTATTGATGCATCTCATATTCGAAACAGTCATGCAATCGTGCAAGTGTTTGATGGAACCTGTAAAAGTGTTGTAGGGAACATCACTATCCCCCTCTAAATAGGCTAATGTACTTACGAGGTTGACTTTCATGTGATGGACATTGCTCCATCATATAATTACCTTTTAGGAAGGCCATGGATCCATTCTGTGAGAGCAGTTCCATCATCCTTGCACCAAAAATTGAAGTTTGTAATTGGAAAGAAAGTTATCAGTATTGGTGGAGAAAAAGATATTATTACTGCGACCTCGACCGATGCCTCTTATGTTAAACCTAATGAGGGCATTCCAAAACCCTCTTTTCAATCATTTGAGTTCATCAATGCCATCTATGTTAAGGAAGGGTTGCCCATGATTAAGCCTCATCTGTCAGGAATCACGTAAATAGGCTTAAAACTAATAGTTGGTAAATGTGCTTGAGCCAAAAAAAAGCTTGAAAGATGCCTCCAAGGAGTTGCTAAAGCTCTAAAGATAACCCATCAGACTGACAAGAGAGGATTAGGGTTTAATCCTAATGCACAATAAAGAAAGAAGTAAGCTCAGAGGAATCAAGAGAAAAGAATAGCACATTTGTTGTGACAAGACATGGGGCAAGAACCTATTGCATTTTTGCCATTGCATAAGAACTTTCACTCAGGTGAACATGTTAACACTAGCTCAACAAAGGTCATGCTTGTGTTAGGGAAGATTTTTGAGGATTTCTCTATCAATGTAATTGAAGAGCCATTAATAATGGGTGGAGAGATCAACTTATGCCCTCTAGAGTTTATTCCAAGTGTTTGTGCTGAGATAGAAATCCCTGTATTGTTCAAAACTCTTTCAAAGTAATGCCATGAACTAAACCTACATGCTTCGCCTAAAAGCATTGTGGGATCCTTTGTATGGCCATTTTTCGTTAAGTATTATCAATGAAAATGATGGAGCATTATGCATTTCATTCATTATGTCCATTTTTACCTCCCTCCACATTTTTTTTACTTATTTTATTCTTTTTCATATTTTTAAGTATTCAAATAAAGATGACATGAATGTTTGCATTGAGACTCAGGAAATCGACTTTGAGCAAGCAATCTATGTTGGTGAGGTTAAGTGTGAAAAAAATTCTAAGGAGGACCCTGTACCCGCAGATCTGCTCAAACTAATTGAATAAAAAGAAAAACAAATTTTACCTCATAAAGAACCCACCGAAACCATAAAACTTGGGACAAAAGAAGACTAAAAAGAAATTAAAATTGGAACCTCTATAAAACCATCAACCCAAAACCATTTGATAAGCCTTTTCCAAGAGTTTTGAGACATGTTTGCCTAGACTTACCAAGATATGCTTGGTTTGAACACGGACATCGTAGTCTATAAACTTCCCCTTAAAGCTGAGTGTAAACCTGTGTAACAAAAGCTTAGGAGGATGAAACCTGAGATACTGCTAAAGATTAAAGAAGATGTCAAGAAACAATTTGAAGCAGGATTTCTGAAAGTCGCCAAATACCCTGAGTGGGTGGCCAATATAGTCTCAGTCCCTAAGAAGGATGGCAAGGTGCGAATATGTGTGGATTATAGCGACATAAACTGAGCTAATGTAAAAGACAACTTTTTTTACCCTATACTGATACCGTAGTGGACAGCACTGCCAAAAATGTAGTTTTTTCTTTCATGGATGGATTTTTAAGATACAACTAAATCCAAATGGTGATAGAAGACATTGGAAAAACCAGCTTCATGACCTTGTAGGGAACTTTGTGCTACAAGTAATGCCTTTCGGGCTAAAAAATGTTGGGGTAACTTATCAAAGGGCAATGGTGACATTATTTCATGACCTATGCATAAAGAGATTGAAGTTTATGTGGATGGCATGATCGATAAGTCACTTAAAGAGATTGAACATGTAACCGACTTGCGAAAGCTTTTTAAACTCTTTTGCAAATATCAGCTCAAGTTAAACCCTACCAAATGCACATTTAGTGTCACATCCGGTAAGTTATTGGGCTTTATTGTAAGTGAAAAACAAATAAAAGGGGACCCGACAAGGTTAAGGCCATTCAAAGCCTTCCACCGTCTTAAACCCTAAAAAAGGTGAAAAGTTTTTTGGAAGATTAAACTATATAACCCGATTTATCTCAATTGATAGATAAATGTGACCCAATCTTTCAACTACTTGTAAACAAAATCTTGGAGAATGGAATGGAGAATGTCAAGAAGCCTTCGATAAAGTAAACCAATACCTTTCAAGCCCTCCAACACTTGTGCCCCCAATCCCAGGTAGACCTCTAATTTTATATCTATTAGTTTTTGATAGTTCGATGGGCTGTGTATTAGGCCAGCATGATGATTCGGGAAAGAAAGAATAGGCTATCTACCATTTAAGCAAAAAGTTCACAGAATGTGAAAATAACTACTCGATAGTAGAAAAGCTATGTTGCACTCTAGTCTAGATAGCCAGAAGGTTAAGACAATATATGTTATACTACACCACGTGGTTGATCGCCAAACTAGATCCCGTCAAATACTTATGTGAAGCCCTTGCATTATCAAGGAGATTGGCTAGGTGGCAAAACCTACTTTCTGAATACGATATTGTATATGTGAATCAAAGGGCCATCAAGGGTAGTGCAAACACAGATTTTTTGGCTAGTCGAGCAATGGATAATTATCAACCTTTAGACTTTTAATTCCCCAATGAAGACCTAATGTGTATATCCTAGGTAGGAGATGCAACCAATAGCTATTCACATTGGAAAATGTTTTTTAATGGTGTTTCAAACGCTTTAAGGCAATTTTAATCTCACCTGAGGGAAGCCATTATCTTTTCACTATAGGATTGAGCTTCGACTGCACTAACAATATAGTTGAATATAAGGCTTACATCATGGGACTCCAAGCCACCATCGAAAGGGGCATCCGAACCTTATGAGTGTTTAGAGACTCATCCTTGTCATTTACCAATTGAAAGGGGAATGGCAGACATGTGAGGCTAAACTAACTCATTATAAAACTTTAATCTTAGAACTAAGAAAAGAATTTAATGATGTTAGCTTCCAATATTTGCCTCGGGAAGAGAATCAAATTGTTGATGCCTTAGCCACCTTATCATCCATGTTTAAGGTCAATTGGGAGTTGGACGTTGCTCTTATTCAGATGAGCATTCATTTAACACCGACATATTGCCAAAATATCAAGGAAAAAAAAGATGGCTTGCCCTAGTATCATGACATCCTCTAGTATATCAAAAATCAGCAATACCCTCACCATGCCATTGAAAATGATAAAAGAACCATACGAAGAATGGCTGCAAACTTCATTTTGGATGGCGAAGTTTTATACAAGAAGAGTTGGGACTAGATATTGCTTTGGTGCATGGATGCCTTAGAAGCCAAAAGAATCCTCAATGAGGTTTATATGGGGATTTATGGTACACATGCTAATGGGCACCAAATAGCAAAATAAGTCATGCATTTAGGCTACTACTGGCTGACTCTAGAAAGGGATTGCATAAACTATGCCCGTAAATGCCACAAATGCCAAATCTATGCAGACAAGATTCATGTCCCTCTGGTACCATTGAATGTTATGACAACCCTATGGCCATTTTCTATGTGGGGCATGGACATGATTGGACCAATCACCCTTAAAGCTCCAATGGACATCATTTTATCCTAGTTGCTATCGATTATTTCACTAAGTGGATGGAAGTAGCTTCTTATGCTAACATCACTAGAGCTATCATGTGCAAATTTCTGAAGTGGGACATCATCTACCGGTATGACCTCCCCAAGCAAATCATTACAGACAATGCACGTAACCTAAAAAATATGATGATGCAAGCAATCTATTCTTAGTTCAAAATTCAGCACTGAAATTTCATCCCATATCATGCAAAAATGAATGGGGCAGTGGAAGCAGCCAATAAGAATATCAAGAAGATAATCGAAAAGATGGCTAAGATTGACAACGATTAGTATGAAAAGTTACCTTTTGCTTTACATGCTTATCGCACAACCGTACGAACTTCTATAGGTGCTACACCATTTTCCTTAGTTTATGGCATGGAAGTTGTTCTACCTATCAAGGTTGAAAACCTTTCCCTCAGAGTTTTAATGGAATCATAACTTGAAGAGGCTGAATAGGTTAAAGATTGATTTGAGCAACTTAATCTTATCGAAAAGAAGAGAATCAAAGCCATCTGTTATGGGCAGATGTATCAAAAGCACATGATGAGAGCCCATGACAAAAAGTCCATCTTCGTCAGTTTCAAGAATGTGACTTGGTGCTTAAGCAAATTTTCCTAATCCATAAAGATGTTCATGGAAAATGGACCCCAAATTAGGAAGAACCATACGTGGTGAAGCATGTATACTCTAGAGGAGCTTTAATCTTAACCAAAATGGATGGCAACGACCTCTCTAATCCTATAAACTTTGATTCCATAAAAAAATACTATACCTGAAAGGACTTTAGGATGAAAACCCGAAAGGGCATTCTATTAGCCTTTCGCCCACCATTCTCTAAAAAAAAAAACAACAAAAAACAAAAAGAAAAAAAAAGAAAAAACCAACTTAAGTCAAAAACCTAAGAGGTTGGCTTAAGTAACCGAATCCATTCAAACTAACTCAAGCCCAAAACCTCATCAGCCTAAAACAAATTTTCCCCATATTCATAACTCTAACCAAGACACCAAATCATAATTTAACCCATCTATTCAATGTTGACCAAACTTCATCCATACCTGCACTTGAAAAATGAAAACTAACCAACTTTGAGGCCTTCGTCCCACTATGGGGCAATCTGAGGAATCTTCTTATGATTGGGCCAACACCATAAGGATTATTTACTCGAGAGAAAGTCTCCAAAAGCATTCTGTGGAAAATTCATGTCATTAGCATCGAAACTAATCATCTGGGAAGACTTCTTGTTGCTCTTTTGTATTTAAAAATTTTTCAATCGAATGAGAATATAATTGTTTGATTTCTTGCAAAACCTTTTTGTAACCCTGCATTCCATGTTGCATTATGTTTATCATTTAATTGATAATGCTTGATAAATGAACAAAACTAATAACAAGATTTCATAGCATTACTTAGAAAGATTGAACTTCGCGAAAATTTTTGTTAGGTCTAAAGACTAAAAAAAAATAAACTTTAGGGCCATGGTTGGTCCCATCTTCTTTGATCTTGTATCTTTAGAAATGTTTAAATTCTACCCCTAAAAAAGCCTATCATGAAGAAGAAAGGCTAAAATTTTACTTTAATTGGCACCCAAAGAACCAAGATTCAACATATTTGAACAGTTAAAGAGGCTCTTTAGAGTTAGAATTAGAGAAGAAGCACCACTCATGCTTGCTAATGAACTCTTTATAACTAGAGCCTTCCAACATGAATCATCCGATTTCACAATCCTCTTATTTCCATTATTAGTCATCGAGACAAAAAGCCACCTTATTAGATGTGAGAAGGATCCAAAATTGGTAGATTATGCCTTTGGAAAACACCACTTTCGCATCATTTAAACTTGTATATGCACTCCCATACATTCTACAAGAATTAACATCTTTTAGGTACGAATCCTCGTACAAAAGGTAAATTAGTGAAGAGCGCAAGTTGCAACTTTCTATTTCCAAAAACCTTAAAATCTTAGGTAAGTACCTTTGACATCACAAGCTCATTTAAAATCATCCAAGAAAGGTATCTAATCTTAATACTTTTTCTTATCCTCAAAGAGCAGGACCTTTTCTTTTCCTTGTCCTAAAAAAAGACCTTTTCTTTCTTTGTCCTCGTAGAGCAGGATTCTTTTCTTGTCCTCAAAGAATAGGACCTTTCTTCCTTGTCTTCAAAAAGTAGGACACCTTTTTTTCTTTATCCTCAAAGAGAAGGACCTTTTCTTTCACTCTAGTCCTCAAAGAGCAAGACACATTTTCTTTTAAGCCTACACAAGCTGGTGGCACCCTTTTCATTTTAGTCTTCAAGGAGCAAGTTGCCCTTTCTTTTCCTCTTAAGCCCACACAAGCTGGTGGCACCCCTTTTATTTTACTCCTCAAAGAGTAAGATGCCTTTTTTTTAAGCCCACACAAGTTGATGGCACCCTCTTTATTTTAGTCCTTAAAAAGTAGAATGCCTTTTCTTTTTGTTTTAAGCCCACACAAGTTGGTGGCACCCCTTTTATTTTAGTCCTCAAAGAACATGATGCCTTTTCTTTTTCTTTTAAGCCCACACAAGCCGGTAGCACCCTATTTATTTTAGTCCTCAAAAAGTAAGACACATTTTTTTTTAAGCCCACACAAACTGGTGGCACCTCTTTCAGTCCAGTCTTCAAAGAGTAAGACATCTTTTCTTTTTCTTTTAACCCCACACAAGCTGCTGGCACCCCCTTTGTTTTAGTCTTTAAAAAGCATAATGCCTTTTCTATTACTTTTAAGCCCACACAAGTTAGTGGCATTTTTTTCTTTTAGTCCTCAAAGAGCTGGATGCCTTTTCTTTCTTTTTTAAAAAATAGCCTAATACACTGCTCGAACAAAGTAGTATCTATTTATCTTTACCCTATTCTTAATACTTAGCAACAGTTAAAGAAGGGCAAATATAGACACCTCATTTTGTCTGGACCAGCTTTTGGTATCTTAAAAGTTAGGTAAAAGGTGACAAATTAAAAAAAATAAAAATAAAGACAGCTTTTTGGGGAAGGTCCACAATGCCTATGGACCGCTTTAACAAAAAATGCAAAAACGAGGCATCAAAAGTTATTTTTAGGTTGTCATTAGAGTCATTCAGGTGAGTATGTGAGCTAATTTTCATCTTTTTATGACCAAGATAAGACAACTCGAGGAACCTAAGGTATGTAAGGTCATATGAGTGCTTAAACACTATTACGAGGTTTTCATGTTAACAAAATTTTGAATTTTCATATGTAGTATTGATACATGAGGGTTTGGTATCAATACCTAAGGTGTGGTATCGATACCTAGCATGATTGTATCAATACAAGTCTTGGCAGTAGCAAAAATTATGATTATCAATACACAAGCATGAATATCGATACAAATCCATGGAGTATCGATACTGGCCTCTAAATCTCAAGACTGGAAATATTTTTTGCTCTTAGTATCGATACACAACTCATTGTATAGATACTCAGAAGTTGTGTATCGATACAACATGTTCTGTATCGATATACCAAGATATTTTTGCCTAATTTGAGCCATTTTTTAGCCTACGAAAACCTGATTTAAATATGGTTTAGCACCAACAAACCATCATAAAGCATTACAAGCCTTGACTTTAGGCCAATGATCGGATTTAAACAAGTTTTGGAGTCCAAACAATTAATGATAAAGGTCACTTTCATAAAATATATGGGTGTAAAAGGGTGGTAGGCATATCTCCAACTTGTAAGCTTTCACAGCTTTTCTGCCCCCTTGATCAGCATGGCAAAACCAATAAGAAGAAAGTTAACTGAACATGGCCGCTAAAGATATGCCCTGCTATAGAAGAAAAATTAATAAGGCCCTTTACATTGTCTTATAAAAAGGAAGGGCTGAACCAAGACAAAGGGATTTCAGAGGAAGCTACCTAAAAACTAAAACTCCCAGCTAGCAAAAAAACTCTCCAGCAATCCCAAAAAACTCTTCATCCATCTCCATAAATCCTCTAACAACTTCAGCTTCAAAAGCTCACAAAAATACTGTTTCATTGACTCCATACTCCATTCCTATAGCTACCCCAAACCACCACTGAAAAACCTTAAATAACCTAACTTTCCACACATTTTTATCTTTAAGAAGCCTCACCATCAACCATACCACCAAAAAGCTACCTCTTTTCATCCTTTTCTTGCTAAAAAATAGTAAGGAAAAAGAAAAAATTAAGCCTGCAGCCACTACTTTGAGACAAAGGGAAGTTTAAGTTTTTTGGAATATCCCCTCTACCTTGATCTTTGTAGTTTCTATTTTGTCTTTAACATCATCTTAGTAAACACTTTTACTGCTTTTATCACCACCCTATGACTCTTATGCATTTTTGTGGCTTTGGTTGTGGTAGTTTAGGATCTTGATGTTCTTTTTGGTGCCTTCATGCTGTTTGGTTAACTAAGCATGCTCTTTTACATTTTCATCAACATAATAGCCTCTGTCCATGTGACCTTGCCATGTTCCTTCCACATTCACATCTATATCTCATGCTTAAAGCGTGCATTTTAACATGTCATAAATATGCCCATACATTTCCTAATAGCTTAATAGGTTCCATGAAATAAAAATGCCTTTTTAGCAAGTTTATTCTAAGTATGTTTATCCATCTATATATCATCTTCATGCATTCTTTTTATCTTTTCTATGAAAAATGTCATCTTTGCTTATGCTTATATGTTCTTCATGTTCTATATTATGTTTATGGCACTTTGCTTTTATTGAGATGCTTGTTTGGATGCTAGAAAACTTGATTTTGAAAAAGCATCCCTAAGTTAGTTACATGCTATCTCCCACACATGGATAATAAAATGGGCTTAAGATTTTTATAAAGTTGGCTTTGCAACCTTGGGGGCAATCAAGTATTCAGTTCTAGATTAATGAAAGAATGAGTATGAGAATACTGGTTTTCAAAAAAAATGAAATGAAGTTTTTTAGTTGAAAAATATGAATCCTTGGTCCTTAGCCAAACACCCACATGATGGCATGGTCAATGAGTTGTTCCATATTCCCAAACAACTCCGAGACTATAGCATGAACTCGTGATGCTCGTGTCAACCCCTCATCTCAGTTATGGATGTTTGAACATCCATGGCCCAAGCTCAACCCAATGAATAAGCAAAAATACGAAACACTTCCCTTGTTTTGTTCTGGCAGTATAGCAGTCTGGTTTTAAAAAATTATTTAAAAATAAAAAATGATTTATTTGGAATGTATTGGTATTTTTCCCTTAAAGGGTGTCGAGTTGCCTTTCCAATAATATCTCATTTACCTTCAGATCACCTCGAATGAAATAGTTATAATTTTTTGAATCTTCATTGTCTGGAACCCCTAAATCTAGTGAGTCATTTATTATTTGGGCTATTTCAGCCTAATAGATAACATTTTTTGAATCCCTTTAATATTTTTCCCATAGAGTTCATGAAATTCGCTTTCCAAAAAGGTATTATTTTCATTTTAAGAATTCTAGATGAATCCGAAATGATTTTTCAAAGTCTATCATACCTTTACCCTGTACATGTTGCCAGTGTTGAATCAAGTTGAAATTCAAAAATTAATTCTACCTAGAAAGTGATTTTCTAGGATTTTTGGAATATTTTTGCATTAATCCTCATCAAGTTACCTTTCCAATGATAATTCGTTTACTCCCCAGGACCTCCAGATGAGCTTGAAATAAATTAAGAAAGAGAAATAATGCAATGCTATCCTATGTTTCTAACCTAATTTTTGAAACACTCTTATTAAGGCGTTCGAATGCCTCATGATCTACTCGGCTTATTTGCATTACCTAAACCCCCCTTAGACTCAGACCAAGGCTAAATAAAAGAGGAATATTTTAGCCAAACCTTTGGCTCCCGATTTTCAAAGCTCCCTCTATCCAAAAAATGACATTTTCCTAATGGCATAAAAAATTTCCAGTTTTAGGGATACTCTAACCCCATTACTTTGAGGAGGTTCTCCAACCTCGCTTTACCTCAAAATGACATCAAATTTTCATTTCCAGGGATACTCCAACCCCACTACTCTAAAGGGATACTTTAACCCTACTTTTACCTCAAATCTAATATCAAACTTTCTTTTTTGGGGATACTCTAACCCTATTCTTCTGAGGGGATACTCTAACCTCGCTCTTCATATTCCTTCTAAAATCCAAGCTTTTCTCCCTCTCGAGTCATCGAAACCTTTTTGTCCTCAAATTCCTAATGAATCTGACTAAGTCTCAACATTGTCATCTCAGTTATTCATAAATAATCAAAGACAACTATGGATACATCTCAATCATCCCTCTTATTTATGTATTTTGTGTGTTTATTTTGTGTGGATTTATTTATTGTTTTCTTTCCAATCCTACTAACAAGTTTCCTCTTGTAGAGACCTCAAGCATTCCTGCTTTAAAAATCATTTTCAAAATCACAAAACAATATCTCATGTTAGTATCTCTCCAGTGCCAGACATAAAATATTTAATTTTTTTAAAACCCATTCAGAGATCATTTTCATCAAAAATCCTTATGTTTTTCACCTTTTCGAGGCACATAGGTGATAAAATTTTTATTAAACCCAGACTTGTATCTTTACAAAATTTCATGCGTTAGAGGGAATTATATTTAAATAATGATAAAAATGAAACTGAGGAAACCGAGATTCGAGCAACATATAGTTAGATGGTATCGATTTTTAGGTGTTGTGGGGGTGGTAATCCTTCCCTACACATAACCAAGTCCCAGACTCAAAACAAGGAATCTCTGATATTATTTTCAAGATGCATTCGATCCTGGTTAACTTAAAATGATTGGTGGTGACTCCAAGTTTATGGCCACTTCATGGTTGCCATCCAAGACTAGTTGGATGAACGATTCATCCGACAGTCTTTTACTCTTTTATGTCAAACATCATCATATTTTTAAGTCGAGTGCGCTTTGGCCCTTCGGATCGTTTGAAGTTCATAATGGTTGGGCACGTGGAACGTCGGCAAATATCATTTTTAAAAATAACAAAGGTAATGTTTCATGTCAGTATCTCTCCAGTGCTTGATATGAAATACCTATTTTTCAAAACTAAATTCAGAGAACATTTTAATAAAAAAATCTTGTGTTCCCTACCTCTTCGAGGCATAAATGTTATTTAAATTTTTTATCTAAAACCTAAATTTATTTTACATAAATTCATGCATAAGAAGGGGATTATATTTAAAACAATCACAAGTCAAAATTGAGAGAACTAAAACTAAATTAGGACATGGCTAGAAAGGTATTGATTTCAGGCATTGCAACACGTTCATACTTTTTGCATGTAACCAACTCTTAAACCCAACTATAAAATCTTCGAACTATATAGATCATGGAATTGATGTTTTGAGTTTTGTAACTCAAAATATGGGTTTCAATAGGTATCTAATCATGCCTAGCCTTAAATGATTAATGGTGGCTCCTAGCATTGGTCACTCGGTGGTGGCCATTCAAGATTAGTTAGATGAGTGATTCATCAAATGATCCCTTCTCATACAAAAGGGACAGGAATCCTCACTTTCTTGCTCCCACAACATAAAAAAGAAAGAGTCCTCATCAAGAAAACATTTCCTCGTCAAGAGAAAAGATATTTTTAAATATGCATGCTCTTTTTCATGGTGAAAAGTAAGGGCATAATGCTAATAGGAACCAACAGGATTCAGGGAAGACATTTTAAACTTTTTGAGAGTCAGTAGGATTTAAGTTTGTCTTTACAAAGTATGGGGTATGGTTAATTTGTCCTACATGCAAGGGCCATTATTCGACCTAAAATTAAAAATAGTCAACTAAAATTATAAAATGGAAGGTTTATTGATTTTCATACACACTATATGACATGGAAATAGGATGAAAACCAAAAGAGGAAGCAAATGTGAGTTGAAAAAGGAAACATGGGGCTAAGGGTTTTAAAACCCCTTGAATGAATTTTAAGGGAGGATTTTTTGCCACTTTCTTTTTCATCTTATTGAACCTTGAAAACATTATCTTAAAAAAAAAAAGAATGAAAAAAAGAAGAAGAAAAAAAAAGAGTGTATTCTTGTGATTTTGATTCAAGGTAGTTTGCTATCTTGATTTTATCTTTTCCTTTTTATTATATTTATCTCACTTATTTCTTTCTCTAACTTTCTTATCTTATTTCACTTTCTAATTCTTACAATCTTATTTTTAGATTTATAGCTTGAAGGTCATAAGTTCTATGTTAATGATAGTTTGAACTAGGTTTTCTAAACCTTTTTGATGGCCAAACCTTAAGCATATTATTTCATTTTATGTTCTTGTTATTTTATTTAATTTATGTTCATGTTATCATTTCAGTTATCGTTATATTTAATTTTATTATGTAAATTTAAGCTTGATTATCCTAAGTTCCAACTTAGGTGATGGTTTGAGTTAAGCTTTTTGAACCTTTTTTATGGCCAAACCTTGAGCAAAATTATTTTATTTTATGTTCTTGTACTTTATTTAATTTATCTTCAAGTTACTATTTCCATTATTGTTATATTTATTTTTTACTATGTAAATTTAAGCTTGATGACCTTAAGTTCCAACTTAGACCATGGTTTAATCTAAGGTTTTCTAAATGTTTTTGGTGGCAAGCCTTGAACAATTTTTTTAGTTTATGTTCTTATACTTTATTTAATTTATGTTCTTGTTGTTATTTTCATTATTATTATACTCATTTTTATTTCATAATTTTAAGCTTGATGATTATAATTTCCAACTTAAGTGCTGCTTTGAGCTAAGGTTCTTCAAACATTTTAGTGGCCAAACCTTAAGCAAATTATTCCATTTTATGTTCTTGATTATTTTTATTTAAATTATGTTCATATTATTATGTTTACTTCAATTCCATTATAGTTATATTTACTTTATGCTTATATTATTATGTTTATTGCACATTACTATTAATGTATTTACTTTAATATGTTATTGTGAGCTTAATGATCCTAAGTTTCACACTTAGGTGATGGTTTGAGATAAGGTTTCTAAACCTTTTAAGTGGCCAAACTTAAGCTAATTTACGATATTCTTTGCTGTTGCCATACCACAATGTTCATTTACATATCTTATTTTGTTGCTATTATGTTAAATGTTATCGTTTTTATGCCTTCTTATGTTCACATTGACATTGTGTTCACATGAAAAGTTTTCCAAAATATGATTCAAAATTTTAAGCTTATATTTGTCAATGTTAATTTTTTCATGTTTTTTTTTTGAGAAAAAGAAATAAGGAAAATCAAACTTTTTAAGGTATTTTAACCTTTTTAGTCAAACCTAAAGAGGGGATTTTGGTAATTTCAATTAAGACACATTTTCTACGGGCATTTTTTTTTCTTTTTCTCAAGCTTAATGGGGTATTTTGGTAATTTTCATGCCAAACATGCACTTTTAAGTGGAAAGCAGTCTTTTAGTAGAATTTAGGGTCAAAACCTAGTCAATTATTTTAAAATAAATTCCTTAAGGTCATGTTAGCATTTTTCATGTCAAAACTGAATTTTTAGGGTTAATTTAGTATTTTTATGTCAAAATTAGGTCTTTAAGGTCATGTTAGTACTTTTATGCTGATCGTTTAGGATCATTTTAGTATTGTTATGTCAAAACTAGGTTTTAAGGGTTGTGTCAGCATTTTCATGTCAAAATCAAACTTTTAAGGGCATTTTAGTATTTTTTATTTTAAAATTAGGTTCTTAGGATTATGTTAAGACTTTTATGTCAAAACTAATCTTTTAGGATCGTTTTAGTATTTTTATGTTAAACTCAGGTCCTTAAGGTCATTGTAGGCACCTAGTTCTATTTGAGCCCCTATGTAAACCAATTGAGCTTAATTCAGAACTTTGGCTGAAAGGTACCTCTGTTACTTTCTCGATCAATTCCTGACATTTTGGGACTTAATTAGATGGTATGAAATGCTTAGGGACCAAATTGAACAATTAAAAATGCTTGAAAGATCATTAAAAAATAATAAAAATAAAAAAGGGGCTAGCACTAAGACTTGGCACTATAGTCAATTAAAAACCTTTGGGGGACAAAAAAGTCATTTTCATGAAACTCATGAAGATGTATTGAGACATCATTGGGTTTTGGTCTTCCTATAACTTGGGAGTGCTATTGTATTGATACAATTACGTATTGTATAAATAAAATTGCAAATGTATCGATACAATGTATTCTATGTCAATATAATGTTAAATTTTTTTGGGTTTCTTGGTTCTAGGAAGTAGCTGCATTGATATAAACACCAAATGTATCAATATTGCACAGTAGTTTTCACCATGAACAAGTTTTTCACCCAAGTTTTCTTACATTTAACCTTTCTAAGGGCCTTAGATTACTTTATTGTCATACAAGAAGTATTTTACCAACATTTTTACATTAAAACATGAGCATGAGAACCATCCATATAGTCTAAACCATTAAAGCTTTGATGAACTTGGAATAGATGAGTCTAAGGCTCTAATGATATTTGGAAACTAAACAACACTTAGTTTTATTGTGTTTTGACAATTTGAGTTTAGTTCAACTGAAATTCAATAAAATGCTATTTTAGGTTAGAGTTAAAAGATCTTTCTTACATAAAACCAAGATATAGCCATATTGAGTAGGGGTTTCTTTCTGAGGGCATGCAACTAAAATTGTCCACCATATTTAGCCCTTATTCATACCACCTAACCATATAGAGGATTACTTTCAAGCAAGCTAGGGTAAATTGTCAAAATATGAGTGTACTTGCATAGGGATAATAGGATTAACCAAGAAGGGTTTTAAAAATTTAGGGATGTTCATTAAAGGAGATCCTTTAATTTTTAACTGAGACTAACCAAAGAGCAAAGAGAGAGGGAAAAAAAAGAAAAAAGAGAGAAACAAAAGGGATAGCTTTAAGTTCTACATAAGTTTATTTTTTTCATCTTTTATTTTTATTTCACATATTTTCTTCCTTTGATAGGAGCTTGATGATCCTAAGCCATTCCTAAGTGATATTTATGCCAAGATGTAAAAACCAATTTATGGCCAGGTCTTAAGCTATGACATCATATTGCTATATTTTTCTTTTCTTTGATGTCTTTTGTTAAAAGTTTTACAAAAATCAAGTTTACACCATAAAAGTTTGTTTTCCAAATGCTTTATGCTAAGTTCTTAGTTTTTATCAGATATTCATCAGGTTTTCTTCATGGTTAAACTTTATTTTGTCTCTTTGTCCTATTTTGTATTTTATTCAAAGTATGATTCATGCATTTTATCTTCTTTCCATGCCTTACTATCATTATTCCTATGTTCGTACATTTTTTTATGAAATTATTATGATTATAGCATCATCACCATATAAAGTAGTGTATCTATGTAAGCATCAAAGAGGTGTTTTGTGTTATGACCTCTTTATGCATTATTGTCATGATTTACATGTTGGTGCATTTTTCATAAATATATTGTGATTATGACAACATTATCATGCGCATTAGTAAATTTTTGTATGTTTATGTCAATATCATGTTTTGAAAGTAAACATCATGTATGATACCATGCTTGTATTTTTATTAGTGAAATAACATGTTATGGAGGCAACTTTTAAGGATATTCTATAATTTTCCCATATGTTTCCATGCATATTAGGTACCATTTTGAAACTTTCATGCATCTTTAGTTTATTTCAGTCATTTTCCATAGCTTAGGGATTTTTATGCTATTTCATACATCTTTGATGTCATTTTATTCATTTTCCATGACTTATGTATTGTTATGTCATTTCATGTATTTTTATTTCATTTTAGTCATTTTTCATGACTTTGGGATTTTTATGTCATTTCATGGATATTTTACATCATTTAAGCCATTTTCCATGATCTAGGGATTTTTATGCAAATTTATGAAGGTTGGGGTCATTTAAGTTATTTTCCATGATCTAAGTACTTTTATGCAATTTTATGAATGTTGGAGTCATTTAGGTCATTTTCCATGATAGTGAGCTTTTATGCAATTTTATGCATTTTAGAGACATTTAGGTCATTTTCTATAACTTAGGAATTACTATGCAAAAATCCCTACACTCAAATTACTTTCCATGATTTAGGGATCATTTTATAATTTCAATGCATATTAGGTCCATTTAGATTATTTCCATACTCAAAGGATCATTTTGCAATTTCATGTATATACTTTGTGGTCATTTTCATGATATTATATAAAAAATTAAATACATTTATATAAAACATATATTTTTCAAAAATTCAAGGCAATATCCCCAAGTTAAAATAGTCCATCAGTATGCTTCTAGTATATAGAAATCATATTATTGATTATTTTAAACAAAGGAATACCCTCTTTAAACAAGTAAATTAAAATTTTTAACTTCTTGAAAAAAATAAATCTTTTGTATTCCTCTAGGCTTTTTGAAAGGGTGCAAAAAATATTAAATAATATCAAATAATAATATGTGAAAACCTATTTACTTAGGATAATAATATCAAATAAAAAATATTTTGATTTAAAAAACATGTAAAAACCAATTTACTATGGATAATAATATGATATTATTCAGAAATACAGGAATTATAATTAAATACAAAAAAATGAAGACAAAATATATTTGAGATTTAAGTGAACGTGCAATTAAAAAGTATTGAGTTTCAAGCATCATGAGAGGGATCAAATCCTTACCTATGTCGTAATCGACTCTCGAACCTTTTTAAGTAGTTTCTAGTACTAATTTAGACCTTAGAGTTTGTTTTTTAGGTTTTTGTTGAAGAAATCGGTATTCTCGATGAAGTTTGGCCTCATGCAATAATAGCATTTAAAAATTTTACATAAAATCATATATTGCAATGGAAATAATACACATAAAATAGCCGGACAACCATGTGGATCTTTAAAAGGGATGTAAATGTGTAGTAACTAAAAAATCAAATTCAATAACACTAAATCACACATCTGTAAAGGGATTACCTAACTTTTGATATCGTAATCTATATTTATATCCAATTTGAAGGAAACTTGAAGATGGCATGGTGTTTGATTGGATCTATAAGCTCACAAGCAACACATTTGTCTTGCCTCTAATGATAATCCACATGGATGATAATGGGAGCCTTCTTAAGAATCAACAGTTCTCTAGTGCTAGCTAGAAGACTCAAGAAGTTTTAACCAAAAGATGACTGTGGCTTGTTTTTTTCTTCACTCAATCCAAGAACACTTTAGGATGGTGTTTTCTTTAAAAAAAATAAGAATGCATAAGAAGAAGGATGAATAGGTGGCAACTATAGTGATTTTTAACCCTTGGAGTGGCAACACTTAGAGAAAACAAGAGAGAATAATTTTCTCTTTTCTTTTGTTTTCTAGTTTTCAATTACACTTAGCCGTCCCCTTTTTAATCCTTTTAGGCTGAATAAAAATTATCAAGCTGAGTTTTAATTCAAATTAAGCTCATTGTATAGATGAAACTCTTTCACCTTAAGCTAGTTAATTTTGATTATGACTCGTCTATACTATGGTGGTCGAACCTAGTACATAAAATGGCTTTAGGGAATTTCGTCAAGATACCATGAATCCAGACATAATTCTAGCATGGTGCATCATAGATTATTTAGCTAAATTAAATAATCCTTGTTATGAATTCCTATCTAGATAGAATTCATAAATTAAATTAAAATAATTTTAATTTAATAGTAATCTTATTCATATTAATTATCTAAATAATTAGTATTTTGATAAGATTATCTAAGGATTTTGACTAGGACATATTTACCTTGTAATGTCTTAAGTCAAACATTAGCTATCTAGATACAAGTATCTTTCAATTTAGATATTTATCTGGATAAGAGAACTTTATCTACTATGTCTTAAAAAGATAATAAACATTTGGATTTCAAAAAATCTAAATTTTTTGTGTTAAATAAATTCTTAATTGAACTTTTCAATTAAGTCCTCCATAGAATCATTTTTATGTATTTAAGTTGAACTTAATCAAATCCTGATTTTAATCTGACAATATCATCCCATTGTGTTTGACCCATTATGTTTCCAACATGTTGGCAATGAACATAATTAACCTTATTAATCACACTCATAGATTAAAAGCAAGATCTAGCAAGCCATGATGATCACTCGAATTTTGAAAACTTGATGTGACCTTATCGTAACCTTTCAATAACTAGCCTATCAATGTAATATAGTCCAGCACCATCTATCTGTATTGAGCCTGGGCATGGTATAGCATCTACTCATGCTTCAATGAATGTATGATCTTGTAACTTAAGTTTAACGATCAGAACCTATAAGGAATGATTCCTCATAATTCACTATGTTCTGGCCAACGACTTTAAGCTAATGAACCATAGTCATGATCATTCAAGATATGACTCTAATGTCACTTAGAGTAGTGAATCATCTCTGGATAATTCATTCATCTTCATTGTCTTTTATATCATATCCAAAACTACCCTTGTTTGGTATCCATCTATTGTAGACTCATTCGGGATGATCTTTAAGTATAATACTCCACATACAAGATGAACTAGTATCATAAGTTTAAGACTATTTATACAACTAGCACATGAGAACATATTCCATTAGACACTTGAGTGAGTAATACCAAATAGAGTTCTTATTTGAGCCATGTTCAGTGAACCTGTTTCCAAAAAACAAGCACTCATATGCTATCCCCAAGTATCCCATATGCTTTAACTTCTATGAGATCAAATAGTCCTATCCATCTAATACATGGAAGCTTAGCTTATACTAGTCTTTGTGCATTATCACTGCCTTGTCTTGACAATACGATAACTAAGAACATTTTTAGTAACACAACTTTGATGCAAAAGATATCATCATCATAATGGTTTATTATCTTCGTAAGGCCATTGTGTCTTAAGGGCTTTACTAATGCTTTTCTCTAGAAGGTCGAACAGGTTCCTTTAGCATAAAAGGAGTTAGAGGGGTGCCAGATTTATTACTCTAGGACACTCTCTGATGGTTAAGTTAGTTTTGGATTTTTAAAGACTAATACAGCAAGAAAGACTAGAAAAAGGAAAGATGGTTTTGCCATGGGTTTGTTTACCCTTTCATAGGTGTTGGTGGGGAACATGCTGTCAGATGACATAACTAGGACTTAACTAGTGCCAAGATAGCTGTCGGGCTACCTTATCCTGTAGCCAGATCTATCAATCAACCGTCATTTAGAGGGAGGTGTCAGCTTTGAGGTCATGTTATTGTCGGGTAGTCACATCTATGTCTCTTTATATTTTGATAATAAAAAAATAGATTGGTAGCCCTTGTGTTTGAAATGGCCATTCAGGCGATGACACGGATTATTGATCATCCAAATAGCATAACAATTATCCCTTATAGCTAAAACACAATCATAAAGTGACTAGTGTTTCAGGCATTGGTCGATAATGCATGGCACGTGAGGTCATAAGAATTCAAACAGGTTATAAGTTATTACAGTTGTAATTACAGCATGACAGGAAAAAGGGAGAATGTCTAGGGGGATGTTTTAGTGGCATGGCGTGACAAAGAAAGGATAAATGATAGGTAGAAATATGACTCATGGAAAGAATTTTAGAGATAACTTTTTAGTGATATAGTGTGATAGAAGAGTAAGGAATCATAGGTAGAGACATGGCGATAAGGGAGAAAGTGGAAGGATAGGATGATAGTGGTTTGATGTGATAAAAAAGGGAGTAATCAGGGGCATACACTTAGGGCTTAGGGGAAATGTAGAGGGATAGTTATCACGGTAGGGTTAGGTGGTTATTTAAGGGGAGGCTGGGGTTTCATAAATGGATAGTGTTGTGTGATTAGAGTGGAAGGTGGGTTTATTGTAAGCAGAGAGTTTATGTGCTTTCGATCAGCATCGGTTGTCATTGGTTTTTATGGGTAATGATGCATTTATGAATGTATGTAAGGTTTGAAAGTGACAAAGTTAAATTTGGTTTCTTCGATCATTGTAAGGATTTTGACGTGTTTTAGTTATTATGGTTGCAGTAAGCAAGTGTTGCGAGTTCTAGCAAGGGATGCTATAAATCTGTGCTTATGTTGTTTAAAGAAGAATAAAGTATTCTACTAAGTTTTCATTCTGCACTTAAATTAATTTTTAGGTTAGGTAAGGGATAGCTGTGGTTTAAGGGTGGATGGTAAGGGAAGGTTAGAGATTGTGCATCAAATCGATCATGAAGAAGGGTAGGTTAAAAAAATCTAGTTAGGAAGTAAGGAATTGAGTGAAAGGGTTAAGTCTGGGATAAAGAGGCAATTAGCCAATGGTGTAGGAAAGCAATCTATGAGAAAGTACCATGACAGTTCAAGGGGGGAGAAGAGTGTCGAGAGGTGAGATATGGATACTCTATAAACATGCAGACTATGCATAGGTGGATGCATGACCAGGGCATTGATCTGAAAGATATAAAGTGCTAGAGGCGATGCCAAGGCAGAGGGCTACGTTCATTAAAGAATATGGTGCTATGTTTTATCTGCATGTTTTTAAATAGGGCATCCATCTACCTCTCAAGCCTTTTTTCTGTGCTCTGTTGAGAAGGTACAACATGTTACCCAACTAGTTGAAGTTGAATAGATGGGCGATCCTTGTGACATATTTCCTGGTCGGCAAAAAGAAGGGGTGGCTATCTTTGATAGGGGTTATGAAGGAGATATACTTTTTGAAGCAAGGTGAGCCATGCTTATTTTTTTTCAAGCGGGAGAGGAAGGGAAATTGGTGGTAGACATATCATCGAATGCCCATTTGAAAATGGAGCAGTATTATATTATGAGAAAAAAGGTGGGCACATTGTGGGGTTTTTTGATAAAGTAGGGCCACAGGTCATCATCGAGCAACAAAAGGTTAAACTTAAATGAACAAGAATAGGAGCAGGTAGAATTTTTCAAGCATGACCAAGTGAGTTGTAGATAGTACCTTATGCTGCATAATGTACAAACAAGTTACGTAAGATTAGATCTCACTAACATGTCGAAAGGCCTAGTGCATGCTCTGGGCCAGCCAAAAAGGTGATGACTGCTAAAAACGCAAAGGGATATGGCTAGTGAGTTTGCTAAGGTGCATGAGTATCAGTTTGCTATTTTGGTGCAACTTGAATGATAATGCCATGTCTATGCAGGTGAGGCCATGGTAGCAAAAGGGATAGAAGATGTGATGGAAGGACCAAAGGCTTTCAGGCTGTCTGGCAGATGGGTTATCAAGGAGGATATTGGTCACCTACGTGGGGAAGCTATGAGGGCCAACCATCTCCTCTAGCGAAAGAGGGTATTTACTTATGTACTTTGTTTGAATAGAGAAAATGGTAGCTCATATATGACTTTATTATGCCTAGGTCAAGGATGAATGCAATATGAGCGACCTTAGCAGAACGGGCGATGAAGCAGGTGTTTGCAAAAAAGGTAGCTACGCATTAATGCAAACAAAAGTGGAATATAGGCATGGAACAGGCAAATATAGCTATGTCCTAAGCAACGAACTTGGGTTAGGAAAGTGCGTCAATGGTTTCTTCTGTTATAGCTTCTGTGGTACCAACAACACCTTTAACTATAAGACTTAAACAAGTTTGAGTAATGGGTCATCACAGTCATTTAGGATGATGAGCAACTTATCGACTAGGCTATGCTTAGTTCTTAGAGGGTTGAGTATTGGCAGTCAAGTTGGTTTTGGAATTCTAAAGAAAGGGAAGATGCCTAATTTTGAGTTTGCCTTTAGGTAAGTGGCCCCAAGTGACTATGCATTCTTAAATAGAAGGGGCCTTGAATAGAACTTGAACACAGCCTTGATTGGCTTAGTAAAGGTGAGGAGCATATATTTTTAAGAGTGAGTAAGCAGTTAAAAAATGGTCATGGTTTTGATACTTGTTGTATTTGATACAGGCGTTGCACTATAAGAAGACATACATATACCAGATGAAAGGTTGGTAGGAAAAGTTCAACCAGCAGGCCAAAAAAATAATAGAGTTGGATGGCTAACTGGGAAATCAAAAAAGGCAAATTCCAAGTTGGAGGCCTGATTGAAAGAGATTAAAGAGAAGTGATTGTCTAAGATTATAGAGTTGCTTCTTAAGGTGGAGAAAGCAAAGGCAACAGCTGTAGATTTTACAAAAATGATGAAAGATTGTGAAGCAGAGTTGTAGTCTGCCAGGGCAAAGGTGACCAAGTTATAGGCTTAGCTTGGCAAAATAGAGGCTCACATCAGGCAGAATTAGAGAGGTAAAAAGAGCAAATTTTTGACAAGTTATTTACTATAGTGGATTCGTCTAAGTGAAGTACTCTATATTGGGTTTAACTGCTACGAGGTCCCTTTAATTTGAGAGCATTCGACTTAGGTCAATTGTGTATATCACCAGAAGGGTTTAATGTGTTGATGCCCGGCTAGTAAAAGGTAAAAGAAGGGTGATCAAGAAATGCAACCTTTATTTCTCCTACATCAAAAAAAGCTAAAGCGAAAGAGTTTAGCGATGAGGTAGCGAGTAGGCTATTTCATCGGCCATAAAGAATTGATTAGGACCTTTTTTTGTATGTAGCCCTATGTTTATGAATACAAGATTTCATTCATGTTGGAATAATTCTTGTCTATGTTTACTAGCAAACTTTATTTAAGATGCGTAAGTGTAATCACGATTATGCTGGTCATTTAGTGGATTGGTAGTGACTATGTTTTTTAAGATGTTTGCCATAGGGGCAATTAAGTGACTCGGTGTCATGATTTGGAGGACTTGTTAGCTATTTAAGTGACTTGGTGCCATGATAAGAAAAATGATCTTGTTGTCGATGTAACAAATAAGTGACTTGGTTCATGCTTTGGGGGGCCTTGGTGGCTATTAGGGCAACTAGGTGTCGCGTGCTGAAAATAAAGAGAATGAATGGGGCCTTGATGAAGATGAGCAACTAAAGTGTGGACTAGATTAATATAAAACTTGGTACAGAAGTCGTATAATTTATCAGCCAAAAGTTGTTTTTCATTGTCGACTATAAGTACATTGGGTATGCTGAATCGACAAAGAATATATTGCCAAATAAAGCTCTCTACAGTTCTAGCAGTGATAGCAGTGGCAAGTTCAGCTTTTACCTATTTGGTGAAATAATCGTATACAACGATCAAGAATTTTCATTGAGAGGTCACTAGAGGGTTGAGGCCCAAGGTGTCGATCCCCAATACATAAAATGACCATGGATTGAAGAGTTCTGACGAGTTTTGTTGCATCATTTCTTATTGTAGGCCAAAGCTCTTCCTCCTAGATGGTTGCCATAAATGCCTTTATGTATTTTTTTGAATACATACTTTGCTTCTGAGGGGGCTAAGCATCTGAGTACAGAGGGAAGATGAAAAACTTTTTGTATAGGACATAGTCATTGATTGTGTATATGGTAGCCCTCTTTTCCAAGCATCTTTGGAGCAACGGGTCTATCAGGGTTTTATTATCTTTATGGAAGGAGATAAAAGGTGTCATCCAATTTTCCTCAATGTCGATCATGATTTTGTGTATGTGCTTATCGTAGTTGGGCATTGGGATGCATTTGAGTAGGACCTTCCCTCTAGTGGAAAGTTTCATAGTTCTCAGCATGTTGAATAAGTAGTCAGGCGACAACAGTCTCATCGAAAGCTACAAAATACACGTATAGCTATTTTTCTTGCTTGGGGCTGGCAAGTAGAGGTGGCAAGAAGAAATATTTTTTAATTTGTCAAAGGACTATTAACATTCCATCAACCATTTATACCTAGTCGCTCCCCTAGGTAGCTTAAAAAAGGGCAAACATTTGTCAACATTGGAAATAAAATGATTTAATAGGCTACTCTACCTATTAACCGCTGTATTTCTTTGTTTGATTTTGGAGGGCTTATCTAAAGTATCCATTTATCTTCTCTGAGTTCACCTTTATCCCTCGTGAAAGATTATGAATCCCAAGAATTTTCCTACAGTGACTCCAAACACACATTTGAGCGTGTTGAGCTTTATTTTATACTTACAAAGTATGTGTAAGGTCTCTGTCAGATCATCAATGTATTGCTAGAGGGAGAAACTCTTGACCAACATATCATCGTATATTTCCATAAACTGCCCTATTTAATGTTTGAAAAGTTTATTAACTAGCCACTGATATGCGGCTCTAGCATTGTTTAGGCTGAAATCATAACTTAATAACGGAAGGTGCCATCTTCAGTGATGAATGCTATTTTTTCTTAGTCCCATAGACCTATTTTCACCTGGTTGTACCCAAAGAAGGTGTCCATGAAGCTTAAAAGCTTATTGCCTGCGAAGGCATTAACAAGCCAGTCTATGGTCAAAAGTGGATAGCTGTCCTTTGGGTAAGCTTTGTTAAGATCTGTAAAGTCCATGCACATTCACCATTTCCCTGTCACTTTTTTTACCATGACCACATTGCTAGCCATTCGAGATACTTGACTTCTCGAATGTAATTGTTGGCTAAAAGCTTATCTACTTCCTTATAAATGGTTGTAAATCATTTTGGGGCAAAGCGATGCATATTTTTTTAACCGGTGTAGCCCTAGGGTTAATATGGAGTGAATGTAAAATGACTGCCGTGTCTATTCATAGCATATCAACCATTGACTAGGCAAAGATGTCTGCATTATCGCGAAGGAATTTTGCTAAAAGGCTTTTCTCTTACAGACTGAGTGAAGACCCAATGCTAGTGGATAACTCTATGTCTAAATCATAGAGGGTGAGTTTCTCTATTTCTTCTACTGGTTTAAGCTTGCACTCATAAAATTAGCTTAAGAGATTTAGGCTTTCAAGTATGATAGCGTACGATTGGGTAGCATAATTACATTGATTGACAATTGCGCTGCATCATATTGATGGACTTTCATGGTGGGCGCTTATCTTGTCACAAGTTTAGATTGACAAGAGATGGCACTGGCGGGTTATTTTTTAATTGGATCACATGTATCCAATCCCCGTTAGGGTAGAGAATTTGATGGTGAGGCAGTGCACTATGATTACCATCTTGGTTTTCTTCATGAGTGGCCTGCCTAGGATGACATTGTAGGCAGAAAGCTACTTAACCATGAGGAAGTCAACCATGATGGTGGTTGAATGATCATTGTCACCCAATGTAATAGGCAATATGATCATCTCTTTAACTGGATTGGCTAGTTGATGAACCTGTAAATCGAGGAGGACAGTATTAGTTAACCATTGTCAAATCCCATTTGATGGAAATTATCCCATTGTAGAACTTCAATTATGCTGCCATTATCAACAAGGATCCTGTTGACTTGGTAGTTACCTATGGTGGTAGAAATAATGACCAAGTAATTTCTGTTGTTGGATAAGAGATGAGAGTCTACCTCAGTGAAGCTGACTTCCCAATTGGGTTATTTGAGGTGTTTAGAAGCTACATCTACGGCCATGACACTACACAAGTGTGATTTATGTTTTGACCTGCTAGTAGCCCACTTTTTTGTTGTGCTAACAATCATGTTTATGGCTCCCATAATTGACTCTTTATTTAGTGCGACTTCTTGGTGCTTGTTGGGTGAATGCACCTAATCTCTACTATTGGTTTCTTTTTTAGCGAATCGCTAAATCACTACTTTCGTACTACTGATTCGATTACATTTTTTAGACTGATACAATCTTTCGTAACGTGACCTATGTCATTATGGAAGTTGTAACAGTTTTCAGGGTCACATTTGCTATGATCACTTTTCATTGTTAGATGTTGTTAATTAAGCCGTCTCGCATGATGGTATTAAGAATTTATGATCTAGAGGTGGTGAGAGGTGTATGATTCATACTTGGTGTATGGTGGCATCCACGCTTATTTTTGTTGGTATGGGAGATATTTTGTGGTTGAATTGTTTGAGCATTTCTCAAGTGCCGAGGACCAGGGTCGTTGAGTCATCTGTTGGGCCTTGTGCTACGATCACCATTTGAGTCCTTGTCCTAACGCTGGGTTTTTTATTTGCAATTTCAATTTCCTCAGCTTTGGCATATTTTTGCACCTTTTTATAAAGCTAGTACAATTTGGTGGGTTATGCATCAATAGGGCATACTTCAAGTATTTATGGCGGATACCTACTATGAAGGCCTAGATAGCCCATTTGTCGTTAAGATGATACACCTTTAGAGTGGCGGTGTTAAAATGCTTGACATAATCCTGAATAGCTTTATCAAGATTCTGTTTAATAGTCATTAAACTGGCAAAAGTTCTGGTAGCTATCCTATAGCTGCTAAAATAGGTGAGAAAGTGTCTACCCAATTGGTCAAAGTTGGTGATAGAGCTCGAGTTGAGGGAGTACCACCATGTGTGTGTCAAGCCTTGAAGTGTTGTTGGAAAGATGCGACATTATACTGCATCTGGACATCACATAGGTTATGAAATGCACGAAAATGATTCAGGTGGTCCGCTAGGTCAGTTTTGCTATCATACGTGTCGAGGGAAGTTTGACTTTCTTGGGGATAGATACTTGATGGATGGCTATAGACAAAGGATTGCACTATCAGGAAGCCATTCCCAATTATCCTTTCAAGGTTCCCTAAAACTTTTAATTTCTTGTTTAAGAGCAGCTACCTTTTGGGCAAGGTCAAATGCTAGGGTGATAGGTGGGGGCCATTGGTATTGCAAGAGGTCCCTAGTGGCATCTATCATAGAGTTGGCATGGAGCAAGAACTTTCCTCAGCCATTGGGCGGGATAGATGGTCTAGTGTGGTAGGTCGATCTTGTGGTTGTGGATTTAGAAGGTTTTCAGTGGGTTAAATTAGTCAGTCGACGGGTTATCTGTTTGGGTGGTTGGTTTAGGAGTTGATGAGTTGGGCTAGTTAAATTTGGGATTGTTAGATGGTGGCCAATTGGCTTGCGATGGCTTGGAATTGGGCTTGGTGGTAGTTGGGGTGTCCTACTGATAATGACAAGACTAGGAGATTTATTATGTATATTGGTGGTGGTGAGGTGGTATTGAAGTGGTTGACCATGGGTGTTGGGGCATCCACAAGTATATGGGGGTGTTTGTAGTTACAGGGATAGTTATGGTCGCATTGCTTGGGCCTACTGGTTGATTATGGTGGGGGCCATGGTGGAAATTGGTAGGATTAGCCCTCGTAGATTTTGATAATAGACGAGAGGTGAATGGGTCAATCAAGAAGGCACAGGTATGGATATCTGGGGTGTGACGAACTGGGGATCATGGGGTTTAGTTGGGTTATGGTTTGGTTTGCTATTTCTGGTAATGGTGAAAGAATTTATGGGACAGTGTCAGGGTGTTGATCAACCATGGTTTTTTTGTTCTGTGTTCCCATAAATGGTGCCAATTGTTGATGCTTTTCTTTAGGAGGTCGAATAGGGTCTTGTAGCACAAAGGAGTTAAAGGGGTGCCGAAGTTGGTACTCTAGGGCACTCTTTGATGGTTAAGTTAGTCATTGAATTTTCAAAGACTAATACAGCAAGAGAGACTAGAAAAAGGAAAGATGGTTTTACCTTGGGTTAGTTTACACTTTTATAGGCATTGTTGGGGAACAAGCTATCAGATGACATAATTGAGAGTCAGCTAGCATCGTGCTAGCTATTGGGCTATCGTATCTTGTGGCTGGATCTATCAATCGACCGCCATTCAGAGAGAGGTGCTAGCCCTGAGGTCATGTTGTTGTCGGGTGGTTACATCCGTGTCTCCTTATGTTTTGGCGATCAGAGAATAGCTTGGTAGCCTTTTTGTTCAAAATGGATATTTGGGCGATGACACAGATTGTAGATCGTCTGAGTGGCATAATAGGCTTGATCCATTTAATGTTTGCATGATAATCACATTATTAACATGGAGGAATACCTTTGTCACTATAAAATAGTAACATGTATATAGGTATTTGACTATGTATCCTAGGTCCAATTTGATTAGTTCAAGGGCATGCACCAATATTTATAACCCTCAGAATATGTATTTCGCTAAGTGACCAATCTCATTTAGTCAAGATTAAGATTGGTGGTGACTCTGAGTTATTTGGTCATTTCAAGATGACCACTTAGGGTTAGTTAGACAGGCAATTCATTGTAACTATTAAGTCCTTTCCCAATAAAGTAAACAAAATAAAATTTTATCCAAGTCTGATGTGTAGGATTCGTGTCTAGCATGTTACAATAGATTGGCAACTCTATTAGGGATATCTACATGAGAGTTAAGCCTAAAATTAATTATGTGTTAGATAAAATTCTTAATTAGTTTGTGTAACTACTAATTAATTATAATTCCCCTAGCTTTTTAAAATTTTGTTTTGTGAATAAAATTGTCCCTATTTTTATGTTCTTTGATTAATATATTTGTTATGTTCTTTTCTGAGAAGTTTGGATAAGGTTTGTAAATTGAGCCATGAAAAGGTTTGCTATTTCTTTGCACACACAAATCATGCATTTTAAGACATAGGTTCGATATGGGTATAGAACCTTTTCAAGAAGAGGTGAAGTAGCTCTGCCTTCTGAAGTGTCAACCTCTGTATGGGCAGTGAAAAGCTTATTGAGGTGGATTCCTATTGTTGTAGCATACCTTTCCATGAGACATATGTCCAACTTGAAAATAATCTTCGAAGAGATTTTATGGGGCGATAGGGAGAAATAGATGTTTCTCATATTTGGAGTAGGGGACTATCAGATCAATTGCTCATCCAATTGGTCTCAATGGTTACCATGAAGTGGCTAAAAATTTAGAGTTGTCGCTAATCATTTAGGCAATATATGATCGAAAACCTATTAAACTAGCACCTTGAGTTTTGAAACTAAAAGGACAAAATTTACTGTCTGTATGTACTAGAGTTCGATAAAAGGGTCTGGTAGTCAACTATAGTAAGGAAAGATTAGCACTCTGATGACACCATAAATCAATACCATCTAACCATATAGTATCTTGATCTCGATTTTCTTGATTTTAATTTGTCATTATTTGTATCTAATCCCCTTTTTATGATGCATAAATTTTAAAAATAACAATCTTTTTTTTGTAAGAAAAAAATTGAATACCATTATGTAACTTGGGGGAGTGGTGAAACATAGGGTTAAACTATTTTTGGATTTCATTTGAAGAGGGTGTTCCATATCGAGCAATCGAGGGATACCTACGTGAAACATTTCCTCAATAATTTTAAAAGTTTTAGTTAAAGATGTTAATGTGAAAATTGTCACCAAGAAAGGAAATCTATTAATAAGGCAGAAAGAAATATAATAAGCATTGTATAAAAATAAAACACACAGAGCATAGAAAAATGATCGATTATGATGTATCTTATAATTATCATTGATTATCTAAAAATAACTTAGTTAACAACTTTGAGATGTATTTGGATCGGTGGTTGCTTAAGATGTGAAAACTAAGGTTTTGGTTGGAAAAACTAGGGTGACTTGGGAAAGAAAAAAGTTGATTTTTTTAAAATTTTGGAAAAAACAAAGGTAGAAAAATCCATGTAGATGAAAACATAGTAATGTTTGAAAAATAAATATTTTTGGGTAATTTAATAATAAGGTTTATTTGTAATTTAAAATTGGGAAATTAGTAAAAAGTATTAACTATTTTTTATTTTGAAAATAATTGGGCCTTGTTCCATGTCTAATAGGACTCCTACGTGACTCAAAATTTTATCGAGGTATGAACGAACTTTTTTAGATGTATTCATTGCCTCAGGAAGATGATTCAGGACAATTAATTAATTTTGCCTAATTCTAAAAAAAGGTGGGGATAGCTTCGCATTGATTGCCTTCTTGAAATTGCTTCGAGCTTAGTCAAAGGTTTTAACTGGCAAATGATATACCATTGGAAAGGTAACTTGATGATAATTGACATAAAAATATGTGAAAAATGTCATAAAATCACCTTCTGGGAGAAAATAATTTTTTAATTTAGGCCAACTTAATGCTAACATATGCACAAGAGAAAGGTGTAGCAAAGTTCGAAAAATCATCTTGGAATCATTTGGACTCAGAAAGTCACAAAAAATAACATTCCGAAAAGGAAATTTCATATATTTTTGGAATAACTATTTAAAAAATCCATAAGAATCATCTTGTAGGCTAGAACAGTCTAAAAAGAATGCTAATTGCTAATTACAAGGGTTCTAGAAGCGAAAATTCTTCCTCATCAAAGGACATCGGAGGGCAAACAAGATACCTTTAGAAAGGTAATTCAATGCCATATAAACGGAAAATGCCATAAAATTGAATACAATATTTAAGGTTTGAAAATAAATTTTCAAGTTAGGGTCATCATGTTACCAATGCTGAAATAGAAATTGTCTCATATATTTGGTTATCTTAGGCTTTTATTATAGTCTCGACATTCAAATATTCATCATTTAGGGCCCATGATAGTAGAATCACAGATGCATTCAAAGTCCCAAGATAATTAGGAAAGTGAACGATCCATTATCCATGCCATTTAATTAGAACACTAGGATTCATCATATCTATGCATTTTTTTTAAACACTTTATAAATCAAAAAATTTTTTGGTGCTGAAATATATTTATTTTGCCTAATTAGGCCCTAAATCCAGACGCTTGATTTTTTCCCAAGATTAAAACATTAATATGGTGGAAAACATTAGATGAACACTCAATCCCATTAATTAGGACATGTTGGCCTAACTTAGGGAGGTTTTTCAAAACAAACTTCACCTAGCAAAGCACACAAAAAGGCATTTAAGCAAACATGTAATGAATAAAAAAACATGACAATAACATCACATCTCAGCAAAAACCACAAATGTCATCAACTAAGATCATTTTAACAAATAAACATAACTAACACTCAAACAAACACATCCCCATATCAATGCAAGTTTAAAATAGGCATGTATCATTATAGATTAAGCATGAAAATGGAGACGAATGTCATGAAACAATGAAACTAGGGGTTGTTTAAGAAGGAATAAATGAAAATGGGATTCTCAATCATCCAAGCATTGCAACATCATCATTCAAACAACATGAAATCTAGCACCATCAAAGCCAAGCTAAAAAAATGCATGTCTTTTCCTAGGGTCATGGCTTCATGAAGGAGTTTACTAAGTTGACATTAAATGTATTTGAAGTGCAAGAAATGAGATAAAAACTCAAGCTTTAAGACTTTATCTTTCCTTTTTTTTTCTATAATCTTTTAAGCTTTTCTATAGATTTTTCCTCACCTTTTCCCTTATTTGATATGAAATAGCATGAAGAAAGAGAAAAAGATGAGATCTAAGGTTACATTTTTGAAGGAGGTGTCGTAACGTGGTCCGAATACGAATCTTGACCAAGCCTGACTTAAATGGCCTTCGCTCCTATATTTGTTAAATTTATCACTATTTTATGTTCTTTTATTTCTATAGGCCATATCATTATTGACATTCTCTAATTTTTTGGGACTAGGTGGTTCAGATGAATCGCTCACTCGACTTAACCATAAATAGTCATTATGAAGTGACTATTTCTTTGGAGTCGCCACCAATCTATTTAGCATAAAAGCATCCCCATGAAAAAAATTATGAAAATGCCTCTAGGGTATACCTTTGACATGAAAGTACCCTGGTACCCCTAATGGATACTAAAATGACCTTAGAAGGCTAAATAAATGCTAAACATTCACTTTTGGCATAAAAGCATCTCGGTGAGAAAAATTATGAAAATGCCCCTACATATGCCCTCGACATGAAAGTATCATGCTACCCCTAATGGACACTAAATGATGAGAATTGGATGAACCTATCCTAAATATGCGCCTTTGGCATAAAAGCATCCCAGTTACTATCGAGGACTCGATTTTAAAAAAATTATCAAAATGCTCATAGGGTATACCTTTAATGTAAAAGTATCCTGGCACCCTAATGGACACTAAAATGATGAAAAGTAGATGAATTTAGTCTAAATGGAAAAGTTAAAAGTTTAAGTTTGACTTGAAATGCAAAATTTGCAATCAAGCCCCTAAATTTTTGAAAATTACATTTCATGTCCTTCGGAGGACCGAACAAATACAAAAAGTTTTGAAAATTTCTATATCCCTATGGAAGGCCATAGAAATAATAGAAATCATTAAAACTGGTGAAATATACATTTTGCCCCCTAAATGTGAAAATTTGCTATTTAGACCCTACACTTTTCTAAATTTTCATTTTAGTCACTACATAATAAAATAACCTAAAAATTATAAAAATCATATGAAATTATGTATGAAAATGCAGCCAATATATCAACAATGATTCAGCCAAATACCTTGCTCTATTTTTTATTTACAAAGTAACCTCTAAACTCTGTAAAATTATATTTTGACCCCTATATGGTAAAATACCATAAAAAATCATTAAAAATCATCAAACCAGCAAAGAATCAACACAAAAGTCATGCAATAATATGCAAGAAGGTTCGGCCGACCATTTTTAGCCACAAAATATAATTTTCATATTTTGCAATTTAGCTCTTAAACTTTTTAATATTTACAAAATGACCCCTAAAGTATTAGAAATACCTAAAAATGTTTAAAAATACACAAATAAAAAATCTCATGGCTTACAAAGCTCTCAATTAAGCCAAAAATGTCAAAAAAATATTTATAAATTTTACAATTTAGTCCCTATTTTTACTAATATTATAAAATAATCTAAAAATTGTGAAATCAAAATAAAAATAAGCACAAAATGATCATGAATAATTCCAAATAGATTCGGCCAAGGTGAAAAACATGAAATACATGCATGCTTTGACATAAAAACCATGAAAATAAGCATAACTAATTATCATCAAATTTAAATCAAAGTAAAATCATAAACTACATATAATATTATTCTAATCAACATATCAACATCACAATAACATAAAAGAAACATCAACATAAATACAAAAAAATCTAAATCATAATAACAAGAATAATATTATATATATACAAGATTTAACTAAAAATAACTAAAAATGCAAAACACAAAAAAAAAAAATTAAAGCCACCATGTTTAGTCTTTCAACATGGATGAGAATCCATGCGCCTAAATACGATTTTGGCTTATGAATGAGGATGAAAATAAATCAAATGAAGAAGAGAAAGGACAAGTGTGATACCTTAAGGAAAAACTTGAAAAACTAAGTATTTTTTTTCTTCTAAGGTCTCTCTTTTTTCCTTTTTTTTTCTCTCCCTAGCTAAAAAAATGAAAACACATCCTCCCTCTTTTGTAAAGGGGGAGGATCGGCCAGGAGGATCCCCAAATCCTCTTGGCTGAAACTCCAAGAGAAGAAAAAAATTATTTCTTTTATTATATTTTTGTCATAATTAGCATAAAAAGGTGAGATTTGCATTAATTTAACAAACCATCAAAGGTTATTCAAAGATATTGTTATGATTGCCTAGAAAATATCATGTAATTGGTAATTAGAAATGAAATAAATTAGTTAGGGAAATATTGAATATCAACTAGACTAGTTTCCATGAATATAGTAGAAAATAATCAATAATTGAAATAAAATTAAAATGATAATAAAACAAATAATTAATAATTAATAATATAAACAAAATTTGCAAATAAAATAATAAAAATAAAATAAAATAAAAATTAAAAAAACTAATTGAAGTTCCAAAACTTGTAAAATTATGCAAAAAAAATCTTTTCAGATAAAAATTATTATATGTAAAAAATGCAAAACTCATAAAATAAACTAAAAATTTCAAAGCTGATTTAATATGATTAAAACAATAGTATTTGAAGAATTTTGAAAATTATAAACCTAGAAAAATCCTATCAAAAAAATTTATGGGTAGAAAACATTGTATCTCAATAACAGAAAAAATTTTAAAACTCATAAAATAAATTAAAATTTTTAAAACTGATTTAATATGAATTAGATAATAATATTAAAGAATTTTAAAATTATAAATCTAGAAAAATGCTCTTGGAAAAAAATTATGGTGTAGTAAACTCTGCATATTGAAAACAAAAAAAATTACAAAAAAAAAGTAAAACTCATAAAATAAAATGGGTTTTGAAAAACTGATTTGATGGTGGTTAAATGAAAATATTTAAAGAATTTTGAAGTTTAAAACTTAAGAAAATTTTAGCAAAAATTTTACAGATTAAAAGAAAGCTTGTTTTTAAGATCGAAAAACTTTTAAGAATATATTAAAACTTATAAAAAATGAATTAAATAAAACATATTATCCAAAATATTGATTTACAAAATGGTAAAGATAAAATTTTAAAATTTAGAATAATTTTATCAGAAAAAATTTTACAAGTAAAATACTTGCTGTACTATAAAAAATTCAAAATTAATTACAAAAATGGACAACTCGACACGTTGTGGTATAAAATATCAATATGAATTTTTCATTGAATACTTTTATTTTTTTGAAATGCATATTAGCATAAATACTGCACAAGTGTCGGTAAAATATATGATGGTCAATTTTCAATCTTTACAAAAAAATCTCAAATAAATTCATGAAAATGGGAAATTTGTTCGTGACAGCATCTGCAGGAATGATTTTCTGAATTTAGCAAGAAAATAAACAAAATTTTCCTTTCGAATAATTGTTCTTTCATCCAAGATCGGTCTTGAAATGGCATTTTTCGTCAAATGAACTTACGGCTGTCCAATTTTTGTCTAAAAAGATCTTGAAAATGTCTTGTTCATCTAAAAAATATCAGTCCCAATGGGGATGTCCGTTAAGTTCTTGATCCCAGATATTCAGGATTATTGGAAATGAAACCTGAACGAAATTAGGCATCTACAACTGCCCCTCTTTAACCATCGTCGAGAATCAAAAACAAGCAAAGACTAAATAGACATGATTTTGTTCGGGTCATTAACTTTTGAAAACTAAACTCCAAACGAAATAAAAGCTAATTAGCCTTAAGGAGAATTCTTAAATTCTTAACTTAAATAGTGACTAGGGTGAGACCTAAGTCGTGGGTAGCTTATTGAGACAAAACCATGCTGGTCAATAAACAAAAAGAGCTGATTGGGATAAAACCATACAAGTAAATAGAGGCAAGATTTTGACTAAGGGAAAACCTACAAGTCAATGAAGATATGGTTGACTAAGACAAAATCTATGAGTTAACAACAATAAAAGGTTGACTGGGACAAAACCAATAAGTAAACAAATGAAAAAGGTTAACCAAGATAAGACCGATAAGCTGACAAATGAAAATAGTTGATTAGGACAAAGTCGATAGCTCAACTTAGGTAAGTGTTAATTAGGATGAAATTGACAAATTAACAAAGGTCAGGTTTGACCGAGATAAAGCCCACAAGTCAACTTAAGTAAGAGTTGATTGGGCTAAAACTGACAAATCAACATAGGTAAGGTTCGACCAGGATAAAGCTGACAATCAACATAGATAAAAGTTAATTGGGATAAAACTGACAAATTGACATAGGTAAGGTTTGACCAAGATGAAGGCAACGAGTTAACTTATGTAAGAGTTGATTAGGATGACATCGGCAAATCAACATAGGTAAGGTTTGAGTGGGACAAAGTCGATAAGTCAACTTTGGTAAGAGTTAATTAGGATAAACTGAGAAATCAATATGGTAAGGTTTAACTAGGAGAAAGCCAATGAGTCAACTTAGGTAAGAGTTGATTAGGATGAAATCGATAAATCGATATAGGTAGGGTTTGACAGGGATGAATCTGACAAGTCAACCTAGATAAGAATTACTTGGGATGAAATTGGTAAATTAACATAGGTGAGGTTTGACCAGGATGAGGTCGATAAGTCAAATAAGGGTGACTAGGATATAATCTTAAATATGAAGGGATGACCAGGATATAATCCTAGGTCTAAAGGGTTAACCAGGGCAAAACTAATACAGTCAAATGCACTAGACCAAGATATAATCTTAAGTCAAAAGGATCAACAGGGTGAAACCAATACAGTCAAATGAGGATGATTAGATTATAACCTAGGCCTAAAGGGTTGACTAGGATGTAACCTTAATTGAAAGAGTTGACTATGGTGAAACCAATAAAGTCAAATGGTAAAAATGTTTCATATTTAGATAGCTTCAAAGAATGTGGGGTTTAACTTTCATTTATGAAACGTCGACGTATCTAGAGGCTCTTTTTAACTTAAGATTTGTAAATTATCAAATGTGAATACAAATGCATGAGGAATGCATGTGATAAGTTTTCATGATTTAATTTTCTTTATCAATGTCTGATCTAGCCTATTTAGAGAAAATGTGATAGATATTTTTCTTTCACTTGATGGAATGACTCATATTTTTGCTTGAAGATTGAAAACATGTTCAAACAAAATTAGGGATCTCTTTTCTTTTTGACAAAGGGAGCCAACACTTGAATTCAAATTTGAAGGCATCTTTAGAGGTCATTATTGACATGATACACTTATTTCAAAAAAGTCAAACTAGGTGATGCATCAATATCATCTAGGAATTAAAGAAGAGGAACATGATTAGGAATATATGGTCTCTGAAATTTCCCATTAATAGCTGGAACAAACTGATACAGGTTGAAGGTGAAATGCATGATAAAAAATATGCGGCTTCTAAAATTTCCATCAATAGCCAAAATAAATTGATACAGGCTGAAAAAAAGAGCATGATGGGAAATATGTAGTTTATCCACCCTAATTCTTCCTAAAATGTCTAAAAGACTTTGGATCATTGACTAGGATCCTTGCAATGTTTTGATCTCGTTCAAAGTAATGTAGAGAAATTAATTTATCATCTTTTCCTCAATTTCTATTTGTTCAAAACATTAATTATCATCTAGTAGAAATGTTAGCTTGGTCCAAAAGACTAATTAACAAAGGTATGAATGAAAATATGTACTTGTATCGTAACAAAGAAAGAGGATACAATATTTGTTATTTTAAAAATGGTGATAAATACAAAAGAGATTTTGGATATTACTCAGATAAGTGAGATCTCCAATTCTTTCACTTTTTAAAGAATTTTTTCTAAACAGAAAGTTTATTTTCCTGAAGATCCATCTCCTAAAGATGCCTCTGATCATACTATGCCTCTTTCAAACTTAGTCTTCTGGTAAATTATGCTTTGCATGTTTCTTTCAAATGCTTAGGCTATTGCTTTGAGCCTTCAGCTTAAAGTCTCCCATTATACCATATTTGATCAGATACCTTTTTTGGTTTTTTTAAGAAAAACATATGCTTGTTTAGGTTTTCATCCATTTTTTTTCTTTTTTTTAAGCATAATATTTTTTTACATTATCTGAATTAATAAGGTTTGGTAGAATTCCTCCACCCATCTCTGCTAATATCAATGCTCCTTCTAAAATGTCTTTCAGATAACATAAGGCCCTTCCCAATTGGGTGCCCATTTGCCTGAAGGATTTTTTGTCCTGGTAGGATTCTTCTTAGTACCAATTCTCCCTCATGGAATTTTTTGGGATGAATTTTCTTATCATGTGCCCTCACCATTCTTTTTTGGTATTTTTGCTAATGTTGAATAACTTTTAGCCTTTTTTCTTCAATAAAGTTTAGTTGCTCATAACGATCTTAAACCCATTCGGCTTCTTCCAACTTGGTTTCCATGAAAACTTAGAGTAAAAGGATCTCCACTTTAATTGGTAAGACAGCCTTTGTACCGTAGACTAATGAATAAGGAGTTGCCCTAGTTGAAGTTCGAACAGAAGTTCTATAAGCCAATGGACAAAGGGAAGCTTCTCATGCCAATCTTTGTAGGTCTTTACTATCTTTCCTATGATTTTTTAAATATTTTATTAGCTGTCTTTACAACTTTATTCATTTTTGGACGGTATGTCACGAAATTATGATGAAAAATTTAAGCAAGGGACACACCTCTATCATTAATTTATTATTCAAATTAGAGGCATTATCCGTTATAATTCTTTTAGGGATCCCAAATCGACAAATGATGTTAGTTCTTAAAAATTTTATCACCATCAACCTTGTCACATTTGTATAGGAGGCTACTTCAACCCATTTGGTGAAGTAATTGATAACCACTAGGATGAAGCGATGATGGTTCTAGGCTACAAGGGTAATTAGCCCAATAACATCCATGCCCCATACAGAGAAAGGCCATGGTGTGATTATGACATGCAATGGTGAAGGTGGTATATGGATCTTGTCAGCATGGACTTGGCATTTATGACTTTTTTGGGCATATTTAATACAATCACCTTCCATGGTCATCCAGAAAAAACCTAATCTCATGATTTGCTTTGCCATTTTATGTTCATTCGCATGGATTTCGTAAATCTCCTCATGCATTTCTTCTAATATCTTCTATGCTTCAAGAGCATCAACACACCTTAGTAACACTTGATCATAACTTTTCTTGTAAAGAATCTCTCTATGTAAAACAAAATTCATAGCTAGCCTTCTTAAAGTTCTTTTATCGATCTTAGAGGCATTATCCGGGTATGCTTGATCCGTGAGATATCTTTTCATGTCATGATACCAGGGGAGACCATTAGCTTTCATTTTGACATTGGAACAATATATGGGTGAATCGTATATGCTCATCTGAATTAATGTTACCTCTTACCCTTCATTCACCTTAAACACCAAAGCCAATATGGCTCAAGCATTTGCCATTTGATAGTCGTCTCAAGTCAGATGAATAAACTCTATCTTCTCAAACTCTTCAAGCAATTCTAGAATTAGCTTTCTATATTATTGCATCCTCAAATCTTGAGTTTCCCATTCTCTGCGCAATTGATAAATCACTAACGTTGAGTCCCCGTATACTTTCAATAGTTGAGCTTTTCTATCTATAGCTTCCCAAAGTCCCATAACACATGCTTCATGTTTTACTACATTATTTGTACAATCAAAGTGTAATTAAGCAGTAATAGGGTAATAGTTTCCTTCTGGAGATATTAAGATTGCCCCAATTCCATGGCTTTAAGCATTTGATGCTACATCGAAATACATTTTCCATGTCAATTCCTTCGATGGCTCTCTTTCTTCTTCCACCAAAATATTCATTAAATCCTTATTAGGAAGGTCAAAATTCAATAGCTAATAATCATCAAGTGCTTGAATTGCTAGGAATTCAGTGATAATGCTCCCTTTAATTGCCTTCTGACTTACATAAACCATATCATATTCTGATAGCAAAACTTTCCATCTAGCTATCCTTCCTAACAAAATTAGTGCTTCAAATAGATATTTGATCGAGTCTATTTTGGTGATCAACCAGGTGGCATGATACGACATGTATTGTCATAGCCTTTTTGTAGCCCAAACTAGGGCACAACATATCTTTTCTATTTGAGAATAATTTACCTTATAGTCAAGAAATTTCTTACTGAGGTAATAAATAGCCTGTTCTTTATTTCCTATCTCATCTTGCTGTCCCAACACATAACCTATAGACCTTTTGGACACTGATAAGTATAAGATCAAAGATCGTTCTAAAATAGATGGCACTAATACTGGCAGATTACAGAGAGAATGCTTAACTTTTTTGAATGCTTCCTAGCATTCTTCATTCCATTCACCAGGGTTTTGTTTTTGCAAGAGCCAAAATATTGTGTAGCATTTATTAGTGAGTTGGGATATGCATCTAGCAATGTAATTCAACCTTCCCAAGAAACTTCACATCTCTTTTTGTGTATGTAGGGATGGTAATTCCTAGATGGCTTTAATTTTATCTGGATCAACTTTAATCCCTTTTTCGCTCACAATGAACCCTATAACTTTTCTAACCTTGCACCAAAAGTGCATTTTGCCAGATTTAGCTTCAGTTGGTACTTTTTCAGTCTTTTGACCAGCTTTTGTAAATCTGTAACGTGTTCTTCCTCTTGAGGCGACTTGGCAATCATATCATCCACATAAATTTTATCTCTTTGTGCATCATATCATGGAATAGAGTGACCATTGCCCTCTAATAAGCTGCCCCTGCATTTTTCAGTCCAAATGGCATCACTTTTTAACAAAAAGTTCCTTACATTGTGACAAAAGTTGTCTTTTCATGTCTTCTGGTGCCATTTTTATCTGGTTATACCCTGAAAATCCATCCATGGAAGAAAATAGATAATTCTTCATAGTATTATGAACTAAAATATCTATATGGGGAAGACAAAAATTATCCTTCAGACTCGCTCGATTTAGGTCTTGATAGTCTACACATATTCTAACTCTACCATTTTTTTAGGAACTGGGATAATATTTGTAACCTATTTTGGGTATTTTGCCATTTCGAGAAATCCAGCCTCAAATTGTTTCTTTATCTCCTTTTTTATTTTCAGAAGCATTTCTAGTTTTCATTCTTCTTAACTTCTACTGAATTGGTTTAAATTCAGGTTTTAGAGGTAATTTATGGACTACAATTTTCATATCCAACCCTAGCATGTCTTGGTAGGACCATGCGAAAATATCTTGAAATTTCCAAAGCAAACTTATTAATTCCTCCCTACTGACGGGCATTAGGGCAGTCCCTATCTTGACTTCTTTTCTATAATCCTTATTATCCCCTAAATTTATCACCTTCATGGATTCTTCATGGGGCATTATTCGTTCATCCTCTCACTCGATTATTTTTAGCAGATTAGGTGGTAAAGTATGATCATTAACATCTTCTTCGAAATCGACCTCATTCGAGCAAACAGTCTATCAAATTTAACCATTGAATCATGTTTGGGACCATCCACTTTTCTTTAAGTGGGAAATCTGTAAGGGTAAAAGGGAAAAGAATAGGCAAAGAAATGTATGACATGATTTGTATAAAGGTATGTAACAAAGGAAGGAAATATTGGTTTAAAAGAAATTGGACATAGATAAAAAAGTCACATGCATTTCATTTCTATAAATGATAATTTAACATTTCAAGTTTTCACAGAAAGATTCTTAGATGACAAAATAAGTTCCTAAGATTACTTTGAAACTGACCTAAGCACTACAGTTCTCTCAATACAAGTCCAATTTTTCAAGACGTATCTAGGAGGACAAGGATGGATCCCATGATCATCATTTGGCTCTTTGCTATCTTCTCTAATGGTGGCCACCTGACACTTTTTGAAAACTTCATTAACTACCATAATAACTCTATTAGCTTCTTTTTCTTCAGCATCTAGATGAACAACCCTTTTATAGTGAAAGCTTCATTCACTAAGGGGCAGAGGGTTGATTTCTAGCTTAACTATTGATTAAAGGTTTGGACTAGCTTCTTTCCTTGAAATCTATTTTCAAATTTCCTTTTTTGACTCCACTCTAGCTTGAAACCTAGTCCTTGCTTATCTTCCTTGCTAATGACATTAATAGATTGGCTGATCCCTTACAAATGTTTCCCAAGTCCACTTTTAGCTCAAGCTCTTTTCCCGACTATAAGCCTGAGAACCATGCGGGTGCTATTTCTAAGCCTAGGTTTTGGGATTATAGACCCTTCTGTAACAAAAGTGGCATTGATAATTTGAAAGAACCTGAAAGAGAACTCTTTAATTCAGTATCTACTTCAACGGAAGGGGCTTCAGTAGAAGTCATGACCATAATGTCTTCCTCCCCAGATAGGCTAATCAACTTCTCATCAATTATGAATTTAACATTTTGGTGCAAAGATGATGGGATGGCTGCAGCGGAATGAATTATGGTATCCCAACAAACAATTATATGCTGGGATAATGTCCATTACATTAAATTTGATCTCAAATGGGCAGAGGCCAATATCTAAAGTGGTCAAAATAGTTTCGTTAATTTCTTTCTTGGTCCCGTCGAATGCCTTATAATTGTATGGCTGTGCTTGATCTGACTGACATCAACTGGTAAGTGAGACAATATGATCAACGATATTACATTTAATTGTATGAGGACTTTAGGTAGAATGGTCCCTTTATAGTGAGTTGTGATGTGGAGAGCTCTTGTTGAAATACTACCCCCTGGTGGGATCTTACCATCACTAAATGAAATGAAATTGTCAGCAACAATGTTATTTACTAGGCGATCCAGCTTATTTATAGAAATATCTTGAGGAATATAAGCTTGGTTGAGCATTTTCAACAAAGCATTCCGATATGCTTTTGAGCTTAACAGCAGGGTTAACATAGAAATCTTTACCGATTACTGCTTTAACTATTCTACTATACTATACTTGTTGTGTTTAATAAAGTTAAGAAATTCAGTTTCCTCTTTTTCTTTAACCTATTCTTGTAGTTCTACTAGGTTATCTTTTGTAACTACTTTTTTCGAGATACCTATCCTTTTGACTTGGTTTTTGCACTGGTTTCACTGGTTTTTGGGTCATAGATGCAACCACTCATTGTCACATGGCTACCTTAGTTATGTCGATAATAGCCAATTAGCTTATAATAACCTTTGGGGTCGTTATTCCACCATCATACTTCCACAGTACTTGTTTCTTATTCTGATATGGGAATGGAGTTGGTGCTCTAATAATGAGTTTAGAAGTAACTTCAATCTTAGGCGGTGTGATCTTTGGTTGAATATGATGAATGATAAAAGAGTGACTAACACCGTAAGGCAACTGCGATGATCTTTCACTAGCCATGTTGATTGATTTTTCTTCATCTAATCCAACTTCTTCATGGAACCTAATTTCACCATCGTCCATCATTCTTTAGATTATGCCTAAAAATTCTATGTAATTTTGTAAAGTGTGCCCCTAACATTTTGTGAAATTTACAAAAGCTAGTACCAAGACTAGATTAACCTTTGCTACTTCTATGATCTTGACTAAAGATCCCTCACTCAATCAGGATTGCCCATACTTTTTCCATAAAAGTCCTAACTTCTTGGACTTTTGACTTCCTTTGATCTTCTTATTCAGTAATCAGAGCATTAATCCTAGGTTTGGTATGATCTGGCAAGGGATTTGCTGCCACATTAGGTGCTAAGCCTTTATTAATTCGAAAGGCATTCCTCTCAATAAGACTTTAAACTTTTTGCTTGAAGGTCGTACAATTTTTGATCGAGTGACCTGCTACTGCATGATTCTCACAGTGCAGATTGGGTCATACTAACTAAGGTAATTTCTTTCATATAGTTTGGAAAAGATTAGAGCCACTAATCATGCCTCAAAAAGCTTATCAAACATTTCCTTATAAGAGTAAGGAAAGGATTCATAGCAAGATCTAAGTTGGTTGGCTCTTTGGGCTGGTGGATTAACATTAGGTCTTAGTTAGTTTTGTGGAGGATGGTTTAAAGTGGTGGTCTAAGGTGATGTTAAAGGTGGAGCTTTGGGTATGCTAATACAAATGAGGTCTTTGATGATACAGTTGACAGGCGTAGTTAACAAATGAAGTTTCTTCTTTTTTCTTTCCTATCCCTAGCTTTTTTTCTAGTGGAAGACTCCCCAGTCATGATTTTACCAGCCTTTATAGCTGTTTCAATCATCTCTCGTGAAATAACAAGATTAGCAAAATTCTTAGTGCATTCCCCACTAATTTATCATAATAGGGGTATGCAAAGTGCTCATGAATAGCATCATGGTTTCTTTATCAGTCAAAAGAGGCTGATCTTGAAAAGCCATGTCCTTCTATCTTTGTGCATATTCCTTAAAAGAGTCGATAGACTTCTTCCCCATATTCTGAAGAGTTAGTCTATCGGGCACCCATTCAGCCATATATTTATATTATTGGAGAAATGCATTGGCTAAATCAGTCCAACATTGAATTTGAGTGTGGTTCAGATCATTGTACAATCTTAGTGCAGATCCAGATAAACTTTTTTGAAAACAATGAATCAAAAGCTTGTTGTTCTGGGCATAACTAGCCTTTTACCTGATGAACATTTTAATGTGTGCTTAAGGGAAAATAGTGCTTTTGTATTTTTCAAACTCTAGCATTTTAAATTTCAGTAGGAGGACTAAATCTAGTACTAGACTGAGGTCCTCGACATCAACACTGCTATATAATTCGGCATCATCAATGGCTTTTAGCCTCCTCTCAAGAGGCTGTAGTTTCCCTTTTTCTATCTCTGCTTTAACTTGCTTTTCACCTTCTATTTATGCTTTTCCTCTTCATCAATGCTCGGGCCTACTGATTCTCCTTAAGCGATTGCAATTCTTGCACCTACCCTTTGTGAAAGGGCATTAGGATTAATGATGATCACTAGTGGGTTAGTAGTTAGGACATTTTGTTGCAGATTTTTGATATTGGTTGGTTATGCATTTTAAGCATTAGTTGTTTATTCCTTAACTCTACCCTCCTAGATCCCCCAATAAGAGTATTAGTATTTATCTCTTGCTATCAATGAGTCGGTTCCCTTGCCAATAACAACTCCATCATCTTTGTGATCTATTATAGTTCTTCTTACCTTTTAAGCATGGCTTTCTGAGCCTGTCGATGACTTTCTTCTAATCTCTTTAATATTGCCAAGTGATCTTCAGCCATTTTTCTTGTTTTAAGTCTAGTATGATATTGATGAGTAGGTAGTGGTTGAGTTGGTCTTTCTGAGTTTGCAATATTGACCTTAACAATTCCACATTTTTTGAGTTAAGTAATTTTCACTTATGAACTAATAAAACTAGTAATCATGCATGTATGCATGATGTATGTATATGCATGGGCATATGTATGCATGGTATTAGTACATGAAAGCACTTGTAGGGACACTTGCTTTAACTAAAGATTCCTAACTCAAAAATTTTTCATTAACTTTGCGATAAATTACATGTTCGCATTATTGATCATGTAGGGATTACATCCAAGGAAATTCTTAATCTGATAAATTATTTCTAAGCTTCATCCAAAAATTAAAGTACAACGTGTCCATATTATCCTATGGGATTAATTTGCATCTGTAAGTCTCTAATCCTCTCACCATTTTCCTTGCTTAGATAATGGTTGAGTGGATCTACTCCGTGAGATGATCTATGTACATCTATCAGCCAAAAGAGTTAGCTACCCATCATTTACCATCATCTTCAGCTCACCATAGTCTATTGTCCCAATATGCATCTAAATCAACGTAGGCTTGCACCAAGGTGTGAATATTATCTCCCCTGCATTGTAATTCTAATCCCATCTCTATAATAGTCATAGTGAGACCTTATCTATCCTCAAGCAGTTGAGATACCCTTCTATGCTTTTGATCCAAGGCAGCTCAGAGTCGCTTATTCTTTTCCATAGACCTTCTTAACTAGAGATGTCTACTAGCATGCTCTCTTCTTTCTTTTTAAAAAATAGTTTGCCTAGCATCTCCTTCCAAAGCTTTAGCCTTCCATGCTCTTAACTCTTCATAAAGCTTGTGTATTTCTTTTTTCATCCCCTTAGCAATGCTATTAGAACTCCCGGATATCCTGGCAAGTTTCATTTTTTGTCCTATTTGACCTATTCATTCTTCATTAAGTTGTACTTTTCTTTTATTTTTTCAACTTTTTTTGTTTTTGCTTCCATGTTCATTCGTAACTAGGCAACTTCTTCTTGGAGCTGGTGATTCTTATCACTCATTCTTTTCTACTCTTTAGCAGCTTCTTCCTTAATCAAATTGATCTTGAATGGCATGATAGGTTCTGGCCAAATAGATACTTTAAGAATGGTTCCATCTGAGCCAGGAAAAATTATATCACAACCTCAAACTCTCCTCCAAGCATCATACCATCGAGTAGTCTTATCCGTGTATGCACTTAATCCTGACTCATACCTTTCTCTCTATTGTAAAGTGACCATTTGAAGTGACTGTTTATAATCCTCACCCTAATATTCCATGCCAACAACAGCCAAATTTGAAGTCATAGGGATGAATTATTGCAACCCATGTTGCATTCAGACCAATAATGGTGTATAACCCATGGTGCCCCATATTCCGAGTAAAGGCACATATAGCAAATTACCACATCAATACATAAAGCATTTTGGTGAAAGCCATGGTGCCCTCCATGTTATATTAGAGAACACTAAGTTCTTTAGCGTCTCAAACCATTGTTTCTTAGTTCCAGACTTAGGGCCATTCTTTTTTATGAATTCCTTAAGAGGAACAAAGTATGGAAAGTAGGGTTTAACTTTATCTACCCCTTCACCCCATAAATGACTTTGAGCCTAGATTTACAATAACAAAGCACCTCCAAAGAATCTCCCTTGACCCTCTTTTCGGCATGTGTTGAGTGCTCTAATTATTTTAGCTAAAATTGCTGCAGCTAGGTGCATGTTTCTTTTTAATCGATCAAATAAATCCATTACCGCCGCTTCAACATGTCCCAACACTCTTGAGAAGAAAACCACCCCATATATAGCAAGAATAAATGCATCTAGAGCCTTCTCAGTGTCAAATCACTCTTGGATATATTTTTGTAGATACCACCATGAATGATACTGGTATTCCCTTTCTGCTTTATGTAATGGTGGTCGGGTTTGAAATCATGATCCAAAACTTGAATTAATCTTTTATGAAAATTAGTCGGATTGCATTCTTTGCAATAGATGGGGTCTCGTCTCTAATGGCCAAGCCCGAGAAGAGTTGATATTTCTTCCACATTCAGGGTCATGTCATGCTGATTAAATGAAAAACATCAAAATGATAGATCCCAAAACTCAATCATAACCCTGACTAGCTGTTCATCCATGTGCACTTTGAGTAAGAGAGCAATCTATCTAATTTTTTTGTAAACTAGGTTTGCTTTGCACTTCCCCATTGATCTCATATTGTGGCTAACTTTCTTAAATTATTCTAGCAAAGGTCCAATGTGTGATCTTTGGCAATTCTGACACAAAACCTTTCACTACATAGTCCTTATCCGTTTTTTGGTTGAATTCAAACTTAGAACAGACCTCTTTCAATTCTATGGAAATAATCACTGCATATACTAGTTCTGCCATTAAATTAAATAAAAATTTATCTAAGTTGAAATTCTTTTTAAAGCAAATGTTCCTATATGCATATGAGAGATGAAAGATGCACCAAAAAGAAAAAAACGAGTTAGTATCTTTAGGAATATTAAATTCAAATAAAACTTCAAAATAATGAAAATCATAAATTATTCAGAAATTGCAAATCAGTCGAAAAAGATATTAAGAGTAAAAATAAAAAGGAAAAGATAACTTTGTCCCTTCATGTGTCACCAATTTTGGTGACATAAAATTGAGCATGGCTTTGACTAGGAGGTTAGTATGGTTCACTATATATGGTTTATGTCAGACCTCTAATTAGGTTCTTGAATTCCTTGAGCCCTAAAAGGACTAGCGCGGTACCTTATCCTTATCCATCACGGATCCATGTGGGAATAGGTTTAATTCTAGTAGGCGTGTCTTTAATGTCCATAATGAGGCTAACACCTCAGGCAGACGTAGGAATCTACACCAGTAGGTTTTTCGCTAGCCCAGACAGAGGCTAAAACCTTAGAAGGCAGAGCTACTACACCTCCTCCTAAAATATTGGGTACCTATGCCCCCTCCATATTTGATAGAGGAGAAACTACTTCATAATGTGCATAGTGTGTGTGAAAGGACAAATTTACCTTTTTATGACACAAAATTAAAAATAAAACCTACTATCTTAATACCCAAAAGACAAAAGCAAACACAAAAAGATTAGGGCAAAATAAATATTGATATAATGAAAAGGAATTTTTTTTTTTAAAAAAAGGGAATTTAAAATTAGATACCAATTGAAACTGAATTAATTGAAATTTAGTTAACAAATAATTAATTCTAGGCCTGACTCTTTAAACATTCCTGGTGGAGTCGCCAAGCTATCGCAATATGGCCGGGATATGAATCTTGACCAAGCCCGACTTAAATGGCCTTCACTCCTATATTTGTTAAATTTATCACTATTTTATGTTCTCTTATTTCTATAGGCCATATCATTGTTGACATTTTCTTATTTTTGGAGACTGGGTGGTCAAGGTGAATCGCTCACTCGACTTAACCCATGATAGTAGAATCACGGATGCATCCAAAGTCCCAAGATAATTAGGAAAGTGAACGATACATTATCCATGCCATTTAATCAGAACACTAGGACTAATCATATCTATGCATTTTTTCAAACACTTTATAAACCAAAAAATTTTTAGGTGCTAAAAAAATATCTATTTTGCCTAATTAGGCCCTAAATCCAGGCGTTTGATTTTTTCCAAAGATTAAAACATTAATATGGTGGAAAACATTAGATGAACACTCAATCCTATTAATTAGGACATGTTGGCCTAACTTAAGGAGGTTTTAGAAAACAGACTTCACCCTAGCAAAGCACACAAAAAGGCATTTAACCAAACATGTAATGAATAAAAAAAACATGACAATAACATCACATCTCAGCAAAAACCACAAATGTCATCAACTAAGATCATTTTAACAAATAAACGTAACTAAAACTCAAACGAACACATCCCTATATCAATGCATGTTTAAAATAGGCATGTATCATTGTAGATTAAGCATGAAAATGGAGCCATATGTCATGAAACAATGAAACTAGGGGCTGTTTAAGAAGAATTAAATGAAAATGGGATTCTTAATCATCCAAGTATTGCAACATCATCATTCAAACAACATTGAAACCTAGCACCATCAAAGCCAAGCTAAAAAAATGCATGTGTCTCTTCCAAGGGTCATGGCTTCATGAAAGAGTTTACTAAGTTGACATTAACTGTATTTGAAGTGCAAGAAATGAGATAAAAACTCAAGCTCTAAGACTTTATCTTTCCTTTTTCTTTGATCTTTCTGTAATCTTTCAAGCTTTTCTATAGATTTTACCTTACCTTTTTTTCCCTCATTTGATATGGAATAGCATGAAGAAAGACCAAAAAATGAGATCTAAGGTTGCGTTTATGATGGAGGTGTCACATTGTGGCCCGGATATGAATCTTAACCAAGTTTGACTTAAATGGCCTTCGTTCCAATATTTGTTAAATTTATCACTATTTTATGTTCTCTTATTTCCATAGGCCATATCATTATTGACATTTTTTTATTTTTGGGGATTGGGTGGTTGAGATTAATCGCTCATTTGACTGAACTATAAATAGTCATTACAAAATGACTATTTCTTTGGAGTCACCACCAATCTATTTGGGCTAGGTGAGATTGGTCACCTATCGGAGTTTGTATTTTGAGGGTTACGAAACCCTAAAATACAAACTCCAAGGCCTGCGATCATACCAGAGATCATATAAAAGAGTTAAGGAGTCAGCTACAATCACAAGTAAGGATTGATCCTCTCGTGATGCCCAAAAATCAATACCTTGTTAATTAAGTGTTAACTTAAATCTTAATTTTTATTCGGTTTCAATATAAGGCATTTAATTATAGATTCCCAAAATAACCATTTATAAAAACAAATTTATTATTATTTCGTGTTAAGAATATTAGGTTTTTAGAATTTTTAAAGTCAAAATCTCTTACATACTCCATCGGAGGACCAATGGAAAACGAAAGCTTTTTATCAGTCTCCTTTGTGTCCCAACGAAAAACTAGAGGAACACAAAAGGTTTTTAAAATTAAAAATATCTTTTGCACCCCGGTGAAGGGCTAGAGGAATGCGAAAGTTTTTATTATTATTATTTTTTTAAATTTATAAAATCTTGATTTTTCTTTTGAAAAGGATATCTCGATATTAAAATAATCTGTAGAACCTCTCTCATATTTTGGCAGAAAATCTATGTATTATTTTAACTTGGAGACATTGCCTTAATTTTTTAAAAAGAAAATTTTATATTTTATTAAAAATATTTATAAAACACCCTTAAACTCAATAATAATCTGAAATGACGAACCTATTTCTAATGTATCCTTTAGACATGAAAATATTCTTGTAATCACATAGGACTTGGTTCTAACAAAATGACCAAAATAGCTCTAGGGTATACCTTCAGTGTGAAAGTATCTTGATACCCCTAATGGACACCAAAATGACCTTCAAAGGCTAAATAAATCCTAAACATTCACCTTTGCCATAAAAGCATCCCGATGAGAAAAATTATAAAAATGCCCCTAGGCTATACCCTCTACATGAAAGTATCCCGGTACCCCTAATGGACATTGAAATGACCTTAAAAGCTAAATGAATCCTAAACATTCATCTTCGGCATAAAAGCATCCTGGTGAGTAAAATTACAAAAATAGTCCTAGGTATACCTTCGACATGAAAGTATCTCGGCACCCCTAATGGACACTAAAATGACCTTAGAAGGCTAAATGAATCCTAAACATTCACCTTTGGCATAAAAGCATCTTGGTGAAAAAAATTACAAAAATGCCCTTAGGGTATACCTTCGACGTGAAAGTATCTTGATACCTCTAATTGACACTAAATGACCTTAGAAGGCTAAATGAATCCTAAACATTCACATTTGGCTTAAAAGCATACTGATGAGGAAAATTATGAAAATGCCTTTGTGTATACCCTCAACATAAAAGTATTTCGGTACCCCTAATGGACATTCAATGGTGAGAACTAGATGAAAGTATCCTAAATATACACCTTTGGCATAAAAGCATCCCATTTACTATCTAGGACTCGATTTTAAAAAAATTACCAAAATACCCCTAAGGTATACCTTTGACGTGAAAGTATCCTGGTACCCTAATAGACACCAAGATGATGAAAAGTAGATGAATTTAGTGTAAATGGAAAAGTTACAAGTTTAAGTTTGACTTGAAATGCAAAATTTGTAATCAAGCTTCTAAATTTTTAAAAAGTACATTTCGTATCCTTCGGAGGACTGAACAAATATGAAAAGTTTTAAAAATTTCTATATCCCTATGGAAAGTCATGGAAATAATAGAAATCGTTAAAATTGGTGAAATATACATTTTGCCCCCTAAGTGTTAAAATTTGCTATTTAGTCTCCACGCTTTTTTAAATTTTCATTTTAGTCCCTACATAATAAAATAGCCTAAAAATTATTAAAATCATATGAAATTATGCATCAAAATGCAGCCAATATACCAACAAAGATTCAGCAAAATACGTTGCTCTAAATTTTTTATTTACAAAGTAACCCCTAAACTTTGTAAAATTACATTTTAACCCCTATATGGTAAAATACCATAAAAAATCATTAAAGACATCAAACCAGCAAAGAATCAACATAAAAGTCATGATAATAATACGAAAAAAGGTTCGGCCAAGCATTTTTAGCCACAAAATATAATTTCCATATTTTGCAATTTAGCCCCTAAACTTTTTAATATTTACAAAATGACTCTTAAAGTATTAGAAATACCTAAAAATGTTTACAAATACACAAAAAAGAAATCTCATGACTTACAAAGCTCTCAACCGAGCCAAAAATATAAAAAAAAACTTTTATACATTTTGCAATTTAGTCCCTATGCTTACCAATATTACAAAATAATCTAAAAATCATGAAATCAAAATAAAAATAAGCATAAAATGATCATGAACAATTCCAAACAGATTCAGCCAAGGTGAAAAACATGAAATACATACACGCTTTGACATCAAAACCATGGAAATAAGCATAAATAATTAGCATCAAACTTAAATCAAAGTAAAATCATAAACAAAATATAATATTATTCTAATTAACATATCAACATCACAATAACATGAAAGAAACATAAACATAAATACAACAAAATCAAAACATAATAACAAGAATAATATTATATATATACAAGATTTAACTAAAAAATAACTAAAAATTATAAAAAAATAGAAAAATAATTTAAAGCCACCATGTTTAGCCTTTCAACATGGATGAGAATCCATGAGCCTTAACATGATTTTGGCTTATGAATGAGGATAAAAATGAATCAAAATGAAGAAGAGAAAAGGTAAGTGTGATACCTTAAGGGAAAACTTGAAAAACAAAGTGTTTTTTCTTCCAAGCTCTCTCTTTTTTTCTTTTTCTTTCTCTCCCTAGTTAAAAAAATCAAAACATATCCTCTCTCTTTTATAAAAAGGGAGGATCGGCCAAAAGGATCCCCAAGTCCTCTTAGCCGAAACTTCAAGAGAAGAAAAGAAAAAAATAAATTTGTTTCTTTTATTATTATTTTGTCATAATTAGCATAAAAATATGAGATTTGCATTAATTTGACAAGCCATCAAAGGTTATTCAAAGATATTGTCATGATTGCCTAAAAAATATCGTGTAATTGGTAATTAGAAACCAAATAAATTGGTTAGGGAAATATTGAATATCAACTCGACTAGTTTCCATGAAACTAGTAGAAAACAATTAATAATCAAAATAAAATTAAAATGATAATAAAATAGAAAATTAATAATTAATAATCATAAACAAAATTTAGAAATAAAATAATAAAAATAAAAAAAATTGATTAGAGTTTCAAAACTCGTAAAATTATACGAGAAAAATCTTTTCGGATAAAAATTATTATATGTAAAATAAATGTAAAACTCATAAAATAATTTAAAATTTTCAAAGCTAATTTAATATGATTAAAACAATAATATCTGAAGAATTATGAAAATTATAAACTTAGAAAAGTCCTACCGAAATTTTTTTTGGGTAGAAAACTTTGTATCTCAATAACAGAAAAAATTCTAAAACTCATAAAATAAATTAAATTTTTTAAAACTAATTTAATATGAATTAGATAATAATATTTAAAAAAATATTAAAAATTATAAACTAAGAAAAATCCTCTCGAAAAAAATTTATAGAGTACTAAACTCCGTATCTTGAAAATAAGAAAATTAAAAAGAAGCAAAACTCATAAAATAAAATGAGTTTTGAAAAACTGATTTGATGGTGGTTAAATGAAAATATTCTACCAAAAATTTTACAGATTAAAAGAAAGCTCGTATTTTATGATCAAAAAATTTTAAGGAATACATTAAAACTTATAAAAAATGAATTAAATAAAATGTATTATCCAAAATATTGTTTTACAAAATGGTAAAGATAAAAATTAAAAAATTCAGAATAATTTTATTAGAAAAAATTTTACAGGTATAATATTAGCTGTACTATAAAAAATTCAAAATTAATTACAAAAATGGACAACTCGGCACCTTATAGTATAAAATATCAACATGAATTTTTCCTTGAATATTTTGATTTTTTTTAAATGCATATTAGGATAAATACTATATAAGTGTCAGTAAAATATACGATAGTCAATTTCTTAATCTTTACGAAAAAATCTCCAAAAAATTCATGAAAATAGAAAATTTGATCGTGATATCATCTGCAGGAATGATTTTTTGAATTTGGTAAGAAAATAAATAAAATTTTCCTTTTGAATAATTGTTCTTTCATCCGAGATCGATCTTTAAATGGTATTTTCATCAAGTGCACTTACAGCTATCCATATTATGACTAAAAAGATCTTGAAAAGATCTTGTTTATCTGAAAAATATCAGTCCTAATGAATATGGCTGTTAAGTTCTTAATCTCAGATATTTAGAATTATTAGAAACGAGATCCGGACGAAATTAGGTATCTATAGGAAGGAAGTTAGAAAGGGAAAATGAGTGGTAATGAGGGTTTTAGAAGGTTTTGCTTATGTTGTTTTGGAAGTTACAGCAATAGCATTTTTTACTATAAAAGTGTATGAAAAAAGTGTATGGCTGAGCATGAAATAGGGAAGTCATTAGCCAATATAAACCTAGCAAAATAGGGGTATTTGAACATTTGGCTTGTACAAAATGATGAGTCATTATACCAAGCCATGAGCTTACAGCATTTCATTAGCTAATGTAGCAACCTTATAGTAAAGGAAAGCCATGCAAGGTTAACACATTGTGCATTCTTAACTTTGTCTTTCATTAAACCATATTTTCCCATGAAATGTCCTATTTTCAAGTTTAATAGACCTTTAAAAATTGCATTGATCCAATCCTAAGGCCCAAAATAATTTTCAAGAAGCTTAGTCTAAATTTAGATGATTTTTGAATCCAAAATTGTGGCCAAATTCAATAATACAATGCAGTGAACAAAATAGCACAAATCAAGCTAAATTGTTTGAATTTATCGATACAATAGGGGCATCATATCAATACATTAGGCATTTTTGGTTGATTTTATCTGTACATAGGGTGAATATATTGATACAATCTCTTATGTATTGATACAATCACTTATGTATCGATACATTTTGGTCCAAAATCATATGTT
>JBBYHM010000027.1:5692523-5703288 GCA_038381775.1 Adansonia rubrostipa
GTGTGCTACTTAATGTTCTCTTAGACAAGTTATTATTACTGAACCACATGATGAAACCTCGGGAGGTCACCTTGGTAAAGACAAAACACTTGCTCTTGTGCAAGAGAATTTCTAGTGGCCTAAGATAGGGAGAGATGTCATGAAGCATATTGAGAGGTGCAGTATTTGCCATTTGGCCAAGAGTAAAAGGTAAAACACTAGTTTTTACAGCCCACTTCTAATACCTTATGCTTAATGGGATGATGTTAGTCTTGACTTTGTTGTGGGCTTACCTAGGACTCAATGCAACAAAGACTCTATCATGGTGGTTATGGACAGGCTTCAAGGATGGCTTACTTTGTTTCTTGTAACAAAACCGTAGATGCTTCTTATGTTGCTAAAGATTATGAAACTTCATGGTGTTCCCAAGATTATAGTATTGGTTCGAGACTCAAAGTTCTTAGGTAACTTTTGGCATACCCTTTAAAGGAACCTAGTACCAGCCTTAATTTTAATTATTATCATCATCCTTAAACTGATTGGCAAACTGAAGTTTCCAATAAGAGCTTACAAAATCTTTTTAAAAGTTATGTGGGAATGAACATTAAGCAATAGGATCTAGTTATTGCTCAAATTGAATTTGCCTATAATCGTTCCACTAGTCAGACCATGGAACACAGCCCATTTGAATGAGTGTATGGCAATAATCTTATTAGTCCTTTGGAGTTAGCTCTGCATCCACTTAACACGCAGGTCAATGGAGATGCTATAAAAAGAGTAAAGCATATTAAAAAGCTATATAAGCAAGTTAAGACAAGATTGAGGTAAAATAAGAAATAAAATAAAGCAGCTAATAAACATCTAAGCATGTTGAGTTCAATATTGGTGATTTGCTGTGGGTTCATCTTCGTAAGGAGCGTTTCCCATAAGAAAAATATAGATGCTTAAACTGAAAACTGCTAGTCTGTTTAAAGTGCTTCAATGCATTCATGAGAATGCCTACTAGATAAAGCTTCTAGAAGACTATAAGGTTTCTAGCATATTCAATGTAATAGATACTTCTCCATATCATAGTGATGAAACCAGTTTACAGTTGTTCAAATAGGAAAGATTGACATAGGAGTGTCCACATTCATGGAAGCAATATCTAGATTTTGAGAATATATTTGTGTCACATCGTATCGTATTTTTTTATTTTATATATGTCATATGTCTGTAATCTTATCAAATATTATCAGGTCTAGAATCAAGAATCAAAGATTTATTTTATCTAATAAATATCATAAAATCAAAAATCCTTTGAATTGATAAAAACAGTTGAACCAGTAAAAAAAGGTATAAACTCAAAAAAAATCATAAAAACCGCTTTTAAACTTATTTTTAAAGTTTTTATATGAAATTAAATCCTTTTAATCTATATTAAAAACATACTTTTTAATTTTATTAAATAATTATTGTATTTAATATTTATTTAATAATAAAATTACTTATGTAACATTTAATTTTTTTTAATATAATCAGTTGCTTAAAGAAATAACAAAAGGTTTTAGTGATTTAATATCTGATCTAACTTTTTTAATATTGGACAAGATTATTGTCATTTTTAAAGGCCCAACTTCACAAAGAGTCCATTCTCTTCGTGCAAGAATTAAAAACCCGAATAAAAGCCCCAAACCGATAACCCAACCCCTGAACCTACCAACAGCCCCGCAGCCGGCGCTTAACCTAAAATGAGAATTTCAAAGACTTCTTTTCGGTAGATCTTTCTAGAAGCCATACTAGTATCTGTCGGACCACTTGATCTCATGGAGTCGTCCAAAACTATATAAAAATTAAGAAAATGGAACAACAAAATTAAAGGGAAAAAAAAAAAAGAAAATCTGTTTTTGAAAAGAATTTTCCAGAATCTCTTCGGCTCCCAATCTTCCCCTAAGGTACGTTCGTACGATCGCATCCTTCGTTTCTTTACAATTTCGTTTTGATTGATTTTGGTTTTCTCCGCCTGGAATTTGTAGATCTGCATAGTGTTTTTTCTTTAGATTCAGTGCATCGGTGGATTTTTTTTTTTTGTACGATGGTTTTCGCATTGAATTTTGTTTCTATTTAGATTTAGCTGTTTCTAATATTCAGTTGGAAATAGTTTTCGTATTTTAATTTCTAATTTTTCGATCCTTTTTATGTCTAAAATTAGCTTATTCTGAAGGGTTTTTTTCTTTGTACTTTTGTTGCATATGGATTCAACTTTTCTTTTATCTGAGAATGTTAACGAAGTTAACATGAGTTATTTTATATTGATTTGAATGTGATTTTGATTTGTCATTGCAAGGAATTTTCATTTCTGATTAGTTTTATTTTAAGGATTATTCCTTTTGAGTTAGAATCTAATTTTAAAAGTTCTTTTAGATTTGTTTCTAATTCTATGATGTGTGTGGCACTACTTAAAAAAAAAAAAAAAAAAAACACACTAGAATGCTTGATTAAGTTTAAATGTATTTGTGTCTCTACATGCACCTGGTAAGCATATGCCTCCCGACTGTTATGTGATTTGTGTTCAAATGTGAATGATCAACTCAAAATGAGCCTTTGAATGGGAACAAAGGGATAAATATTGATAGAATCTTGTTATGGTCGGTAGTGTATTTATTAAAGACTAATGATCTAATGAGCTTAAGTCCATGGAAGTTGCCTTGGAAGCTTGAGCCGCAATTTCTTGCTCATAATTAAGGAGGATATCTTTATATCACCATGATTGATATCGATTTGGTGATTTATTACATATTAAATGCATGATTATGGTGATGCCATGTCTGGATTTCTAGAATTGTGGATATGTCTTTTTTTTCCTTTTTTCCTTCCTTTCAAGCTTTAATATTTATAGATAATTGCATTGCTTTTTGTTTTGGTTAGGTGCAGATAGATTTATTTTATAAAATAAATTGGTGTAGTAGCTGCTGAAGATGAGTGTGGTTGGGTTTGATTTTGGCAACGAGAGCTGCATTGTTGCTGTCGCAAGGCAGAGAGGGATTGATGTCGTGCTTAACGATGAATCAAAGCGTGAAACCCCAGCTATGGTATGCTTTGGGGAGAAGCAGAGATTCATTGGTACTGCAGGGGCAGCATCTTCTATGATGAACCCTAAAAATTCGATTTCTCAGATAAAACGATTAATTGGCCGTCAGTTCTCAGATCCTGAGTTGCAAAGGGATCTCAAGTCATTACCCTACAATGTCACTGAGGGTCCTGATGGATATCCTTTGATTCATGCTCGTTATTTAGGTGAAATGAGAACTTTTACTCCAACTCAAGTCTTGGGGATGGTCTTGTCGAATCTGAAAAGCATAGCTGAGCAGAATCTGAATGCAGCAGTGGTTGATTGTTGCATTGGTATTCCTGTATATTTCACCGATCTTCAAAGAAGGGCAGTTTTAGATGCAGCCAAAATTGCAGGCTTGCACCCTCTTCGCTTGCTTCATGAAACTACAGCAACAGCATTGGCTTATGGTATCTATAAAACTGATTTACCTGAAAATGACCAATTAAATGTTGCCTTTGTTGATATTGGGCATGCTAGCATGCAAGTTTGTATTGCTGGCTTCAAGAAGGGGCAACTTAAGATATTGGCTCATTCATTTGACCGTTCTGTGGGTGGTAGAGATTTTGACGAAGTTCTATTGCAGCATTTTGCTGCAAAATTTAAAGAGGAATACAAGATTGATGTCTTCCAGAATGCAAGGGCTTGTATTAGGCTTAGAGCTGCTTGTGAGAAGCTAAAGAAGGTACTTAGTGCAAATCCTGAGGCACCATTGAATATTGAGTGCTTAATGGATGAGAAGGATGTTAAGGGTTTCATAAAGAGAGAGGAGTTTGAGCAGATCAGTGCTCCAATTTTACAACGTGTGAAGAGGCCATTAGAGAAGGCACTTGCTGATGCTGGGCTTGCAATTGAGGATGTTCACATGGTTGAGGTCGTTGGTTCAGCGTCTCGTGTTCCTGCTGTGTTAAAAATCCTCACAGAGTGCTTTGGTAAAGAGCCTAGGCGCACAATGAATGCTAGTGAATGTGTTGCGAGGGGTTGTGCTTTGCAATGTGCAATTCTCAGTCCCACATTCAAAGTTCGGGATTTTCAGGTAACTTTTTTACCTGTTATTATTTATGATCATTATTTTTCTGTTTTTGTTGAGTCTTATCTCAGCTGCGTAGTTATCATTCATTACTTGGGAGGCTTTCTTATATTACCGAAGTAGTTGGTTTTTAGGGAAATGCGCAATATGATTTTCTTTATTGTCTAGAAGATGGGAATGACGCAATAATTTCCTTCCTTGGACCTCTTCCATGCTTTACTTTCTTCATTGTTGATGCTGCATGTCCTACTGTCGTTTTTGTTTATTCTTGCTGTATTCCAAACATAGCTCACCACTCGACTTGTATGGCTGGAAGGTCAATGAGAGCTTTCCTTTCCCAATTTCACTATCATGGAAAGGCTCTGTTCCAGATGCTCAGAATGGAGAAGCAGAGCAACAACAACTGGTTTTTCCAAAGGGAAATCCAATACCCAGTGTCAAGGCTGTGACATTCCACAAAACGAGTACTTTCAGTGTTGATGTTCTATATTCCGATGTAAGTGATTTGCAGGTCCCAGCAAAGATCAGTACGTACACGGTAATTTATCGACAAACCTTAATCAAACTCAATTTTATATGTGTGTGTGTGTGTATATATATATATATATATATATATATATATATATATTGTAGTTTCTTCCTTTTGCTTAAGAATCACTTGTTCTGTTACAAAATTTTCTTTCTCAACCTTCTGATCTGTGAAACAATTCATGGCTTTTGTTGAATGGCAGATTGGTCCGTTTCCAACGATGAGGAGTGAACGACCAAAATTGAAGGTCAAAGTTCGTCTGAATTTGCATGGAATTGTGTCCCTTGAGTCAGCAACAGTAAGTATCCATGAATTAAAATTTTAAAATTTAATTATAGCTGATTTTTTTTTTGGGGGTGGCTCTTTCCTGACTATTTCATGTGTCTTTAGCTTTTGGAAGAGGAAGAAGTTGAAGTTCCAGTTTCAAAAGAGCCTGCAAAAGAAGATGCTAAGATGGAGACTGACGAAGCACCTACTGATACCGTTGCTCCCAGTGCCAATGAGACTGATGTTAATATGCAAGATGTCAAGGGTACAGCTGATGCAGCTGGGGTTGAAAATGGTGTTCCTCAGTCCGCCGACAAGCCTGTGCAAATGGAGACCGATACCAAAGTAAGTGAATTTTATCTGCATGCTATATACAGGAATCGCCAGAATTGGTGGTGTAGCTCTTAAGGCAGCGCTTAGTTCGGTTCACCAAGTTTTTAGTTGCTTGTCTCTCGTATTGAACAAGTTTGGAGCTTTTTTCTTTTTTTTAAGGTTTTTTGTAGGTGTTTGGTTGGTTGTTTACATTTTAAGTTCTACCTGTCATGTAGGTTGAGCCTCCCAAGAAGAAGGTGAAGAAAACAAATGTACCAGTGGCGGAGTTGGTGTACGGTGCACTGTCACCTGCAGATGTTCAAAAAGCAGTTGAGAAGGAGTTTGAAATGGCTTTGCAAGATAGGGTTATGGAAGAAACAAAGGATAAAAAGAATGCTGTTGAGGCCTATGTGTATGACATGAGGAATAAGGTAAAATGTTTACTAATTTGCTATTTTGTTGCTTGGCTGTTACGATTTTAAAACTGACTGTATTTTGTGTCTTCAGCTTAGTGATAAATACCATGATTTTGTCACTGCTTCGGATAAGGAAGAGTTTATTGCTAAGCTTCAGGAAACCGAGGATTGGCTATATGATGAAGGGGAGGATGAGACAAAGGGTGTTTATATTGCCAAGCTTGAAGAGCTCAAGAAGGTAACTCTTGTTCTTCTTGTGATTCCAGAGGTTGACTATAATAATTGTGTATCCGACAGATGTCTTAATTTTGCAGCAAGGTGATCCTATTGAAGAACGTTACAAAGAGTATGCTGAGAGGGGAACTATCATCGATCAGCTTGCTTACTGTGTTAACAGTTACAGAGAGGCAGCCATGTCAAATGATCCCAAATTTGATCACATCGAACTTGCTGAAAAGCAAAAGGTAAATGGCTCTCTCTCTCTCTCTCTCTCTCTCTCTCTCTATTCCGTTTGTCGATGAGATCTAATCTTTTTGGCATTGTAGGTCTTAAATGAGTGTGTGGAAGCTGAGGCCTGGCTAAGAGAGAAAAAACAGCAGCAGGATCAACTTCCTAAGTATGCTACTCCTGTTCTTTTGTCAGCTGATGTGAGAAAGAAAGCTGAAGCACTAGACAGGTACCACTATTTCACATGCTTTAAGATTTTGTATCCATCGTTTAGATTCTTGTTTTGTTTGTAGATTTCTGTAGCCTGCGCAAAGTAATGTTCTACTTTTTTTTTTTTGTTCTCTTTACCTTTCTTATACATCTATATATAGTTGTTGATATCATATATATGATGACACTTGGTGCTGAGATTTGAATTTTGCCTGAAACAGGTTTTGCAGGCCAATAATGATGAAACCTAAACCAGCCAAACCAGCCACGCCAGAAACACCAGCTACCCCACCTCCTCAAGGAAGTGGGACTCAGCCACAGGGTGCTGATGCCAATGCCAATGCCAACCCGAATGCAAGCCCTAACTGCAATGCTGACCCCAGTGAAAATGTGGCTGAAGGCACCAGCGAGGCACCTCCAGCATCTGCAGAACCCATGGAAACCGACAAATCGAGGACTACACCAAGCACTGCATAAAACTAATAGCCTGGTGAGTCTTGCCAAACTTTTGGTTCTTATGTATAAGCACTATTTTCAAAAGAGGCTGAGACCAACTCTTTGGTAGGCTGGTAAGAGAGGGTAGGCTGTGTTGTTGAGGTAAAATTGTTTTCAATTTGTAAAGCCTTCTCTTTGTAATGTCTGCCGATATTTGTTGATTACTAAGAGTGGGTCTTTAGAAAGGTGTTTTTTGTTTCTTTTTTAATTAAGAGAGACTGCTACCATTGGGCATTTTTCTGTTAATGGGAGGCTTAAATTTACTCTTTAAAAGGATTTGAAGTGTTCAATCTTTTTTTTTTTTTTAATGTCTGGTAGGATTTGCCTTGGGGTGTTACTAATCACTTCAATTCTGGGTATTTTTTTTGATGTGATTTCCTCTTGTTTCAATTAAAAACGTTTTTTTTTTCAGTATTTAGTTTTGTATACCACGACTGATTAGTAATTTACGTCTGAAGTGTTTTTCATGTAGTACAAAGTTACATGTGACGCTTGTTCGGAGAAACTATATCTAAACACAGTTAACTTGAAACATTTAATACATAATTATATTCATGTTTAAATTTTTTATTTAGTTAATAATTTATATTGTGATTATAGGTATATGACTAAGATTAAAAAGACAAAATATATAATATACATAAGGGACTTTGTACTTGTGTATGTAAAATTTTAAATCAATCAAATGTTTCTTCTAATCGGGTCATAATGTCTTTTTTTTTACCATTTATTTAACAATTAATTTGTTTATATCAAGCAAAGAGATATTTTTAAAAGAAAAAATGCAATGATAATATAAATAGTATAAAAATTATGAAAGTGGAAAATTTAATTTTAAACCAGTGAAGTTGGATTTTCATATTAAATGGTAAATTTTCTTCTTCAATATAGCAATCATTTAATTAGCAAGTAAATGTTAAAAAATTCAATGATATTATATCAAAAACGTACACACAAATTTTCGAATCTTACCAAAACGCAATCCCCAAACCAAGTCGTAATTGTTGTAAAATAAAGGTAATTATGTAAGTTTGTTGAAGAATAATAGAGAGTTGATACGCTCAAATTTTGTCAAAAATAAATTTAGCCATAGCAATTGCATCATTAAAAAAAATAAAAACGCTTTATTGGACGCGGATCTATGAAAAATTTATCAATCAGATCTGTCATGCCCAGCAAATCTGAGCCGTCGGCAGAAAAGATCACGTGTATGTATTGTTTTCATCATATTTAGTAAATATAATATTTAATTAAAAATATTCAAGCTAAACGGCTTAAAAAAAAAAAAAAAAGGCAACTTGCAGAAGATTTGTAAGAAATCATTACTCTTTTCTAATGAGGTCCGCTTTTTGGACCCAATAACATGATGGTGTTCGCCATGATTTATTGTTTGTAAAGTTGATAACTTTGGACGAATTAATAGGAAAAAAAATTAAAATATAATGTAAATATATAATGTAAAAAATTCATATATATTATATAAATATATAGATATATTAAAATTTATATAATTTATTAATATATTAAAATTTAATTTATATAAATATATAATATGTAAATATAATTGTAATATATAAAAATACAAGAAATAATTTTGTCGGTTTAAAATATCTGCATAAATTTCATCCAACTCCAACTTCATATGTAAAAATATTATTCAAATTCATATAAAATTTACTCAAATTTATATATATTTATTTTTTAAAAAAAATTATATTAATAATAATACAACAAGTTGAGCCAAATTTGGCTGAACAAAAATATCAATCGGACGCTATTGGTGGGTAAGTTTTGAATGCACCACTCTGCTTTTGACCTTTCTCTGCTATTGAAAGCAAAACAATACATATTCTTCTCTCAAAAGCTTTTATCTTTGTAGAATGGGATTTTTTTCCTGTCTTTTTCTTTCACTTCAATGGACCATTATATATATATATATATATATATATATATATTGCTAAATCTTTCATTGGCCATTTACATTTTCATCATTGAAAAAAAAAAAATTAACCCAATAAAAGGAAGAAAATAGTTGGTTTCAATTCTTTTAAACAACATAATTTGATATTTAATTTTTTTATATAATTTCACATGCATTTATCATCACTTAAAATGTCAAAATTTTTTATTTTTTGAGTTTAGAGATATATGCAAATTTTTTATGACGTAATGAGAGATTTTAAACTGAGTAAAAAAATTATAAATAAAAAAATTACATGTTAAAAATTAAGAATTTATACATAATGAATTTGTATTATAAAAGTTGTTTGTTTTTTATTAATAAAAATTAAGTACCGAATGTAATTATATTGTTTGATTAATTGTAAATGTTGAATTTTGAAAATTAACTGTTTCACAATTTTAATTTATTTACATAATATTTTGAAACAATTTCAATGAAATCTTTCAATTTCTTATTTTACTATGTTAACTCTATGTATTCCTCTATCCGTATAATACATTGAATATATAGAATGACTATAACAGAGTTTCTATTATTCGTATTAACAGCTACTCTAAGAGGAATGTTTTTATGAGATGCTAACGATTTAATAACTATCTTTGTAACTCCAGAATGTTTCAATCTTTGCTCCTACCTCTTATCTGGATATACCAAGAAAGACATACAATCTAATAAGGCTATTATGAAATATTTACTCATGGGTGGGGCAAGCTCGTCTATTCTGATTCATGGTTTATATTGGATAGTTTTTGATAAAATAAAAAGTATGATTTAAATATATCGATTTTAACAAAAAAAATAATAATTTAATTCAAATATAAATTATTTAATGATAAAATTAATCGAGCATATTGTCTAATAAAAAAAACTCTTTATCTATTTATTTCTTTCCATAATATTTTTGAAAATTTTTATTAAATAACATTTAATATATTTAAAAAAAATTAAACTATTGAATTTTTAAAATTCTTAATGCTTTAACATATATTCCTAAAGGGCTAAAATCAAAATGTTTAGTTGAAAAGAAGTAAGTCATGGTTGAAAATTGAAACTACTATTCAACCAATTAAGGCTTAAGTTTAGATTTTGCTAAAAATTGCAAATATTTATTTTTTTTTTTAGAAAAACTGTTAGATATTATCAGGTTGTTTGATGATTGAATTTTTTTTCTAAAAAAATATTTTTTTATTAAAATAAAAATTATGAGAGATTTGACTTTTTAATCTTAACTCTGTTAAATTCAATTGTTTGGTGATTTTTAAGAGAAAAAAAAGAAAAAAACCGTTCGATTATTTAGTTTAGTTAGTCATTCGATCTACTCTATATGAATCAGACTTTACATGAGATTTTTTAAAATCTAAATAGGTTTAACTTAACTCAAAGTACTATTTAATAAAAATAATATTTTTATTTAAATTTAATTATAAAAATATATTAAAATGGGCTTTTAATACAATTCAAGCTTAAAAAGAAAAAATGAAAGTTTCAAGCTGTGGCTTATTAACATTTCTACTCTTCACATTTATAATTTTATTATTGGCTATTTAAAGATATTTTTATCATAAAATTTACCCAGAAAAATGATAATAAAAATCCCAAAATGAGTATAAATGGAAATTTAAAAGGTGACATTGAGGACAGCTAAAAGCGAAAACATAGTGCAAATTCTGTGTTAAAAAATTCAAAATTCAGTAGCTTTTTTGGTTCATTATATCAGAAAATAGAGATTTTTTAATTGACAAAAATCGATAAAATTCAAAAAAATTTGTAAAAATCCAAATTTATAAAAATATTATTATATTTGATGAGATTCAAATTTTCATTAATATTAATTTTATTTAATATTTATTTAATATTAAAATTATTTATTTATTTTTATCAAGAATTGATGATCAAAAATTAAAAAAAAAAAAAGTCAAGTGGACAAGATTAGCAGTGTACAGCAAGTGTGACTACCACACACAGAATAAACTCTTTTTTCATTGTCTTCGACTCCAAAATGAAAGCTTTTTTAAAAAAGTACTAT
>JBBYHM010000027.1:5791271-5802216 GCA_038381775.1 Adansonia rubrostipa
GATGTATCTGTTCTTGTTTACAGTTTGTGGCATGCATTCTGACTCCATTCTTGAAATCATTTATTCCATTGGACAGCATAACGTTTCTTCAAGAACTTTAGTGGTAATTGTGACCATCAATGTCAAGAGGCTAAAAGATTTATATTTCCTGTTTTCAGGTATATTTGGCATGAACTTGAAATCCTATTTGGAAGAACATGTGGTATGTTTGTAATAAAAGTTTTAACATTTTACATTTAGTATTTACTGCTTAATTTTTCCATATCGAGGTGATTTTCACTTGGCCATACTGACTTTACCCTATTGTTAATTTGGTGCAGTTTGCCTTCTGGGTAACCACAGCAGGGATTATTGCTGGTGCGATTTTGGCGTTTTTTCTCATGCATTGGTACCTCAGGAATAGGAAAATATTGTGATTTAAGAGTTCAGGTAAGTTGTGCATTACCTTTAAACTAAAATTTGCAGCAAGCCCTTGTAGAACTTAAAAGATGGAAAGGAAAATATTCAAGAAAAGTCAAACAGATAGGATAGGTTCAAAATGATATAAACTTCCAAATCATGTTTTGAATCTGTCTGGTCTAGGGGTGTAATCGAGCCGAGCAGAGCTCAAGCTGTAAGAAGCTTGAGCTTGACTTGAAATTCGAGGCTTGAAGTTTAGCTTGAGTTTGATTGAGTTTTACTTTTAAAGCTTGAGCTCGATTCAAGATAAAAATCAAATTGCTCAGCTTCGCTCGATTAGACTCGTTTACTTAGTAAAAAATGAGCTTAATTACCACTTCAAACTCGATTATTATGCTCATGCTTGAGTTCAAATTGAGATTTTTCAATACTACAAAAAAAAAAAAAAAAACTAGACTAGTTTCGTGAGCTACTCGAGCCAAGCATTAGTATATTCAAATTAGGCTTGCTCAATATCTCGAATTGCTCGAGCTTGACTCAACAAAGATCAAGCCAAATCTGAGTTCTTTCAAAGCCGAACTCGAATAGCTTGTGAGAATATGAATCTCATTTACACCCTTAGTCCGGGCTCGACCAGATCCCCTTACAGGCCTTGCACGTTCCCTAATATTTTTCTTCAGCATTCTTATCCCTTTTACCTTTCTTAAACCGAGTTAGTGTAATTAAAGAGGAATTGTTATAGTTAATCTAATCAAGGCATTTATGATTCATTTTCCAGTATCTAAATCTACGATATCGAATTGCATTATAATTCTTTGAAGCTGATCTCTTCTTGTGCGTATGTTTAGCAGGTGAAATTGGAAGAGCAAAGATTCTTGTCCCCAACCTAATTGGGCAGCTTTTATAAAGATTTCGAATTGCATGAATGATTGTTATTATTATTGTGATAGGTAGTAACTGGATATATAATTTATTTAGGCGGATTGCAAAGAAAAAAAAAGTTTTAGTTCGTCGAAGCTGCGGAGTGACAGCTTATTCAACTGTAATGCGTTTTCAGCATGCAAAAGAAGTAGAGGCAGCTGAGCAGCAGCAATGTTTCGGGTATCCTTGCCGGTGCTATATGCTTAAATTTTATACTTGATGGAAATGCGCCGGTAATTGTTCAACTAAATTTATTTTTTGAAATAAATAGATTTAACTTATTTTTATTTTAAGTACCATGTATTACTATTATTCCAACACATTCAAACATAAGTATTAAATATAAAGTACGATCTTTTAAACATCATGACCAACTTTCTAAAAAGGTTTATTCGTGTCTAATATGTAACACTCGAGCACCAAAGCTAGATCACATAACAGCACCAATAGACTATCAGCTTGGCGATTGCATATTGCAAACTTTGTGATTAACCCTCTTTACCATCGATAGCATATTCAAACTAATTAACTACGAATATTCCAGGGAAAAGAACGGCAAATTGCGTTGCATCCCTTTTTGATGGGAGCCTTTCAGGTACCAAAGAACTGTCCTACAATTATAGGCTCCGTTTTGAATTTTAAGATATAATAGTGACAAAAAAAAAAAAAAAAAACAAGAAACATGTCCAATATTTATACACAATGCAACTTAAAAAAGGAAAATTTGATATAGAAGTTCGATGCTTTAATCCTCTAGAAAAGCAATGGATACTGCATACGGAAGGGGGAAAACAGATCCGTCCACCATCGAAAGCCTTTGCCTGCTTACAACATGTACCCTGAAATTTGAACACATGCCCAAAATGGTTCTTTCAAAATAGGAGCTAAGACCTAAAAAAGCTCAGCATCGACCCAAGCTTGATCCTTCGAATGGTATAGCATGGATGCCATGTGAACGGAGAAGTTATATTACCTGCTACGAACCTCCTGTGAACAATACCAGCAGCCTTTTTAAGAAGTAATGTGAGGAAGAAAGAATTGAGCTTCGGGAAAGCAATGCAAGCAGCCGTTAAAAATACATGGAAGAAAGAATTGAGCTTTGGCAACAATGCTCGGGAACAGGGTTAAGTTCAACTTTGGAGCCATTTCTTTCAATGGCTTTGAAGCTCCTCCCTCGATTGCTATATTCCCGACTCCAGCTTCCATGGCCTCCCTCTCATCCTTATCTTTCCTTTCCTTTTCGGATGTACCATTGATGAGCCGTTCAGGGGCATTTATGGAAGGTGCTAGCAGTCGAGGACCTGCACTGATCCATGGATAGCTGAGGCATTGAGCCGCTGTAGGTCTCTTTTCAGGGACAAAATCAAGTATTGGAATAACGTAGTCCGCCATGTCTTTAGCATCTTCCTCACTGAAATCATATTTCTCCATAAGAACCTTATTAAGGGGCCAAAAACGTAACCAACGGATATGCCTCAAGTATCCATATCTGTTGAAGAAATCCCGAGAATAGCGCCCACCTAATGCAATCTGATGAAAATTGTTAACACTCACATGGTCAGAATTATACAGACAAGATCTTAAAGTATATGGTTTAACTGTATGAAGCAACCAAGATTAACCTTGCACCCTTGAAACAACACATATATCAATTAACCAAAAAATGGACAAAACGAGGATGTTAAATTTGTTTCTTTCAAATAGCATGTGTGTCTGTGTCGGATATGAATATGTCTCCGATACATGTATGTTCAATTTTTATAAGGTTTCTATATATTTAAAAAGTCTTTGGAGAATCATATCCAATATCTATATCCGAATATGCTTTGGACTCAAATGCCGTACACGAGCACTTAATGAAAAATGAAGACTCGAAGCAACATTGTGTAAGAGTCTTACCTTGCATGGCATCATTCCAAGAAGCTCTATCATCAATGCCAAGTGAACCTGGCCATGACCATGAGAAATATATGTCAAGGGGCAAAAAGAGAATATCTACTTCTCTACAGAACTCAACATAATAATATTGAAGTGGGGAAAGAAAAAGAAAACCAAAAACAAAATCATGAACGGTAGGTGGGGGCTCATATCAACTTATGGTGGTCTTTCTGCTTCTAAAAATTTCTTTACGTTTTTCGCTGCTGCACAAATAGGAAATAAGTAAGCAGTCACATTGTTACCTATTGTAGGATAAATGAAAAGATGACTTCAAACATAAAATACAACGAAACCTTATTCCGTGTTCATCTAAGGCCATCGGAAAATTCTAGGGTAAAAAATTTTTCCGGAACCAAGAATAACCCTATGTTTTTTAATTGTCATTTATGAAGATCCATAAAACAACTTCAAATGAGAGAAGCTGATCAGATTCATGTTTCTTGTTTTTACCTTTTACGAGTGTTAGAAGAGAAGATTCATTCAGAGGGGCAAAAACAAGAACTAAGTTCTTTTACAAAAGCATACAATTACTTTCATCATGCATATGCTGTGGTTTTTGTTTTGTTCGGGATTGAATAAAAAGTAAATGCCAAGCAAACCTAGTAGATATGATGCTGATATCTGGGGCATTATTACAGATAAGCTGGTACAAATAGAAGCTAAACAAGCACAACAAAACCTCATTTTTTAAGAAAATTATGGCTGCTAAAATGATCTAAGGTGAAAAATTTAGAACTCATGTTCTTGCCCGATAAATTTCTATCATTTGTCATTCCTTTCCTCCTCTCTATGTCCTTATTTATGGTGCACAAGGGTAGTACAGGTGTATGGATTACTATATATTTATATGTAAAATGCATTCAAATTAGAATAAATACGAAACATACAATCGCACAAGGGTAAAAAAAAAGCATATTTGAAATTAATTCAAATACTTTGCTCATCACACATAAGAACAACAGTTACTAACAGGCACATAAATGATTTAAGTGTCAAAAGGAAAATAAAAATTTGAGAATGGATTCTGCATACCTCATCTCGATCATAGTTTTCACCACTGTGAGGATCAAAAAGAACATCAACAGTAGCCAGCTCAAAACAAATACAAGCAAAAGACCATAGGTCTGCCGACGTTGAGTATTTGGATCCAAGGATAACCTCGGGACATCTGTCCTGCCTGTTTTGAATATCACTGGTAAATTGTTTATACATCCAACAAGCATTGCCAAAATCAACCAATTTACACTTAAGATCAACTTCTGCTAGCAGTTTTTTCCTTGTTGCACAGCTTCCCCTTCTATGGTGCTCCTTTCCTTGGTTACCATCGTTAATTCCACCACTCTTTACATCGTCTTTAACCAGAGAACCATTTGCCTGTTCTTCACCAGAAACTTCATCTGGTTTAGCATCAGCATTCAAGTCTTCTGTATCACCAGACTTGGAATCTGTCTCGTTCTCCTTGGAAGCTTCCTTTTCTACACACCCTTGAGCTGCCTTCTTAGCCTTTTTCCGAATCTTCTTTTTCTGATTCTTGGTCAAATCTCCATTAGAACTCTTAATTTCTTTTGAAGCAACAGTCTCCGAGCCAACCTTACCATCTCTAGTGGGAAGGACAAGAGAAGCACCGGATTTAGTAGGATCTCTTGATGGATCAATCATTGACAATAGCAACACATTCTCCGGCTTTAAATCGGTATGAATGATTGAAAGTTCACGGTACAAGTAATCGAGACCCACTAAGATATGACGACAAATCTCTTTAACCATGCGAAGAGGAACTCCTCAATAATCACTATACTTAATAAGGGTCAAAACGTTATCCCCCAAGTACTCAAAAACCATAAACATATGCTGCCCATTAGGCCCTGAATGTTTAAAATGATCCAGCAGCTTCACAACACACTTTTTATCATCTCAATCTCCCTCAGCTATCTGTTTAAGGATCTTTATCCCATCCATTGCCGCCTCAGTGTAATGCTGGGCACTTTTTTGAATCTTCACAGCTGCATAACGCTACAAACAATAAATTATCGTGTGGTTAATGTATTGAACCATAAACAAGAATGGCAATGGCTGATCCACTTCTACATAAAGAAAAGCCAAAATTTATTGAACAAAGCATCTTATAATCATTAAAAAAAAAAAAGAGAAGCAGAAAAACAAATAAGCACATTGACGAGAATCACTATAAGAATGCTGTGACAAGGAAAAGAATCTGTAATTTAGAGAAAATTAGGTCTGATTAGCAAATGAAGGGCATCTGATGTTCAATTGTGGGGCAACCTTGGACTCTTCACAACCTTTGCCGCAGTAATAGAACCCTTCAATTAACCGAAAGCAATGCACATTCCAGCATTCCTTACAATGAAGGAATCCTTTCGTTGTTCATAATATACCCATATAATATATTCCATGAGAAAATGAAAATTATCCCTTCCTTTTTTTTTTTTTTTTTTTGGGAACAAACAATGAACCAACACCCTACATCTTATACATGTATTTACTCATTATTCCAAAACTTGTTTCACCTCATAAATGATTAAGCAGATAAAACCAATGGTGAAAATCCGAATTCTTCTTTGCACCTTTCATAAATATTTTTGATTGGTTTCTTCACAAACTAAATTCAACCAACTCACAAGACGTCTAAACTTTCCTAACTGTTTCTAGTTCTATGGAAAAAAAAAAAAATCAAACTCCGACAAAAATCCTACTAAAAAGAATAGAAAGGAAAAACTCAAAAGCAATAAAAAGAAGAAGAAGAAAAATACCGATCTTTGAGTATCCCAAGCGAGCCAAACCGTGGAGAAATGGCCCCAACCAAAGCTTGCTTTGAACCACATAGCAACCGTTCCTAAAAGTGTCACCAATTCGCACCGCATGATACCCTCCTCTTCTGTAATCCTCAGTCCCTTCATCTTCTGATGAATAATCACTCACTCCTCTTTGATCTCCATTTTCATCCTCAGCCATTCCCAAAAAAAATAGGGGATCAAATTGGGTATTTAAATTTATAGGTTCTGATTGAATTCAAAGGAGTTTCTAAGTTCAATCTGAAAAACCCAGATTTTATAAAACCAAAAAAAGCTCAAAACACTATCCAAAATAAAAAGCTTTGATGGGAAAATTGAATTTATGAGGAGACAGAGAACGGATATGAAGAGATACGCTAGGTTGTTAAACGCTCGAAAAGATTAGGGTTTTGGTAGAGGATTTGCCTATAAATTAATGGAATGGATTTTTATTAACGAGTTTTTTGGAGAGCAAGGCCCCTTTTTTAAGCTTTGGGAGGCGTGGAGAGTGGAAACTTTTAGAGACTGGAGACGGTGTTCTGTCGTTTTGAGCTTCACGCCATTAGACTTGCGTTTGTGTTTCAATTAAAGTGAGGTTGAGGTGGGCCCTAGCAGATCTCTTGGGGTCCCACATTTTGCCTCGTAGCTATGCCAACGCACAATGAAAGACAACAGTTTGAGCTCCCCCCAGTTGTCTTTCGATTATTGTCACGTTGAAAGTCACAAATCACGCTTGCCGACGGCATCAAACTTCCGGTGCCTTTTCATTGCCCCCTAGATTTAAAGCTTTGAAGCGTTACACAATTCACTGGATTTTGCGAGTGTTTGGTGCTGAGGTGCTTGGCAGAGTATCAGCAGCAATTGCTCTTTTTTTCAGCTAAGTTTCTGCATCTTAGATTTTCCACTCTCTGCTTCCTTATATCCATTTTTTTTGGTCAATTTTTTATCTTTGAGCTACATGGTCTCTTGATATGCCGAGATTCTGAAATTTTTTATGCCTTTTCATTGACGAATCCTGTGCTAATGTTGGAGCTACGTTATATCTAGGATATTGTAAGTAGTGATCTAGCTTCTGGTTATGTTACTTTGTGGTTTATTAAATGGGATAATTTGGAAATTGTAATGTTCTTTATTATGTGAAAGCATTTATGGATATGACATTAGACTCTGATCCGCAGTATGATCAAGTGCGGTGAGATATGGAGCCCCTCCTATCGCATTGGCCCGTGCTCCAAAAACTGCTGAAACTCTATGACTTGATGCTTACTTTTGGGATGTTTAGTCACAGATTCTTGTAATTTGTGATTTGAGCCGTGTATGGATCATGCTCTAAACTCCATGTAAAATTAAATGCACTCTTCCAACTCTCGAATTTACTCCCCTATCTCTAGCCATGCACCTCTGGACAGCGTCCGTTTTGTGAGGCAAGGACGGTGCTGTGAGAGCTTCTTCACTGCACCGCCCTGCCCCACCCCACCATATAGACCCTCTGCCAGTGATGGAAGGCTGGAGAATAATCGAAAGTAAGTGGATGGAGTCAGAGTGTGTGTTCTCATTCCCTAGGAAGATTATTTGTTGATGATGTTTATGCATTTTCCTTAGATGAAGACTGTTAATGGTAATCACCAGTTTGAAATACACGTGACCTATGCTACTTGGGATATGAATGTCGGATATGATCATGTATTCGACACGGTTATGTTGTTCAATTTTTTTTTTTTAAGTTTTGTATTTGGAAGATCTTTGGAAGGTCATATTCTCGTATTTATGTCCGGATATGTGCCGGACGCGGGTAACATAGCATGTGACTATCCCTCATTTTATTAATTTTTATGGAAACATTTACCTCTTTCACATGTAGCATCTATGACAAGTTGAACTTATAGTATTAGATACCTATGATTATCCTTAGCTTTCTCGATGGAGAATTTTTTTATAGGTATTGTTACTTATTCAGTTCGCGACTAACGAGCAGAATGATTGATAAAAGATTGATAGTAAACTCTTTCCCAGAACCGTAGCCAGTAACCACCACCAAAGCCGTCTTAAATTCTTCAAACTCTTGCAACTGGAATCAATATTGTTGATATCAGTCTAAGGATGTATATGTCCACGTCTTGGTTCCCTACAACCTCTACTACTACGACCAAGCCATGGAAAACCCTCTTTTACCATTTTCCTCCCCCTCATCATATCACTCTTTTTTTCCCAAATGCACGACTAGCCTCGCATTGGCAATCTAGCATCATTATCCACTAGCTTACAAGATTTGTACTCCACCAAAATATGCTACCCATGGTTTGACTATAGAGAAAACTCTGCTTGTCTCTGTCTCTTTGGTGAACTTTGAAATCTGATCACGCCTTTCCTTTTCAGATTATGAACTTTGATCCTTTAAACTAACTTCCAGATTGTGATTGCATTATATCAGTACATACGAGTTAGGCTCATCGATTTGTTAGCCCTTATTTGGCATTGCATTTGAGCCGGATCCTGAAAAGTTGTTTTGGGATGCAGAAGCAACGCCAACAGGTTCTTGAGTTTTGAATCCAAACTGCCTTTAAGGGCTTGTATGGCTGGAGAGGGTATGGTGCAGAGGGGAGGTCCCCACAGCACCGTGCCACCCCAACCAAATGGATCCTAGCACAAAAAGGTGAGTTTCTATTTTATAAGACCGAGCTAGGGCTTAGAAACCTTATAAGACAATTTGGAGAGATTCTCATTCTACTGATAGAAGACAAGCTAATACAAAACTCATGAATTTATTGCTTTAAGCCCCCATTTAGTAGCACGGTGGCGGCCCCTTCATTCTATGTGGGAGTGTTGTACTGGTATTAGAGTCTACTGCCAAAACGGCACTCCAGCATGGTGGGAAGGGGCTCCCACCGTGCTACCAAATGGTCTTCAAATTTTTGTGGTATTCAAACTCCTGTTCTTTTTTGCTTCTTTGTTGCTCTTCCCCTTTGTGACGACTAACCATTTAGTCTAATCATATTCGATGTCTACATCTAACAACCATCATTGCATTTTATGTTAAGAAAGACTAAAACTGAAATCGCAAATGAGTTCACTGGAAGGTTGCGATGACCAACAGTTAAGACATTGTAGCTGCGAAAGACGACTTAGTATGGCTTCTTTTGCTGATCAAAACTCAACTGCTAAATTCTATTTTGTGCATCAGTTGGTATTTTATTTTATCAGTTTCACAAGTTCTATAAGCAGTAATTTCAGTAAGAGGAAAGGCTCACTGCTTTGATAGCCAAGTGGTTTTCCAAGTTTGCAAATTGAACTAATGGAAATCTTAAATCTTCTGCATTATCAAGTGACCAGTTTTTTGTTTTTTGTTTTTTTCCTTTGTGTCAGCTTATTTCCCGCTAAGATTCTATTTCTGATATATTTTGAGCTATGTTTTTTTTTTTTTTTTTTTATACTAAAACCTTTTTCAGAAGTCACACTGAGTCACGACTAATCCAGGTCGAGCCAAATAAACCTTAATTTGGGAGATGAAGTCTTCTAACACTTGTTTTTTTTATTCACAAGATTCAACATCAAGACCTTATATAAAAGGCATCAAGCTCTCAGCCACTTGACTTTAACAGAAGTTGGTGATCTATGCTTAATAACCCAAAATAGGCTTTGTCCTAGCCTTAAATTTACAACCTCCAATCTATATCTCAATTCAAGCCTTTCAATGTTTTCTCGAGCCCAAAAACCAAAATTAACAGTGGTTACAAACTTTATATATATATATATATATATATATATATATATACACACATATAAGAATATCCTAATTTAAAGATAAAAAAAATTATAAATATTAAGATTTAAATTTTAAATTTATTTGATATTACTTTTTAAAAATGATTGTGTGAACTAATTTAATTAAACTTTCAATTCGTAACGCTAAAAAACAGAACGTAAATTTAAATTTTCCTTCCATCTATGTTACGTAATTCTAAATAGGTATTAGATTTCAGTATGTATTAGGTATAGATATATATTTTTTAGATTTTTACGTATTTAAAAAATTATATTTTTATACATGCATTTGAATAGGTATTAAATATAGATACTTCAAGGTAAAATGACAAATCCGGAAAACAGAGCATTCCATGGACTATTAGAGGAGAGAACAAGAGATTACCAAGCCATCAAGAAAGTAATGAAAATTGACTGGAAGCTTTCAAGTTTTTAGTTACGGTAACTTTGTCGTTTATACAGCAAATAAGCAAATTTTGTTCTTCCAACTCATTTGCTCAACCAATCATCTATTGTCCCATTAAGAAAAAAAGAAAAGAATGGGGGATTTATAATTTATACCTTAATTCCGATTTCCTTTAACTTAATTACCCTTCAAAATCCCAACAAATAATGAAATCAATTCCTTATGGCTACGGATTTGCAATCAAATTACCACCAAAATTAGGATAATATCCACTTTCCACCACTAATTTTAGGATATATTCTTTCATACAATCGTGCCATGTGGCTGCTAAATAAACGTGTAAATCCGTATTTCTTTTTTCTTTAGTATTATGCATTAAAAATTTTATTCTTCAAAAAGCTTTTCATAAGAATGAAATCGGGTCGACAAGAACGACTCCTATAGTCTTATTAACCTCGTAGCCATTGGTTTAAATAATTCTGAGCACAGGTCACATCCACACGCTTTGCTAAATCAGATCATTCGCGAGTGCCGAGGAATCGAATTCGTTGCCCCATTCTTTGCCCCTTTCACAAATATTCGTGAAGAATAGGTAAAATTTATTTTAACTTTTAATGTTGGCAGATAATTAAGAAATTTGTTAAGTGTTTTATAGAAAATTAAAGAAATTAAGTAGAATTTTTTGTATTAAAATTAAAAGAAAAAATTTTATAATATATTTCATTAT
>JBBYHM010000027.1:5810346-5826572 GCA_038381775.1 Adansonia rubrostipa
GACAAATGAGATTGATTAGCGAATAAGGAGACTCAAGTCTCTGGACCATTGGTGCTTCCCATTTGCCTATGCATTTCTATGGGCGCAAGAAAATTTGAAAAAAAAAAATTAAATAAATGATAAATACCTTTAGTCAATATTTAATTTATAATTACATAAAAAAAACGTAAGGGTTGCTTTAGACTTTAGAGTGGCTTTTTCAAAGATGTCCAATCAAAGGTGTAAAACGTTATTTGCTGACCAGCGAATTCTATACTTTTTTTTTTCTTTTCTTTTCGATACTAAAACTAAAGTTTAAGTAAAAAGAAAAAAATATAGTAAATAAATTAAAGTAGGGATATAAACTTTATACGACGAGAATATTAAGTAGTAGCTTTATGCTTTGCTTGACATATGCACCAAAAGTTCGCTCGAGAGATATTTAAATGCTTCAAATAACATATTCGATTTGAAAAATAAAATTTAAATATATTTTTAAATATATATTTTGTTAATGAATATTTTAAATATATTTAAAAGATTATTATGTAAAATAGCATATTGTTACTTTTAAATACTATATTAATTAATTGTCAATTATCAAGCATAACGAATGAATATTATTAATATCAATTAATTTTAAAAAATGATATTAAAATAACAGATAGCAAAATATGTTAATGAATATTATGTATACTTTTAAACTTTCTTTTGTAAGTTTTATATTCTATTTTTGTTGTTAGGGTGTCTTTTGATAGATGGTATCTAAATTCAACAAAAACTCTTACTAAAATTTATAAAAAACACATATATTCTTAATGAAATAAATTTAATTAAATATTCTTAAAATTATTATTATTATTATTATAAAAAATGTACTATCTATAAATTGAATATTAAATTTTTAATTTAAGTAATCATAATTCAATACTTTTGTCGTAATAGAAAGAAATCACTATAACAAAGGGCTTAATATTTGTTATAAATAGAATTTTAATGATTTAATTATTTAATTTAGTCATTTAGTGATTTTGTTTCTTTTTAATGCTTACAGTTAGTTTATGAAAATTTCCCTTGTTAAATTTTACAATCGTGATTTTTTTGGTTTTTTTTTTTTTTATATATAAGTTATCAACTCCTATTTCGTTTTAAAAATGATTAACTTTGTATTCGATCTAATTCCACATTCCCACTCTTATAAGATTTTTATTTTTAGATTAATTTTGTTTAAGAGTTTCAGTGTGAACGCGCACTGGAAAGGACTCTAAAGAATTTTTATCATAGAAGGGCTTTTTTTTTTTTTTTTTGAATTTTCTTTCCCTGCAGAGGATTAGAAGGCTTTTGACCCCACTCCCTGCTTCCCTGCAAAGCAAATCAGGCTGGTCGTCGAAGCTTCTTGGAGAAGTAATGACTTGAAATTATCCAGTGTGCTCATACTCTAGACATGGTTCATGCTACCTGTTTTCCTATTGGTTGAAAGTGTTTGATATTCAAGCCCAATTTGAAACGTGGCTTAGCGGTCAAGGATTTTATGGTAATTGCACAATTACCCTCTTTCAAAGCAGCTTCCTTGGTAAGAATCGTCAAGACATTCCCTCCTTTGGGAGGATCTGTTTTTATATTTCCACTTTTATCCTCTAGTGTTTTAGATAATCGCCCCAAAGTCCATTTCCGTACGGAAAATGGTCCCACTTTAATTTAAAAAAATAAAAACGGTACTCTAACATTAAATATTAAAATATAAAATTAAAAAAAATACAGCAAATGAATAATCTTCTATGATGGAGCCCACCATGTCTCTACCAGCTCCATGGAAATCATCGCATCAGCGCCGCCTCTTACCGGTTACTGAGGGGAAAAAAGGCATCGTTTATTTTGTCGCTTTGCAGATTGCGCTAATACTGTAGTACTCAACTCAGCATTTATGAATGACACGTGTTTTCATTTTTAAGGTGGATCATCAAGGGGTAAGAGAAAAACAAAACGATGTAGAAAGTTCTCGCGGGGCACGGTCTCAGGGACACGGAGTGAACTACATTAAGCAAATTAAAATTATATTAATTGGTAATTATTTTAAACAATTAATGTGATATTAGTCTTATACAGATCTCTTACATGAGTGAAATTAATAGATAAATAAATAAATATATAAAAATCAATTAAAATTTTTATTGTATTTAAAAATAAAAGGAAAGTGAGATAATTATAAAAGAGAAAATTAAAAAAATAAAAAATAAGATTAAAAATGGATATTAATTTTATTTTAAAAGGTTAAATTATTAATATAATATTATGAATATATATTAATTATTTTATAATTTGATTCGTTCATAGTTTTATTAGCTGATTTAATAAATTATTAACATTGTTAATAGTATAAATATGATATAAAAATATAATTAATATATTATTTTTTAATTTAACAAAATATCCTAAATATAAAATATTTTTATAAAACATTACCTTAAATACAAAAATGACACTAGTAATTAATGACTAAGAAACCAATTATACAAATTAAAAAAAGCAGGTAATTAATAACAATCATCAGTGATCGTATATTCATATTAATGGTTCAGAATATATATAGATGATCGTATTAATGGTTTAGAATCCAATATATTTTAGTTAAAAAAATCAATTTATTTTAATAGTTATTATTGCATTTTTTCATTATCTAAGCAAAACTAACACTCTGACCTGACTCTTCGAATTCGTAGCACATTACCCTCAAAACGTGCAAAACTGCCGAGGCACGACGAAGGCCACTGCGCGACAATTTCGTTAACGTTGACGTTATGCAGAAGAATTTGGTAGGACTCATCCGACAGTTTTTTAAAATACGAGGTCAAATTCGTCACTAAGGGATGGCAACACTCACTTAGAAATTATCCACGATCGTGCTACCGCCAAGTCAGCGGGTCAAGTTCGATCCGGGTTGGACTCTCACTTTAGTTAAATTATCACATTTATTTAAATATTAAGCTAAGCATAATAAAATACTGAAAAAGAAAAAAAGAAAACGAGTCAGTGTTTTTTCTCTTATAAATAGAAAACGGGTAGATTTGGTTTTTTTTAAGAATTCGGTAAATTCGCCCGAATCCGGCCCACGTACACCTGGTCATTCTCTTTTCAAGTTTCAGCCATAAAGTGAACCCCTTTCTACACGTCTTCCCAAAGTCTCTCTCATTGCCCCCCCCCCCCCAAAAAAAATAAAAGAGAAAGTCTTCCTCTGCTAATATTATATAAAGGATCACTCTCTTAGTCCCTTCTGCTTCTCTCTAGGTATTCAGAGTGTCGTTCAAAGGTCTCTCTGACGGTGACACTATCGTTTTTTTTTTGCCTTTTGAATTTTCACCTCGTCGCTAGCAGTTTCAATTCGTTTCACGGCAATGTCTGGACGTGGTCGTGGCGGCGGTGGTCGTGGTGGCGGTGACCGTGGCCGTGGCCGGGGACAGGACTCTGGTCGCGGTCAACCTTCACCGTCTTTCTCTCGCGGTGGCGGAGGCGGGAGAGGAAGAGGTCGTGATTCTAGTAGAGGAGGTAGATCATCTGGTCCTCCTGCTTCTTACCACCCGCCTCCTCCTCAGGTGGCTCCGGCTCAGCCACCTCCTCCATCTGTGGCGACAACCTCTACGGCCCCGGCGTATCGTCCTTCGTCAAGTTCTAGTGCGGAATCGCTGAGCAGAGAGGTCTCCCGAAAACTTACATTGGAGCCGCTGGCAGAAACGACGGCGCCTCCTCTTCCTCCGTCGTCGTCAAAGGCGATTACGATGCCGCAAAGGCCGGGCTTTGGTACGATCGGTAGAAAATGTAGGGTTAGAGCCAACCATTTCCTGGTTGATATTGCTAACAGAGATCTTCACCAATATGATGTAACTTTTCTCTTCTTCTCTTTTCTCTCTCCCCCTCTCTCCCCTATTGATTTTTAATCGCTGTTTTTCTCTGTCATTTTGCCTTGTTTTAATCGTTTTATATTTTGTTATTTTTCTCTTTTGTTGTTTTTTGCTTATATCTCTGTTTCTATTTAACCTTTTTATGCACGGTAGGTTTTAGTAATTTCTTTATAGATTTTTTTTTTAAATTAAAGGAAATTTTCACTGTTAATGATTTGCTTAAATGATTTCCACTTTTTGTTTAGTTCATATTCGCTGAATTTTAGTGGTTTCTTCTGTTCTGTTATTTATTTACTTAGTTGTCATCTCTGTTTACTTGCATTTTTCTTCCTTTCTCTTTACATGGCTTTAGGTATCTTTTTTTCTGCTTATAGGTTTCTATAACTCCTGAAGTAACCTCGAAGAAGGTTAACAGAAATATAATGAATCAACTTATTAAGACATACAAGGAGTCACATCTTGGTTGTCGGTGTCCAGCCTATGATGGCCAGAAGAGTTTGTACACTGCTGGTGCTCTGCCATTTGAGTCTATGGAGTTTGTTGTCAAGATAACTGAGGAAGATCGTGGCCATGGTTCATCTAGTTCAGCAAGGTAATATTGTTGTATTTCATGATGCTGTCTTCATTTTTCGTTTTATATGTTGTCATTATTGTTTAAAAGGGTGATTTGTCTGGTTGTTTGTTAGTGCAGGAAGGAACGACAATTTAAGGTGGCAATTAAACTGGCATCCAAGCCCGACCTTTATTATCTTCGGGAGTTCCTGAGCAGAAGGCATTTTGAATGCCCTCAAGAAACTATTCAAGTTCTGGATGTTGTTCTTAGGGCTAAACCGTCTGAGAAGTACTTTCCTGTTGATTAATGTTCAGCATTTGTTGCTATTAAATTGCTGAAATTAAATTTACACTCCTCTATGTCAGATTAATCCCTTTGAAACTTCGTTTTGCAGTTACACTGTGGTTGGAAGGTCATTTTTCCATCCAAAACTAGGTCCTAAAGGAGAGCTTGGTAATGGAATAGAGTACTGGATGGGATATTATCAGAGTCTTCGGCCTACTCAGATGGGTTTATCACTTAATATTGGTAGCTATTCCATGATTGTTATTACTTGCGTGCAGTCACTTGTATTTAACATTTTGAAGTTGTACTGGTTTCTCTGTTCATTTCTTTTTTTTATATTATACTTCACAGATGTGTCTGCTCGATCATTCTATGAGCCAATTTTAGTTACGGAGTTTGTTGCTAAGCATTTCAGACAAACAAACCTGTCAAGGCCTCTGTCTGATCAAGATCGTATTAAAGTATCATTTCACCTTATCCTTCTAATTTTATTAATTTTTGCATCAAGTTACTTACTTGAGAGCGTTTGTATATCAGAGTGGTTGAAATTTGTATTTGTTTCGATTGCTATACTTTTTAGGTGAAAAAGGCCTTGAAAGGAGTAAAAGTTGAGCTAAACTACATGAAGTATGCCAAAACTTGCAAAATTGTTGGCATTTCTAGGGAGCCAATAAACCAGTTAACGTGAGTTTGTTTTACCATACTTGCTCATAAATATTTGAAGTAGTGACTAGTAAGGTACATTTATGGGTTCGGTATGGTAGAATTGTTTTTGGGTGACTTCTGGCTGTCTTATATGTTTACTAATTTAATTAAGTTCATATTAAAACAGAGTCGGTTCTTTTTATTTGCAGTTCACAGTTGTTTGTATTTGGGGTATTCATAATCGACTTGTTCTAATATATCTTTTACTCTAGATAAGTTAGTGTCCACCATAGTTTTTGTGCAAGGACTTTAAGCTACAATTTTGGATGATACCGTTTAGAAAAGTGGATTACTAAATATTTGGATGAGAATTTCTGTAATTAGCAAAATAATTGTACTGGTTCTTTTGTATGTACCAACCTCTTTTATTCTCTGTTATAGTGTCATGAGCTAATGCTTTTTCATTAATCTTAGCTCCTTCTCTCTCTTCCTATTTAGTCTCATTATGCTTTTGTCCAATTTTTGGCTTTTCTAGATTTACTCTCGATGACAAGAGAACAAATGTGTCTGTGGTTCAGTATTTCCGTGATAAATACAATATTGTGCTCAAACATGCATCCTTGCCTGCCCTTCAATGCGGAAGTGAAGCAAAACCTGTCTACTTGCCGATGGAGGTTTTCATTTTATATGATTTTCTTTTCTCCTTTTCATCTATCCGGTTTCCATACTTATTTTTCGTTCCTCCTTTTCTGCTTATTTACCACTTTTGTATATGTTGTTTGTTTTGCAGCTGTGCACGATTATTGGGGGACAGAGATACACTAAAAAGCTAAAGGATAATCAAGTAAGAGAACTGCTGAGAGCAACTTGTCAACGTCCAAATGATAGGGAGAAGAATATTAACAAGGTACAACAATGTTGGATGCATTCTTCAGGTTTTTTTGTTTTGTTGATCAAGTAAGAATATTGATTTCATTTGGCATATTATGTTGCTGCAGATGGTGGGGGTTAATAAATTCCAGGGAGATGATCTTGTAGATAGAGAATTCGGAATTAAAGTTCACAACGATCTTGCTTTGGTTGATGCACGAGTTTTACCTCCTCCAATGGTAATTACATGCCAATAATTTTGAAGAGAATTCATACTTCCTTTCTTATTATAAATGTGATGTCCGTCTGTTTTGGTTGCTGCAGCTTAAGTATCATGATAGTGGACGTGAACGAAGTGTTAATCCTGGTTTTGGGCAATGGAATATGATCAACAAGGTGATATACTAGTTCTCTCTGATTGTGTCATTCTTTTGAAGTGGTCTTCTTGAAAGAAATAAAGGAATCAGAACCATGTCTTCAGCACCCTCTTCTTGAGCCAGAGATCTTATGTTTCTGAAGGAACTAGATTTGCATCTCTTTTCCATTTCCATTAAAGAGTTCTTTTGTGTTTCCAATGTCTATATTATACATTGTAATTTGTCTTAAAATTAGTGATTTATATAATTCGTTAAGCTCTGGTCAGGATTGGATCATTTTTGTGTAAAGTGTTGCTATACCAGGTTTTTGACGAATTAACATTTTTTGCAGAAAATGGTCAATGGTGGAAAAGTGGATTTTTGGACTTGTGTGAACTTCTCCTTAGAGTATGCTAATATGTCAGAAGAATTCTGTGTAGAGCTGGTGAATATGTGTAACAGCAAAGGAATGGTATGCTGTAGGATTTCCTAGGTGCAGATATACTACTTGTTATCTGTTAATTGACTTGCTTGATTTCCCATTTGGTTTTGCAAGGTGTTCCGCCAAACTCCTTCAACCCGTATCCGTTCAGCACCCCCAAATAGAATTGATCAAACTCTATTGGATGTTTACAAGGAGTCTACAGGCCAGAAGAGGCCCCTTCAGTTGTTGATAATTATTTTACCTGATCAGACTGGCTCGTATGGTAAGAGATCTAGATCTAAAGTACATGGATAATGCTGAATTTTCTCTGTGCAACTAAATTCTTTTTGCTTTGCAGGGAAAATCAAACGAATATGCGAGACAGAGCTTGGTATTGTTTCGCAATGTTGTCAGCCCAGGCAAGCCGCAAGGTTTAGCAAACAATATTTTGAGAATCTTGCCCTGAAGATCAATGTGAAGGTACTTTTTCTGCCTAACCTGCGATTTGATTCATGTTGGTTCCTTTGTTAAAATTTAATCATTTTTGAGAATTGTAAATTCACTAGGTTGGGGGGCGAAATACTGTGCTGGATGATGCAATTCAGAGAAGAATTCCTCGTGTGTCTGATTACCCCACAATTATTTTTGGTGCGGATGTCACTCATCCACAACCTGGGGAAGACTCTAGTTCCTCAATAGCTGCGGTAAGCATAGTCATGTTCTCTATTGTCTCTTTTCTGTTCTTTCCTCATGTTAAGAGGTAAGTGGCTTTGCTGCAGGTAGTTGCTTCAATGGATTGGCCAGAGGTAACCAAGTACCGTGGAATTGTCTCTGCGCAGCCTCATCGTGAGGAAATTATCCAGGATCTCTATAAAATAGCTCAGGATCCGCAGAAGGGTGTAGTTCAGGGTGGAATGATAAGGTATGGAGGTAGATATGGATTCATTTCAGGATCATGTTTTAGTTATTAGAAGACTTCAACATTTTTTATTTAACAGTTGTTTTATTCAGGGAATTGCTTTTGGCTTTCTATAAGTCAACTGGACAAAAACCCTACAGGATTATTTTCTACAGGTAACTTTTTATATGGTAATCTAAATCCTTGAATATTTTTAGTAGCATTGCTGATATCTGTTACTTAATATGGCAGAGATGGTGTTAGCGAGGGCCAATTCAGTCAGGTTTTGCTCCATGAAATGGATGCAATTCGAAAGGTATTAAAGGTTTTCTTTTGGCGGGTGGGAGCAGGTTTATAGGGCTCTTACTTGCACTTAGTAACAGCTCTGTGTCTTTTGATAAAGTCTTATTGAGCCTGCCATTAACATGGGCATATAATAATTTTGTTATAATCTTTTAACTTGTTGTTTCGAAATATATGATGTGTGTTATATGGTCCTTTGTGTCTCTATTTACCATGGAATTTGTTTTAAATTGAAAATGAAGACTGTATGGAGTTTGTGATTTTCAACTAACAGTTTGTTTAATAAAGTAGGCTACTTTTTTGTTTATCCCATGCTTTTCCTTGTTTGGGCCTTCTGATGCCAGCAGTTTTCTTCCTTACAGGCTTGTGCCTCGCTACAAGAAGGATATATGCCTAGAGTTACATTTGTTGTGGTGCAGAAGAGGCATCATACTCGCTTATTTCCTACTGACCGTAACCAAACTGATAGGAGTGGCAATATACTACCAGGTATGTTTTCTTAACCTCCCCTTGGTGCCGAATTTTATGAACATTGTATCATTGCTGATGTTTTGCAGGTACTGTTGTTGATACTAGCATTTGTCACCCCACGCAGTTCGATTTTTTTCTCAATAGCCATGCTGGAATCCAAGTAAATGACGCTTGCCATCTGCTACAATGATTGATTTAATACTGTACTTCGATATTGTTCTACTGTCTATTACTTTAAGTTGTTAATTATTTTTTTTGTGTAGGGAACAAGCAAGCCAACTCATTACCATGTCCTGTATGATGAAAACAATTTCACTGCGGACATCTTGCAAGTGCTTACAAACAATTTATGTTACACGTATGTGTTTATTTCTTTCTATATAATTTTGAACTGGTGCCTATAAATAATCCCTGGACTAGTACTAGTTATATAATAATTCTACTCTTTCACAGGTATGCAAGGTGTACTCGGTCAGTTTCAATAGGTTTGTGGTTTATTTTTTTTTTTTTGTTTTTAAATCTCTTTTCAGCTGATAATTTTTTTTCCTAAGCCGGTATTTAACAGATAATATTTTGATTTCAGTTCCACCGGCATATTATGCCCATCTGGCTGCTTTTCGGGCACGCTATTATGTAGAGGATGAGATTTCAGACAGTGGCTCTACTAGTGGGGGACAGAAAGCGAGGGACAGAAATTTTGAGGTTCGGCCTCTCCCCAGCATCAAGGACAATGTGAAGGAAGTCATGTTTTACTGCTGAATAGGCTGCGTCCGTTTCGCTTTAATCAATATGTGCTACCTTGGTTGATGATTCTGGTTTGTATTTAAGGGTTTTACAGCTTCAAGCCCTTAAAACTCGCTACTCTTTTGCCTTTGGGTTCATTATTATTATTATTAATAGCTGTCTGAACAATTTGGTGGAGTTTTCATACTCCCTGGAACTACAAATTGGGGCAAGGACTGCCGGGCTTTTGTTGGTTTTTGTGTGCACGTCTCACATGTACAGGTTTTTAAGATGGATAGATTTTGAGTCATTCATTTTGCTCTAACATTTACCAGAAGGTAATCTGTGGTCTGTACAAGTGAAAAAAAAAAATTATCAGAAAATGTTTAATGAAAAATTATCCTCTGAAGTTGGAAGCATCAAAGTTTATCATCAGGATTTCATCATTTCACTTTTCATTTACTTTGTTTTTTTTTGTTTTTTTTTTTTTTTCGCCGGAAATTTTCTTGGTTGAGGTACTAACAGAACTATGACTTTATTATTTATGCCATAATTCTATCAGAAAATTTGTCTATGCTCTATTCATCGACTCATTCATCTATTTAGCACCCTCTAGCTTCTAAAAATCAACAAATCTTTATCCGTTAAAAATTACATCAAGGTCTGTTGAATTCTGCTGAAAATCCGAAGCGGTAATGTTTGAACAATTCCTCTGAAAAATTTTTCTTAAAAGAGTTTGTTCTATAATGTTAGGGTCACTTAAGGTACAATTTTGCATGTTATGGTTGCATTCTAACCCTGCAGAGATCCTCAAAATAAAAGAACTTTTGTTCCATTTTAAAAGAAAATCAAAGACAATTAAAAAAAATAAAGACCCTAGGGATAATAATATATTTCTTATATTCTATTAATTACTTGGAAGTCTCTAAGTAAAATAAATTGAAACACAAATTAAAAGAAAGAGCTTAAAGTAACAAATGAGAGAGGGTTAGTATAAAGTAAATTTCCAGTTAAAAATGATCCTATGTATGAATGTAATTTTTACGTCACTTACAATAGGCTGAACCCCTAAAATCTGTCATTCTAAATGGCTGATAAAGATGCACTCGGAAAGAAAAAACAGAGCCCTGAAAGTTAACCTTCAACCAGCCACAAAAGCTAAAGCAGCAATCAAATAATTAATCATGGTTTCTGCGGATTGCTATAAATACCGGACCCGTGAGAAAATATACGATGAAACCAAGAGCTTGAATTCCAGAAGCCTTGCCGTATATGCTTTACCAGAACAGTCGACCGGTAAACACAATTATATGTAGAAGTAAAGCTACCAGACAACCTGTTTGATCCGGCAATGAGCCATCATTGCTCATTTGCCCCGTATTGACAAATTCAGTTCTTGCAGTGTTCAGATTTGCGGAGACATTGAATGGTGTCGAACCTAATCAAATACACAATGGAGGGCAGATTCAGTGCAAATGTAAAACTTGATGAATAAAATGGCTACAGGCAACGGTGGTCTGAATTTTAATATCTTTGATCTTTCAATCATTATTAAAAGTGTACTTTTCAATTATAAAAAGAAGAGTAAAAATCATAGCATCTGATTATTTAAAAAAAAAAAATCAAAAAATTTTCTTTTGGTATTCCGTGTGCAGAAAGTCTTCGCACTTTCAAACATAAAGATCAGTCAAAAAATTTCATCTAAGCATCATTGTTAATCCGTAACATAATTATGGTGAAAATGCCAATTTACAGGATTGAGAGGATTGTTGCACTGCTAAATTATTGATGAAATATATTCTAATATGGAATCCAATAGACCGTTTTTTACGTAATTTACACTTACAGTCATAGTTGGTCCATCCAATCCGTTGATTTGCTAGATCATAAACAACGATTTTGTCTTTTAGAACAAGATCTGCAAAAAAAAAAAAGGTGAAATACTTATGGCTTGCTGCTTGCATCATGCAGGCAAAATTCATCCAGCTTAGCGATCAAAGCACTAAAATTTCATACACAAGGCAATCTTAGACCTACAAATAAACAATTGTCTCCATTCGAACCTTACGAAAATTAACCACTTTAAGGAAGGCCCAAAATTCATGAAGCCTCCAAACGAGTACAACCCAGTCAATTGAAAATATTATGTGCAGTGAAAAATACCTCCTAAAATTGTTATCTTTTGACCCTGAATTTTGTGAAAGCCGATGCACCAAACTGCAGCAGTGCCCTGTAAAATTCGAAGTCACCCATTTCATTTGGAAATTTGGGATATGATATGAAAATATGACACACAAAACAAGGAAGTTTTTTTGGACTATAGTTAAATTTCAAAAGCTTGTCTTGATATGCTTACAACGAAGAACATCATGTGAGGAACACAGGTAAGAAAGCAGCAAGCCTATAATTAGAGAATCCAACTTACACTGTCAAATGTTCAAAGGATTGAATTTTATATATGCACTACTTGGGAAATAATAAATTAGTAAAAGTAGTTGAATCGTTAGCTTAATAATTCTGTTCTTACAGGGAAAATCGGACAGATTGTCTACCATATAATAGAAAGAAAATAAGATACAGGAGATGGAAATCTATGTCCGCATGTCTGAATGTTTAGATAACTCACAATAGAATTCTGCAGTAATAGATAGTCCTGAGGATTTAAAATCATGGATGCACCACCAGCAAAGTTCAGACTAACTTGAGGGAATATGTCAGAGACACTGAACAGAACGATTACGTAATGTCAGTTACAACCATCTTAGAAGATTGACACTCACTGAAACAACATGAAATAGTATCAGTACGGGGAGTCAACCTGGAGGCTATTTGGTAGCATTGAAATCCTTTGGAAAGAACAGGGCGCACAGTTTGTGAAACTGTGTTTGTGATCTGCACAAACAAGAGAATAATTTAATCATTAAACTCATGCTTCACACTCGTATCATACTTGTTTTTCATTAACTAGAGAAAGACAAGCATAGCAGGTGAAAAGCATATGTTTTCTTTAAACGATGATCAATGTCTTTGAGGATGTCCAAGTATCTGTAAAACCAAGCTCAACACTTACAGCACCGACAAGAGCATCATAAGCTTCATCAGCTAGGTATGCCAAAGTTGTCCCAGAATCAACTATTGTTCCTTGGTTGCTTGATGTTGAAAACACTGACGTGTCAATTGATAAAACTTGTCCGCTGACTGAAATGCTCCGCAGATCAAGATTATAGTGAGGCCTGAAATTTTGTGGTGCAAGAATGGTTATGCAAATTGCCATTAGGCCTTATATGTGCTAATTGTAAAGAATATATTATCAAACAAGCAGAAAAATGTATCTGTTTAAAGACTCAATATTTCAGCGACATAAACCTGGACTTTCTATAAAGTTCAGAAAAAGCCCCATGTTTATTGTGATTATTACTAAAACAGCACCTTCATTCTCTTGGAAACCATGTGATAACCATGAAAACCTGCAGCAAAATCTTTTTTCTTAACATCTCAGATGTATTAGCCTAACAAACATGGTGTTCCTGCACTGTTATATGCTACTACCATTTTGAACCCGAGAAAATAAATGTCCAATTTGCATATTGAAAAAAACATTATGGTCAGGCTTTTCCTCAACCTCTGTTTGATCTCAACACCAGCAAGCTAACCAAATAATGGTAGGTCACTTCAGAGATGGTAGAATATCTAGCTCATAAACCTATGTATGTAAGATTGTGTCTTATATTACCACTATTGCACCAAACCAAAAACGTGAATGTTTTCAGTTTTATGAATAAATATGGAAAAACTACAATTTGAAAATAAAAAAGGAATGGCAAGAGTAAACAACTAACAATGAATTACAGAAGATATAACAGATTCTGTCTTAAGGTGCAGTTTATTTTCGTCGCGCTTTCTCCTCCAAACCTTTCAAATATGATAGAGTGCATATTGTTATAAATTAAGAAAACGAAGAGTTAAAAGCCAGGTACAGGCAAAAAGTTTAATTTCAGAAGTAACTTAATAATAAGCATAACAACAAGAAGTAGATATGCAGCGACACAAACCAAAATGATAGATAAAAACCAACGCCGCTACAATGAGATAAAATGAGAATTTTAAAATCTAACAATTTCTTCACAACAATGAAGAACATACTGTGAGGGGACAAGTGGAGTATAAACCATATTTGGCTCCAAAACCTCGCCAAAAACAAGTATACCCCCACCATCATTAGTTCCTTTCAAGCAGTGGGAAAACACTCTAGGCGTTATTCCCAGTGATGAAAGTTGAGAGATTATGGACAAACTCTGCTGCCCTAAACCGAAGATTCCATCAACTGCTGTATCTGAATTCGTCAAGACCCCAGTCTGCAACACACTACACCTGTTTCACAATCCACAACTTTGGCCAATAAATTCCACTTTCTAATCAAACAAACTAAAACAACAACACAATTAGCATTTGCAACATTGATCAATTATTTGCTCACCCGAGCATAATGGGTACAGTAGAATTAGTAGTCACAGATCCCTCAAGAATTGAATTAAAATGCAACAAATCTGCTACGTAAAAGCCCGATGTTCCACTACCATCTCCATACTGAAATGAGTAAGTGCAGCGATTGCTCTGACCCGAACAGCTGGAATCGGATGATTGGAGACCTGCACTACATCTTTGGTCTGAACATGATACTAATGAAGCTGTTGACGAGCTTCCAGGATCATATAAATTAAGTGGAATCTGTAAGAAAAACATCGTTTCTCAAGTCCTTTTTCTTTCAATCAATTACCAAATTGGAAAAAAAAAAAAAGAATAAAAACAAATACAAGGAAAAGCTTATTTTACTTGAAGTCCACTAGATTCAGGACAACCATTGCAGGAATTGCACCCTATCCACAAAACATTACTCCCAGTATCAATCTGTACATAAAATTCCCTTGGAGGAGAACCTAATTGTAGTTTTGTATAATATAACCTGAGAACAAATAAAACAAAGAAATAAATCAGTAAATTAAACAAAAGCCAAAGCACATCAAGAAATAGAAAAAAAAAATTTACTATTTGTAAATTATAATTAATGAACTCGAAAGGAAAAGGAAAGGGAAAAGGAAGGAAGACTAACTTATAGCCGTTAGAGGGGAGAAAAAAGAGAGACACTGAACAACTTTAACAAATGACGAAGAACTAATAGCAATAATAATTTGATTTAAATTGTAAATCCCCAACAAAGAAAATTCATCAAACAATTGAATTTCAATCCGAATTTAAAAAACAATGATCCAAAAGCAAGCCCAAACTCAAATATATATATATATATATAATAAAAATAAAAGTAAAAAAAGGGACACGAGAGAAATTTGATTGGAACTTATTTACCCAACAAGCGATGGATCATAGGTTCCTTGAATGGGAAAATCCACGACACCACCAGAGGACTGCAACAACCTTCCATGCCTGAGTCTATCACGTTCTCTGAGTCGACTCAGCTCGAATTCATGACTCCCCAGAGGAATCCTTCTCTCCAGCTTCAACGCTGCCGGCAGAAAACCACCAATAACCAACGCAGCCTCCAAAAGCAAGACCATCATCGTAATCCAGGCAGGAAAAACCGCCACCATTTTTCCCTCCCTTCGTTTCACAACAACCCTGTAGTACTACTATCTACGTTCTTTATTCTTTTAACAAAATTATTTCTCTCTAAAATAAGATAAAGATTGGGAAATTTGGAAGAAAATAAGGGAATTGGTTTTTGGGGAAAACCAGAAAACAAGAAGGAAGATGATTCGAAGACATAGAGGATAGTTTCAGAGAACGCAACAGAAGAAACACAACAAAACATAACTCGAACAAAAGCATGGATTACTTTATGTTGCATATTTATAGTTTTTATTTGTTAAAAAATTTTATAATTTTTTGGGGGGTTAAATTGGGTATATTGGCAATTGCGCAGCCATTATGAACCAGTACGACGGTGATATATACACATATTAAGAGAAATTTATGTAGTTTTTGAGGCAGTTTTCTTAATATGAAAATGGATAATTTTTTTTATAAATTTTTTAAATAAAAAACTCTATTTTTTTTAAAAAAAATTAACATCTTTTATTTTATAGTTTTTTAATTAAAATAGTATCATTTAATTTATACTTTCATTTGTACTAAGTTCTTATTAATTATTAATTAAGAAAATACTGTGAATTTATATAGTTGTATTCATGCTAATAAGAAAGAGTTTTGTTAATAAGCAAGATTAATTAATATATTATTTAAGGTAAAATTCATACATCTTCGAGGTTTAAAAAAATAGAATTATCTTATGGTTTGAAAAAAAGTGATTATCCACTTGATATTTGATAAAAAGCACACCTATCCCTTTAATATTTATTTATTAAGTGAATTTTATTTAAAAATAAATTTATAATTAATATATTTGTCAGTAAAATATATTAAAAATTATTGTTATGATGTCAGATAAAATATAAGTATTTTTTATTAAAATTTTTAATATCTCTGGAATTATATTGTCTTCCTTAATAGTAAATACACATATAAATTAAATTCAAATACATTTAAAAAGATATTCGTTTTACTACCAAAATGATTTGCTTTTTAACTAAAGGTCTAAAGCTTAAAAAGGAAAAATCCTAGTCCATGAACTAACAAAATTACTTCATATTAGGCAAAAACAGCAACACCAACAGTTCCAAATGCATACCAACTTTTTCGAAAGTTGACCTAACTTTGAGAGCTTGTCTAATAAAACTATTGGACAATTGAATTAAGTGTCCTTTGAAGGAGAGCAATCTAGAGTATTCTGAGGGAATTAAAAGCTTTG
>JBBYHM010000027.1:5838295-5856647 GCA_038381775.1 Adansonia rubrostipa
CCATCTTCTTTGCTTTAAACTTTTATAAAAGTTCATGATCATCATGATCATCGTACATATATATATATATATATATAATGATTTGATATTTTTGAACGTGGAAAAACTTTTTAATTCCTTTCAAACAACGCTAGGTACCACGAAGGATAATCTGATTTCATGCCCACAATGCCACCAATTGCATCTGCATGCGTAATATATACAAGGAATAAATTTGTATCCGCGTAAAATTAATTAGTTTTACATATTTTTATAAATTTATTTATAATCGATATTTTAACTAATCAACATTCATTGTGTGCGTAAAATTTTAAATCTATCCGATATTTATATTATGTTAATTGAGAATATCGTTTTTTTTTCATATTTAATGATTAAAAAATTTTACATCAAATAAATAATGAAATATTTTTTATTTACTCAAAATTTAAAATATACAATCTAAATGAATAAAAAATAAAATAAAATAATTAAATTAAATAAATATAAATTATATAAAAATTATAAAAATATATAAAATTAAATTAATTTTACATTGATACATATGAATTACTCCTCATATATATTTCAACCTTTTTTTTTTCCCTTGGAAACAAAAAAATGGTGGCATACGCAGAAAAGTTGGCAAAAAAAATAATTATGTGAAGCACTCTTTATTTTCGCGTGCAGTCTTTTCAGTGAATGCGTCGAACTAAAGTGGGTTATAATTTCTCCATTTATCCCGGCCAACATAATGAAATGATGCAGGTCTTAAAAAAAAAAAAAAAAAACTTGGTGGGATCGAGAATGATTTTTTATTTAAGTGTGGTGATCGGATAATTTATTTTATTATTAAAAAATTAAAAAATTAAAAAATTTATTAATAATTACATATTTTTATAATAAAATTTAAATAAATAATTATTTTATTATTAACTAATAATTTAAATTATTTCAACTCAAATTTATAAAATTTTTGTCTAAATTTCAATCCAACGACCTATGAGGCTTTGGATAATCTAGTCTAGAATCATTATTAAATATATCCTATATAAGTTTTGTATAACTTCAAAATATAATTGTAGATATTTTTGTTTTTTTTTTTCTTTTGGCCAAAATTGTAGATATTTTAGTTCAAAACGAAAATAGACATATATATATAAATTTACATTTTAAATATGTGTATCTTTTTCAAGTTTTATTTTTCTTTAATATAACTCTTATGTCGTCATATGTACGTATGTATGAAATTTGCATGGTTATGGTGTGTGTGTGTTAGACCTGCTTAAGAGTCAGGCTATCCGCCCAAGCTCAAAGGTCTACTCGATATTTGGAAGGGTTTGGACAAATATATTAAGCTAAAAAAATGGGTTTGGATAAAAAATTAGGCTCGATTAAAAAATGAGTTGGGTCTTGGGTTCAACTTTCAAAACCCGAACCCGGCCCAGCTCATTTTACTATTAAATTATATATATTTATTTTATATTTTATGCATTATGTAATTTTTATAATATAAACAATGCATATATATAATATTATAGTATAAACTTTTAAAACTAAATTAAATTATATATATTTATGAACTTAAAAAAAAATTATTAAATTAATAAAAATTAAATTTTTTAAAAATATATTTTTTAAAAAATAAATTATAAAAAATATAATATACGTGAGCCTAAACGGGCTTGAACTATCTATTTACAAATATGAGTGAGTTTGGACAAAATTCGAGATCCATATTTCAGGTTGATCCAAACTTAGACAAACATATTTAATGTTAATACAATGCTCAAGCCGCGCTCAAACTTAACCCGATCTGACCCATGAGTAGGCGTAGTGTGTGTGTGTGTATATATATATATATATATATATATATATATATAATCTTTTTCATTTATAAATTATGCAAACTTTACATCCTTTGGAAGTGAATGGCATTAGTTAGGCTTAAACATATCAAGTGGGAGATGATCGATGAATATTGGATTTGATTAATGGATGCCTAATTGAGATTATTAAATTATTATTTTTATTGAGTGTAAAAAATAATTCATCAATTATATTTTTTTAATCTTAAATATCATTTTAATTGATATTAATAAATATCAGTTAGCATTTTCCTTAAATATTAAGGCTTCTAGAATAAAGGATTCAAAGTTTCCCGTAAAGTAAAAGTTACAATGGTCGTAGAAGGCACATATGGTGACTTTATCTTTATGATGAAAATATGTTTCTTCATACATACAAGTAAGTTTTTCATTTAAAAAAAATGATAATTTTTAAGGAAAAAAAAGCATTTTTGTTTCAAAAAAATATTATATAAAAATTTAAAAAATATTATTACTCTAATATTATCATTTAATATTATAAATTTATTTAATCTTTTCTTGACTTCTATTACTTCATTCGTGACATTAAATCTAATAAGAAATATTATTAATAGAATAAATAACAACTCGACTGTTACATATGAATATGATAATGTTATAACCAGCTATAAGGTCGGTATCTAAAGGGAAATTAAGAGAAAAAAAAATTCAATTTGTTAATGAATTAGGGACTTAATCAAATCTATAATATGTAGTGCTGAAGTCAAAAGTTTGAGCTGTTGAGCGTTGGAACATGCTATATTGTAATTACTAAGTTAAAAATGCAGAACTCTATCAATCCACCCAATCGTTGGATTTTTTTAATATTTTTATTAATTAAATCAATTGTAATTAAAGATTTCAATTTTTTATTCAAGATTTTTATTAAGTGATCCGAATGACAAACAAGATGTATTTTTAAATTTAATTATAAAATACATATAAATATTAATATAAAAATAATATTTTAAATATTATTATAAATAATATAATAAATTTATACATATGTTCGGATCAATATGGTAAAATAAAACTGATAGTATCTATACATCTATACAGAATATATAAAACAATCCTACAAGGGCCTAGATTTTTTTTTTTAAGTTTTAATTTATTATTTTTTAAATGGATTGGTCTATAAGAAAAAAATTTATCTAGTTAATTATTTTTAAGTTTTTTATATATTAAGTATTATATTTAAAGAATTGATCCATTTAGTAATTCACTAATCAATTTGGAATCTATATTAAATTTGTTTCAAAACAATAAAAATTAGTTTTTGAATTATTTTTTAATGTTTTTATATTTAATAAATTATTTTAATTAAGGGATTGATATTCACTAGTTGATTTAAAATTTGTAATCGACTTGTTCAAAAAAATAAAAATTATTTTATTAATTCGTTTTAATTTTTTATATTTTATTTTTAATTGATGTATTTAAATGAGTTATTTTGTACGTATTTTAGGAGCCGATTTAGATACTTACATGAGAAGTAGGTAATAAATTTAAAAAATTATTTTATTAATTGATTATTTTTATTTAATTTTTAAATAATATATTTAAAAAAGTTAATTCGCAAGTTGACTTGTTGGTCGATTTAAGATCTATACTCAACCATTTATGAAAATTTTTAAATTTTTTATTTTATTATGTATTTTTATTTTATTTTTAAATGATTATTTAAAGGTCGGTTTATATGTTGACTCACGAATCAATTTAGAATCCATACACCAGCTTGATAAAAATTAAAATAAAATATTATTTTATAAATTATTTTTATTTTTATTTTTATTTTTATTTTAAATAATTTTTAAAAGGTTTAATCCATGCATTAACTTGCAGGTTAGTTTAAGATTCATACTGGAGTCGACCGATAAAAAAAGCTTTAAAAATAAATTTATTTTATTAATTATTTTTATTTTATTTTAAATAATATATTTAAAATGATTGATCTATACGTTAACTTATGAATCAGTTTAAAATTTATATTCAATTTTTAAAATTTAATTTAAAATTAATTTTTTATTATTAATAATTAAATTTTATAAAAAATAAAAAAATTAAGCCCAGGGAAGCGGGGCATAACTCTAGTTAGAGAGTTAAAAACAAAGTATTGGTCATAGGCTCAAAGGTTTTAGATAATTATTTATGAGACCAACTCCATTAGAAAATTTTCAGAACTGTACCCAACATTTGTTCTTTCTTTCCCTGGAAAAATGTTAAAATAGATCAAATCAAATTAAAAATTAAATTAAATTTGATGTTGACAATTTAATATATATTGCTTGGCAAAGTTTTTCTTTCAACTTGGCAGTTGGCTTGCACATAATAAGACATAACTAATCAATCCTAGTGTTTTAAAATAATAATATATGAAGAATTGGCTCTTTGATACTAGGTCAAAAGTCTTTCTCGTAAGCTTACTGTGCATTTAGTTCGTTGTAATAATAAGCAAATTTAATATGTTTGGTTTGCGAGCTTATAGTCTTTATCTTCATTTCCATTTTTGGTGCCTAACAGATTTGAAAATAGGTATGACTCTAAATACATAAATGAATTTAAAAAGAATTAAATATATTTATATTAGATAATATTCGTATCCAACACTTGTATTCGAGTTGAAGTAACATAGGTAACGAGTACAATGAATAGTTGAATTACCTTCCAATACCATCCACTGCCATTGTTTGGTTTGAATTCAACTACATTATGGCACGAGGGTCCCCTCAAGAAGCTGGCATTAAGCCCTCCAGCAACTTTTCCCAGAGTATCAGTTCCTTCTGGTACTCCATCAATGGCGTTGCATATCTGACCAACGAAGCTATGTATAGGGCTGTCACATTGAGCTGACAATACATAGACAAATCCTGAATAGCCCATGAGCTGTTCAGAGGACTGCAAAGGCCTTTAAATTTGAAAGCAGGCAGGGAGAATGAAAAAATATTACTAAGTTGTCAATCAAGCATGGGTTGAAAAAAGAATTTAGGTTCAGATTCAAAAGGTCTCGTCAAATTTACATGCAAGGATTGAAGATATTGCTTAAGATTCGTTGGGCAATTTGGTTGCGCTGCAACATTGTCGATTTCAAACCAAGATTGTCTTATAATGTTGTAACAATTCTCACTTGTTTCCACATTGAGAATTTAGTAATTTGCTTCCGATCTTCATTTTTTAATTAATTATTAGTGCTCGACATCAGTATCCGATATATAACTGGATTTGGGTATTGAAGATATGACCCTTTTAAAAGCATCCAAACACGTAAAAAACTTTTAAAATTTTTTTTTCGACATATAACTGTATCTGCGATTCAATCCCAAATCCGAATAACTTCTTAAAAATGTCTTTACTCTAAAATCCCCGGAAACAATCACGTGATAGCCATTCTGAGGAGTGATATCATCAAAGTAGAGAATCGAAGCAGATGATGCCAAGGCATCAATAAGTTATGGGAACATTTAAGGCGAAACCAGGGTGCCAGCACTGAGTTATTGAAAAATATAATCAGTTTTTCAGAATATATATATATATATATATATATATATTTGAGTGAGAGAAGAATTAAAATTCAAAATGCTTCCACCATAAGATCCTCCAATGGCTATTACTGGGCAATGTTCAGCTGTTAGATTTCTTTTCAGGTCTATTATCAACTGTGCAAAATTTGCTAAAGCTTGTGATAAGCTGAAGAAGACAAGTGTTGTGGCATTTTGGACTGCTATCTGTTTATATCCGAATGGCATTCAATCTCCATAATAACGATATTGTAATTCATAAATCATTAATGCATCAGCATGGCATCCATTTTACTCGAAGGCAGTATATATTTTACTTGGTAGTCACTGTTTTCAAATCATGTAATCTCAAGATCCTGCTCCTTAAATGATCCAAATAGAGCTGGTTTTGGTACGATCAATGTTACTCGGATTCTGCTGTGAGTGTCAAATACGAGAATGTGTCAGATATGGATTTATTCAAATTTTTCTAAAATTTTTCATATATTTAAAAAATCATATCCTTAAACTTATGTCTATATATATAGAACATAAGTGTTAAACTGAAGAAACTGAAAGAAGATAAAAAGTTCGGGCAATATACTAGCAATCATAACAAAAAGACGCATTTTTTTTACTTCCAACTATAAAGGACCCTCTAATGAAGTATTGTTCTCCTAAACTATAGCCATAAGAAAGATCAGATTCATATAATAATAAGTAATGACGCACCTTTAAAGCGAGAAGCAAGATCAACCATGAATCCAGCACCGATAGCAGTTCCATCAATCCCGACCTTATCACCTGGGTAGACAAAGGTGGGAAAACTTGTACTTGCCCCCACCTCAGTACTTAAAGTTCAGAATGTACCTCTGTCGGAATGTAAGGTAGCTCTCATATTTGTAGCTGAAAATGATATAATGTTGATTCATAGCTCATTGTCAAAGGATCTGGAGCTGAGGAGCATAGTGCTAGTGTTGGGAGTAGAAGAAGAAGAAGAAGAAGAAGGAGAAAAAGCACTTACGAAAACTGTAAGTAATAATCTTTGTGACTCAGTGAGCTATGGGAACTTTAGCTCCTTTCAGTTCTCAGAAATGGAGGACTCCGATTTGAGTCATTACATTTTGATTTTTATTGCAATAGTTCACCCTTGTTAATGCAACATGATTTCACTATCCGGCAGCATCAGCAGCTATTAGTCAAAATTTGCACATTGAGATTTTATTTGGCTTAGCAATTATCAATAAACTAAAAATAAGAAAAATTCGCCTTGTTTGAAAATAAATCCGACAATCCGTATGACATATTCAGAAGTGTTAATGGTCCAACAAGGGTTGAGTTCTAACCAGAACTAAGTATAGTATTAATATCAAATATATATATTAAAACTCAATCCGAGTCGAAATATAAGCCTCTAATTTTATCTAAATTTGCTCATATTTGTAAATGAATAGTCCAAACCCGTTTAAGCCTGCTTACATTATTTTTTTTATAATTTATTTTTTTAAAAAAAATATATTTTAAAATTTTAATCTTTATTAATTTAATAATTTTCTATTAGTAAGTTTCAAAATATAAATAATTTAACATAATTTTTAATGTTTACATTATAATATTACACATTTTTTATATGATAAAAATTGCATCATATATAAATTATAAAATAAAAAATCAATATATATTATCTAACGATAAAATGAAATGAGTCGAACCAAGCTCGAGCCTTTAAAGTTGAATCCAAGACCCGACTTATTTTTTAATCGAGCCAAATTATTATTCAAGCTTGTTTTTCGAACCTAATATTTTTATCTAAATCTTTTCAAATATCGAATGAACGTTCAAAATTGAATAGATAATCTAATCCTTGAATGCATCTACTTATATTGTAATAACCATGTTTATAGCTTTATATATTTATATAAAATTAAAATTTAATATATTCATATTGCTTTTGTTTTTTTATCATATTATATGTATAATTTTTTAAATATTTTCCATGCATCGCGCTCGTCACGCAATTGAATCATATGAGATATGCCCAATCTATCAGAAAACAAAATTTTAGCAAATGATCTACAAATTATGCCTTGTTTGTTTTTCCTGGCCAGAAAACAGAATCATTATGCCCCCAAAAATAAATAACTAAACCAACAGAAGTCAACCAAAATAATAATAATTAAAAAAGAAAAAACCTATGATTTGATCTAACTTGTAGCAAAAAGACACCATATATCTACAGGTTTCATCAATTTTGTGAGAAAACAGATACGGATTATGCATCATCTCTCGCTGCACATCATAGCATATTATTTCACTGAAAAATATTATTTTTGAGTGCAAGGTAATACTACATAAATCAACCGCCAAAAAAGGATTAATTACACTTTTCCAATAATTACATGGGACTATAAAATACAGAAGTGGCCACTTAATTGAAGCACAACATTCAAGAGAATAATATAGAAGGGGGTTGATGGAAAGAAAGAATCATGAATTTCACCCTGCCTGAACACGAAATATGCAAAAACCTAAAGGAGACAACACGAAAAAAAAAAAAAAAAATTGTGCGAGCAAAAGCACACCACACATGCATGCAAATAGCCATGGATAGGAAACTCAACTTGCCGCTGTAGTACATAGAATACATCGCATCCGAGGACCACCAGCCTCGCTACCATTGTCATCGGTGTCATCATCATCGTACTCATATAGCTCCTGAGAGGTGGTGGCTCCTGTCCCTTTTTTGCTGCTGCTTTTAGTATCGGTGGAGTCCATCAAGCAAGTCGTGTGATAAGCATGGCAGCAAAAGAACACAACGATTGATACGTTTTGTATGGAGAAAGGATCAAAACACATGCAACATCTTCCTTCCCCCCTAGTTTTAGACTTAACCTCCATGTTTCTCACGCTTGGTGTTTTCTCTATCGCTTGAGAAGCTCTACTTGTGTCCCTCTTGGTTCGGGCATCATCTTCTTCATTGCTCAAGCAAACTCCACGTTTTGCTTCATTATAGTATTTAACCAACAGGTTAACACAATCAGCCTGTATATTTCACACCAATGTCAGCTTTCTTGGATTGGAATATTAACCCGTGTGAATAGTAGAATAGAAGTACCTTGAGAATGTCATTGCACCCATGTCTAAGAGAAGTTTCAGTTCTGTAATCAGTTATAATTTTGACTAGACGATCCCGAAGCCTGAAAATAACATAGAAGATTGAGTCAAATTAGACAATGGATTACATTCAGTAAGTAGATAAAGTGATTCAGCTTCGATCTCTACATTTTTGAAGTTTTAAGTTTTATGTATTGATGGGATGCTACTTAACGACTGCTTAGGGGCATGATTTAAGGCGAAGCTGTGAAAGATAAGGGTAACAATGCATGGACTGCAGTAGTTTGGTGACTTTCACTTTCTCGGATTCATTATCACAGCTTTCATAAAGAAATAGTTTGGCAAAATGTTCGAAAAAGGTGATACTTAGCAGCACAACATGTGATGACAAAACTGGTGTCATTATGGTTCAATAAAAACAATCTTGAGATGCCACAAACTTGAAGGCATTAAAGGTCATTTTAATGAAATATTACTAAATGATAGGTAGTTGGCATTGTGTACATAGAATACGGATTCGGATCAGTCTGGTAGCATGAATATCTATAGAAAGCTCGCTTAAAGATATGGCCAATGGTTACAACTGTTCTGTTGCAACACGAAAAAATTAAAAGGAACTTATATATAAACACCGTAAGCAAGACCTCAGCCTTTTCTTCTGAGAGTCCACACCTACTGCTTAACCAACAATAAAATCAGTTAATTAAATCAACAGTTCTGACCAAATTTTAGCCTGATACAACTATGAATTACGGCCTTGAAAGTAACTCTCAGATAAATGCTGATTATTGATGGTGAACTTACATTGACAGTTAACCCTCAAAGGTTTTCCTTTCTCTCTTTCCTCTTTTCACTAAGAAACCTCTAAGATATTACGATGCAAATTACTCGGAAATAGAAAATTCTTCTCAACTACAATTTGTGCAAATTTCCCTTGAGAAAGAGAGAATACTAACCGAGGTATCTCTAGGCCATTGGGCACCATATTTACAATATAGAGAGGATCAAGATTGCCAACAGTGTGTTCCAGTAAGACACCCACCTGCCAGTTAGGGAGAGACCAGTAAGAACTTGGAAATGACCAATCATCAGACAAGCACAAGCATACTTCCAGTCTGCATTTTATGTCATTACCATTTCAGGTTTATGGAGGCATTGCTGAATTAATTCTTCCCAAAGATCATCATCATGCTGCATGGTCACAAATTCTACAGCCTGTGGACAGTAAATGCACTTTTCTCTTTAGTACCAATCCTTAAAATTACCAGAAACACAAATAGAAACCCAGAAGCAACAGCTAAAAGCAGGAGCTCCAATTGAAAATGACATAAAAGTACCTCTTCTATATCTCCCAATTCATTTATGATGACGGCAAGAGCTTGTTTTGAATTTCCCATTCTTCCAAGGATGAATACTTGCTCCCTTAAAAGATCTCTTCTGACACATATCTCATATGCCTGAAGTTGAATTTTGGCAGTGTCATTTATGGAAAATTATGATGCGATCATTATAAGTACCAACATTTAGATTGTCCAAACCTTCTCCAATGTGTAATGTTGACTACTGCGAAGAAAAGGAAGTAGCATCTTTGGATCATACTCAACATAAAGCTCTACCTATGACAGCAAGACAAAGGATAATACATCATTAGAAACAAAACTAACATAAGAACAAGCACTTTGCCCAAATGTCACATTCAGTAAACAGTAACTATTCAGTGCTAGACAAAAGTACACTCACAGGCAATAATTAACATCTTAACAAGGCATCAAATGCAGCAATAAATAACAAGAACATCAATCCATAGGAATTTTTCCAAGGTTGTTAATACCGTATCAGACAGTATATTTGATTTTCTTAAAAAAGGGTACATATTGGGAGCAGTTGTTTCAGCATATTGTTTTTGGGATTTTCGGTGTAGTGTATAAATACTCATAAATATATCTGGATCTATATACAATACCACTAATAATAAGAAAAAGTTAAGATTTACGTAATTTAACAATCCAAAGACCTTCAAACACCAATTAAATAATTTTACCGTATAAAATATAACAGCAAGTTATACCAAACAGACATATCAAAACAAACCAGAATTTAACACAGCTAAGTACAAGAAAGTATGCATATCATTTTTTTTACCAAAAAATTAAGAACAAAAAAATAAATAGGTTCACTAATTTTTTTGATTTTAATATATCACATTTATATTATTGGTTAAATATTAAAGTGGGGAAAAAACTTGGAATAGAAATATAGCCCGTTGCTTTTTCTATCAGTTGAAACACCCTGTTTCGTTGAAACAGTCCAAAATAAATCAAAACACCCCATATTGACTGGTACAGCCCAGTAACAAGGGCGGTATGAAAAATATAAGCAAAGTTAGCCAGATTTGCTACCGGCAAGAAATTTATAACCTTGATTATTCCATTCTTATTCTTTTTCTTATTTGGATTGTTTTTAACACATAGACGAGGGCCATCTGATGGTCAGACCAGCAAATTATAACCAGGTTCAATATGCAGTCCAGGTTACAACCTTGAATTTGGTTTTATTAATGACTGTTTACCACTTTGGCTAGCAGCCAAAAGAAATCTATATGAACTGTTTAAAGATCAGCTGACCTGGCTGGTCTTATGTTGTCAAAATTATTTACGAATAATTTTGAAAGCTACTGCCATTTTGTTTCTTCCACCATTGACCAAACATAGACAATGTGAAATGCATTTGACCTCCACAACAATGTATGAAATCTAGAAAGTTACAACAAATATCAAAAGATTGAGAATTTCAAAACAACTGAAGCCTAGAGCATTTACATAAAAACCATTAAAACACCCATGTAGTTGTCTTATCCATACCTGCATATCATGAAAATCCTTGCCAGCATGAGGGTTTACTTCAAACAACGAATGCAGATATAAATGCAAGAAATATCTCGAATCACACTTATTTCCAGCACTCAGACATTGTGAAACAACTTCAGATGGTGTAATTAAGTCCCTATTGTGGATCAACAAAGAAACTGCATGCTTACAATCTAGCATCATCAACTGGACAACCTGCACCGTGCACTTGACAGAAAGAAGTCAAGAAATTCTATAACACAATAATGAAAAAAAAAAAATAACAGCGTCTAGAATGTTAACTAAAAGGAAAATGGCAAGACACATCCTTTTTGCTTACACAATGCAGTGCAAAGAGCATAGAGTATTAATATTGAATTAAATATCTGGAATACATAGTTGAGTTAACTTCGGTTGAACTGGCAATGTATCTAATGTAAATAAAAGTGTCAACCTAAGTAGGGAAATATTGTAAAGCATCAGTTTTAGAATTTACAATGCCGGCCTCACATGAAACAGGTATTGACATATTCTATACAAAAATAAATAAATAAATAAATAATCATTTTAAGAAAGCAAAATAGCTCAAATATTTAACGTGCTCTTCCATAACCATACCTTTTCACGAATAGAATCATGTAAGTTGTGCTTTTCAATGAAGTCAAATATATCTGGCTTCATCAGCTGAAAATGTACAAGTATATAACAATAAGAAAGAAGCAAAGAAATATCCAACTAAAGAACGGATGAAACCTATTTTCCATGAGCAATTCACATCAGACATGATATTAAGGTAAACAAATACAACTAATTTACATTAAAATACTTACATCAGCATACAGTGAAAAAGCTTTCTCGTACTGCCCATCAATAACATACAACTCTGCAAGTGCCTATCAAGAAAGAAGGATAGGATAATTCAATATATGCAACATCAACAGATTCAATTCACATCATACATTTAGAAATTGCTTCATAAACCTCTTTAAGGGCATCAGTCATTGATGAAGTATTTAACTGGGGCTCAATGGCAGAAATAACAGGCAATGCAGAATAAATGACAGGTGGCCAAGATTTAACAGTTGACAAGAGATCCTTATGAAACGATGGATTTGTTGCCAGAGCCACAAGTGCAACCTGCAGCATAGCAAACAGGTGGTTTTCATCCCAAATTTGACACATGAAAAACTAAAAAGGAAGACTAAATGAATATTTGCACGCAGATGCAGTCCCGATAACCTCATAAGCAGTATCACGCAGCCTTGGGTTTTCTGTTGGTATATATGGAACCAATACAGGAAGCTGACGGAGATGAGCAAAATGGAATACCCATCTGCCAAAAGCAATTGCAAGTGATTAACAAGAAATGTATAGAAAGAATTGCATGTAATGATTTTCAGTACCTCTCCCAAGCTGTAGCAGATCCTCGCAACAATTTGGGACACAAGGATGCAGCCTCCGCATATTTCCTTTCCACAATCAAGTGATCAAGATATCTAGATCCCACCTACACATAAAGGGAATCAAAAATGAAGAAAGCAACGCCTAACTTTAGTAATTACATGGACGAAAGAATGGGAATTATTAAGGGTAACAAATGGAATCTTCAAGATGAGATATTATTTTTACCACACATCAAAAATAAAATGCATTCGCATGCAGACAGTTTTTTTTTTTTAATAATAATGCAAAGATTAGACATTAATTAAGAATGACTACAGCCACTAGTTTCACATGGTAAGTCATATCAAGTCATTACCAATACATTATATCAAAGAAAAAAGAAACTAAAATTACTTCATCAAGGAGTTCACTCCGTCCCTGACCAGCCTCCACTGCTGCTAAAGCTTTTTCATGCCATCCGTGTTGAAGAAGCCAAGCAATGTGATCCTCAGCATCCCTAAAGTGTCAAAAATATATAGGTTAAAAATCAAGCAGTATTTGAAAAAATCATTTAAAATTCACCAAATAAAATATTGAACATAATTTTAATATGCCATGAATAAATCCATAGTTTTATTATAAGCCATCAAAGCCCATGTTAGGGAATCTTGACACCGAAACAAAATGCACCACATATCTTCATTTAATGGCAACTTACAGTAGTTATTTGCTATTATAAACCCTTTGCATGTCCTACAGGAATGCTCAACATAATTGCTCCTTTGAAGATAAATTATGGTATTTATTTCACATTATAATCGTTTTGCCCAGTTGCCAATCTATAACAGCACTCAGATATGTAGATCAAGCTCAATGGAAGCTTGTAAAATTTGCCATCAGCTTAAAGGGCGATGACAGATCAATAGATGTACTTGTACTCCCAGAACAGATTGTTTACGTAAATTCGAAAGTATAAAAGTTATAGTGAGAAAAAAAAAAAATCAGGGTGGAGAGATTATTCGTAAAATCCAAAATAAGCAACCAGAACCAAATTGACATTGCTACTTTTCATGACAAACGTAGGTAGATATTAACGCAAATTACTACAGCAACATAATCCTCTTCTTTTTTCCTTTTATGAAAGACAACCTTAATCATTCAGAAGCAACAAAAATAGAAAGAATCGAGAGTAACCTAGGTTTTGCTATGACAACATCCTTCGGTGATACAATATAGTATATCGGTTCATCACCAGCAGCCCACTGTCCACCGGCATAACTGCTGCCTACATTCATATGAGAAAAGCACTATAACTATTGACTGTAAATTCCTTCTAATAACCCATAAACTTCAAAACAGAGATATCAACCTGAGAAGGGAGCATGAGCCAATGAATAGTCCTTTGCTTTGTAGTGCTCAAAGCCATGTACAGGTAACGCATCTGTTGCCAATTCATCATTGTTCCAAGTCACTATACGTACCTCTGGTCTCTGTGCATTTCCCTGAAACAGTAAATATATGCATGGCAATGATAATTAAAACAAAGATGGTGTCCTTGAGAAAACAATACTAGCTACTTCATTCGACACTACACTCCCTCCCTCCCCCCCCACCCCCACATGCACAAAACTATTAAACTTGGGAACAGTAGAAAGTATAGAGAATCAAGGCCCACATAATTGAAAATATTTCTACATTAAATTTCTTCATACAAAAACAGCCTGAAAGTTCAAATGCAAGCAACAACGTAGAGTGGTTACAGCAACCACTGCCACAGCATCTGTCAAGCATGTAGCACACCATCCAGATACACTGGCAAATTTTTATGGCTGGGAACAGATAATGAACTAAAGATAGCACAATAAAACCTCAAAATAGGAGGGCGTACGCTCTGATGAGGAACTTAATTTTTTTCAAAACTGTAAATGACACATACCTGCCGTGATGGTATTGTGCTACTAAATTCCTTCTCTCCATCTTCTTCACCAGGAATATAGGCTAGAACAACCAAAGCATCACCAAAAGGAGCAATTCCTGATATATAGTAGCTAGCCTGAAAAGATGCCACAATATCTACTTGTTTCATGTTAGATGTTGTAACAGGCTTATATGTTCCATTGGCTCCCTTGTTCAGATTTGTTCTTATTGCTGCAATTTTCACAGAAGTTCCCCAGCCAATCACCAATAGAGTATCATCCTGAATGTTCTCAGACAATTAGCAATGACAAAAACGATAAGAAACAACATATGTATCACAAAGACTAGAAGTTAAAACTTCAAAAGAAATAACATTGCAATTGTCTAGACAACGCAAGATAGCTTGGAAAAACCTTGAACATTTCCCATCTTAATCATTAGACAAACCTGCCAAACTAAATGAGGGAGCAATATTTCAGGACGAGGACTGCCTCTTGGTCTCTCTATAAATGTAATCCGTTGATCATTTGCAGCATCATAGACTTTTACTCCCGCATCATTAGCCCAAGCAATGAGACTCGTTCTCCATTTCACGGCATGGATTGGACCTTCACCTGAGTGCAAAACCTACAAACAAATTAAAATAAACAATATTCAGAATTCATAAAAATTTCTATTTTCCAAATAAATTAACGTCAGTCAAGCATCACGAACCTGATCTTTATAGCCAAGCCACTTTTTGGTATTAAAATATAAGTGACCAGCTAAACCACCAGCTACAAATCTCCTAGATGTTTTTCTTGCATAATCAGGATCAAGGGCAATGGCTTTCATAGGACGATGATACTCGAATTTCAATTTCTCTTCAGTGAAAAGACTATTTACTACAACAGAGCCATCATCAGAACAGCTTCCAATATATTCACCTTCTATATCAAAACTAAGGTCATTCACTGCAGCTGAATGAGCAGCAAATTCCTTAACCTACAAACAATCAAACACAAATTTTAAGCGTAACAAAAAATATATATATATTTCCCCTTTTGAAACCTAATCAATAGCTGAAAGCAACTAAAAGATTAACTCAGCTAACTTATCAAAATTTCGTTACTTATCCCTAAAAAAAACATTTATTGAATCTTGTACTCCCAAGAAAATTTACTGCAATGTAAAATAAAAAAATAATAATAAAAAGAGAAAATAAGATTCGAAACGAATGAAAATTTCACCTGATTTCCCAAAAAGTCGAGGATATGAACGGTTCCATCGTGCGTTCCAAGTGCGATCATACGTTCGGCGACGGCGATACACGACGCAGCCTCGCCGGAAAGCAAGGAAGGGATGCTTCCTCCCATTCTTTGATACTTAAGCCTCGGCTCTTCTTCCTCCTCCTCATCTTCTTCTTCATCATCATCAACGTCTTCGTCTTCTTCTTCTTCTTCTCTCTCGTCATCTCCTTCGACGCCGTTTTCTGATGGAAACGGAGACATTAGCAGGGTTCCTGGAATTGAGAAAAGGCAAAAAAAAGGAAAGGAAAGCAAAGATCTGAGTCGGGCTGTGGTTTGGTTTAGTTAATAAACGGCTGATTTGAATTATTTATTTGCTAGGCAACAAAGAGGCGATGACGAATGATGGGCTTGGGGTGCCACTTGTACGAGTCATGCTACCGTGTTTTTTTATTATTTTCTTTTTTTTTTTCACTTTTTTTTCCTCTTTATTCTTTTCTGTTTGGGATTTTCTATCCAGGAGGACCCTGTTTGATTTAAAGGCTCGTTCAAAGTTTTTTATACGAATATTGATAATTTTATATTTTTAATTATATATTATTTTTAATTTAATTTTTAAAATATATTTTTTTATTTTGTATTAAAAATTCATCGATTAAAATGATAAAAAATAAATAAAATGATTGATTGGCGAGTTTTCAACATAAATATTATTTCATTGAGAATTGTTATCTTAAATTTAGAGTTTCAGATATGGCAAGGCTAACCCCCTTCTCCTGGCAAAATAATTGAGCCAGTTGATGAGTTTCTATCATATTTGCTTCTCGTTACTTTAACCAGCGAGTTTTTAACATCAAATAAAAAAAAATATATTTTGAAAATAAAATTAAAAATGGTGTATAATTAGAAATAAAAAAATATCAATATTCGTATAGAAAAACCCTCATTCGAGGGTCTAATTTAGATTTAAATTTTCAAATTATTTTATAAAATATGGAATATGCAATCTAAAAAAATATTTTACTACAAAAAAATTGAATATGCAATCTAAATTTAGTTTTTAGAAAGTTAAATATAATGTCAAATTAATTTTAATTATACCCTTTCAAGAATAAATGAATCCATAATGTAATTTTGTTTTATTTTTTATTTTAGTAAATATTTAGAAAATGAGAAACAACTTTTTTCCTGTTAACAAAAACAATAATTGTGGCTAACTGCCAAGTCCACTATTTTTATGGTCATTAATAATAAAGAGTCCAAAGTCCAAAACCCCTAAAAGAAAAAAAACAAAATTCTAATTTGATTATCGGATTACTTGATTTAAATTTTAATTAAGAGTTTCACTAAAAGTATTTTAAATTTGGATTCAAATCAATTCAAGATTATTTTTAATTAAATTTTAACTGTAAATATATATTTAAATATTAAAAAAATAAAAATTAATTTTAAAAGCTAAAAGTTATTTTAGTGTTTAAATTTGATTAAATTATTATTTTATATTTTTTATTTAAAAAGTTTATTTAAAATTTTTTGCACTCGATATTTAAAAAAATTGTTAAGCTGATAAAGAAGACGATAAGTAAAAACTGCATGATGTCACCCATAAGCAAGTGTCGTATATGGATGAACAAAATAATAATTAAATCTGCATGCTGTATGGTGTAAACTTGAACTAGTTTATTTCGGCCAAAAAAAAAAGAACGTGAAATAGTTTATGAAAATGATTGCAATACAAAATTGTGACATCGGAAGCTACGAGTACCCACTTAAGATAGATTCGGTAATTAATTTATCAATTTATTTAATTTAATAAATTTAATTTTTTATTAAAATAAATTTAAATATAAAATTCAATGATTCAAATTAATTTAATCAAATTTAAATAATTATTTATTTAATAAAAAATTTTATTTATATTTAATAATAAAAATAATATTTTTTTAAATAATAAAATGAATCTACAAAACAAGATTGAGCTTTGATAAAACATTTTAAAAATTTCAAATAATAGTTTGATGTGATTCGATTTTACGAATAGACCTAAAGTTAAAACTAATAACCAAATCAAAAAAAGTGCATAACAAAATTGGATCACTAAACCTAATAATTTCAATTTTTCAATGTCTAAAACAAATTTTTGGACCTAACTTTTATTAAAAAAAAGATTTTATTGCAAATATGATTGAATTGAAAGACTATTGAAACCTTTGGATGGTGCTCAAAAATTGATTTTGTGTAAAGATTAAATGAGAAATTTGATTTTAGTGACTTTGAAATACACTTTAAGGGGAAGAAAAAAAAATTTTTTAAAAAAAAGAAAAACTTTCATTACTGTTGGATCATGAAAATTTTAATTTGACAAAATAATTAGACAGGGTCCACATAATTCCGTTGCAATGGAAAGTTCGAAGAAATGTCCCCCCCCTCTATTGCTCGTGACTTTATTTGTTGGCCTGTCTTGTTTCCAGACATTATATATATATATATATATATATATATATATATATATATATATCCTT
>JBBYHM010000027.1:5868248-5878398 GCA_038381775.1 Adansonia rubrostipa
TTTTTTTTACCTTAAAGAAAAAGTACATTCTCTAGGAAGGAATTTATTAAAGAAGAAATGGGGCCTATAAATTGATGTATTGGGATGGAGACATTGAGTGCAGGAAGGCAGCTAGCCATGCTAAAAATACCTTACGATAAATTTAAATTTAATTTAATTAATTTATATAATATTAAATTTAAATTTTAAATTTTTATATCTTTATCTTTTTATTCTCAAAATACATGTTAGTGGGTTTTTTTCTCCTCTGCAAGTCTTTCAAAGAAAACAAACTCCTGATTTTCCTTTTTGCCCTTTTGGTAATCCCTGCCATTCTTTGTAGGGATTTAGGATAAGACTAGGAAAGAGCCAATCAAAGCACTGACTCATCTTTCCTCCCATAGACCAGCATTCGTGCAAGATTCAAGATCCCATAAAACAGTGGAAACTTGAGATTTTGTTAACTTATTTGTTTTATTTATTTATTTATATTTTGGCGAAAAAGGTAGCATTGCATACGACATTGCCTAAACTTTTTTGGGGTCCACATTTAAGTCCTTAAAAAATTGCCTAATCTATACTGTCTAGCTGTATGCTATGGAATTTTGGCTGGAAAATTTTGACAAGTTGCTCTCATATTTAAATTATTCTCATTTTTGGCCTGACCCCATAGATATTATAGTGTGAATCATCATTATCATCATTGAGATAAAAACAACGATTAATATCCCAACTTGTGGTAAGAATTAAGGGGTGAAAACGATAATTTTTTTAAAAATTCAGTTTTAATTTAATTTAATAATATAATTATTTTTAAAAATAATAATTAATAAATTTGATATTCGAATATTAATTTTTTGTTTTTATCTCATGATGTGACATTCTTTAAAAAAAAATCTTATTTTAAGAGATAAAAAAAAGGGCTCACGGCTCTTGTTTAGTCAAACCTTGTTTACTTTATCATTTCAAAAATATATAGTAATCTTAGCAACATCCAATGTAAATTTGGATTTGATGAACCATTTAAAAAAAATCCAAAAACCCAATCTGTTGCTTCCTTCTCAATGAATATGAATAGGGCTTTTTGTTTTGTATAATAAAAAATATTAAGTTAAAATAATATATATATGTATATATATAATTTGCTTGCTTCGCTATGATATAAAAAGTTCCTATTAATGATCCTCCATCGGTTTTACAGCTACCATTATTTCTGATTAGATCAATAATGTCCGCCGCGTGCATCAATGCATGCTTTTTCATCAAGAAATTGGATTTTTTTTCGTTAATAAAAGAAAAAAGGAAGGTTATGGGCTGGCTTGTTCAACAAATAAAGCCATAAAGCTTAGAAGTCACCGCCATGTATTAACGTGGGGGAGATCGACATGACATCAGGGCTTAAAACGGTTTCATGTAGGCCATTATCATCACGATATAAACGAGTCCAGTTATTTAATTAATTATTTTAATTAGGTCCGGTAATTAATTAAATATTCGAGTTTGACTTTTTTTATAATTGAGTTAAGTTTTAGTGCAAGGCATTTACTAAGTCTAATTTGAATAATTTAATTGGTGATATTTATAAGCTTAATCCAACATTTAACTTTTAGATACATGTTAAAATAATCGATGAAAACATAATATAATATTTAATGTTTATATTTACAATTAATCTTACTGAACTTAATTGAGCTTATTGAACCAAGCATAAGCAATTTAAGTGAATTACAAGCTGAAATTGAGTATGAAAAATGAAGTTCGAAAGAGCTTAAATTGAATTTCAAATCTCAAATTTTAAATTGAGTCAAATTTAAATATATTCGATTCAATTAAACCTTTCACTTAGATTTTTTATTACTCAATGGAAAAAAATTGACTTTATATAAATGATATATTAAATATGTTTCAAGCACCCAACAATTAGAATTTAAAACTTTATATGGTAAATACAATGAACGGAATGCAAATTTATGAGTTCGAAAAAAAATTTACTTTTCATTAAGTAATTCATGGAAAAGAAAAAAAACTCAAAAAATTCAAACTATTGACCGATCGAAAAGTTCAATAAGAGTGAATTTAAAATTTAATTATGTTATTTCATATAATTTTTAAAAAATAATATTTAATAAATTTAAATTTTAAATTTTAATATCTATACTATCTCATTAAAAATGATTAAATGAATCGATTAGGCTAAGCCTTAAATCGAAGGATGTAGTAATAATTTGCTACTTGGTGTAAATTCTACTTAATTCGAAAGCCTTGAACTAATCAGCAAAAGATTGAAATACTGAATGCTCAAATTTCTTTCCTAAATAAGGACAATGCAAAAGACTCATTGCCGTTTGTTAGGATACGAAGCTTTCGTTTGTTAAGATACGAAGCTTTCTTTGGAATGTATTTATATTTATTACTAAAAATGTCATTTTTGGGACAGTGAAAAGTCCGAAGGCATCTCTGCTCCCTCTTCCTAATCTTACGCTTTTGTTGCAATTGATTTATTTATATATCTATAATTATTTTAATTAAGAAAGACAGAAAGGAGAAGCCAAAAGTTCCCTCTTTTATAACTTCATGCCTTTCATAGATGATGCAAAACTCTAAATTTTATCAATTTGTAGTCGTTGTAAATTAAGTATAATTTTTTATTTACCTAAAATTTTAAAATAATTGATTAATTTTAAATTAATATATCAGACTAAATTCAAACTTATCAGATAATTTTAAGTTAATAGGCAAATTTATCATCATATCGTAAGTGAATATTGAAATTTATTATTATATTTTATTTTGATTGATATTCGTCATTATAATTTTTAGATTATAAGTAAATTTGTCACTATATTATTATTTAATTAAATTTTATCACTGAACCTTAATTTTTAATTAAATTATGTCACTCAACTTTAATTTTGAAAGATTTGAAAATAAAATTAATTTATAAATAATTTAAAAATTAAAAAATAAATATAAAATTTTTTATTTTATAAAATACAAAAGATTAATTTTTTATCATCACCCTAATTATTAAAAATGAAATGTTTCAAGGAATTTTTCTTATTAACTTGTATCTTAAAATTATACAAAATCAAAGTTAAGTGAAAATTTCAAACAAAAATAAAAATTTAATGATAAAATTTAATTAAATAAAAGTAGAGCAGCAAAATCTAATATTAAATTAAACTACAGTGGTAAATTTACATTTAATCCAAAAATACAATAATAAATATCAATTAAAGAAAAGTGTAATGATAAATTTTAATATTCAATTACAGTAAGGTGATAAATTCACTCAATAACCCGATAATTTTTTAGTATATCTATCTAATTTAGTAATGACATTTAAGAGCTTCCAGAAAGGGAAATATATTACCATAAATGGATAAATTGGTCATGTATTTATATTTAGCATGAATATTGCAAAATGATGCTGATAATAAATCAACTTAATTATCTTAGATGATTTGTTTCTTTTTAAATTTATGTATGACTCATTCACCAAAAAGAAAATAAATCAAATCTTTCTTTTCTCACTAAAAAAAAAAAGTTGAAAAAGTAAAAAAAAAAAAATGAAGAACGATATTTTACAATTATTGAAAATTGAATCCCATTTTTAATATTCAAATAAATGATTTTTTTTTATTTTTTAACTAATATTTATAGATATTAGATAGATTTTACTTGCAAGTGAGGCTCAAAATATAAGAAAGTGTGATTTTAAGATTCCCAAACAAAAGTGAATGAATTCATAAAGACATTTTCCAGTTTTGTGAAGCCAATTTGGCTTTGTAAGAGTCAAGCATGGAATAATCATATAATCATTAACATTATCATAAGAAAAAAAAACTGCTTTAATTAATTGGCAGAAATTACATAAAGTTGGTAATTAAAACAAATTTACATTGATTTTGATTAACATGCTAGGCTGGCATTTTTTTAGGCTCCACTTACAGTTGTTTGACAATCTCCCCTTGCCAAACTCTTTCCACTTTACGTTATCCAGATCCGAAAGTTGAATGATTGTTCTATATGAATTTATGTCAAATATAAATATTTTTAATTTTTTATTTTTTTTATAATTTAAAAGAATATATTTTATATTTATATTTAAATACATATTAAACATAAGTATAAATATAAATACTTTAAATAGAAGATAAAAAATTTGAATAACATAATTTGCTGCCAAATGATTCTATGACTTACTGGAAAAGCACAGAAAGAAAACATTAGATCAAAACAAAATGATACGTGTTATGTGAGATTAAAATGATCCAAAATTTTAGAGCAAGGTGTACTTAATTTTAAGTATGATAACTCCTTTAAAACGTCCAACAGTTTCAATAATTGAGTCTTGTCTATATATGTGTGTGTGTATATAAATATATATATGTTGTCTAATCATACCAAACAATCACCGCATATTTTAAAAGTATTTTGTTCAGAGATGCTGTATTCTAAGTAGGGTCTTTGCCGAATTTGCAGCTAAATTCAGCCTTTAACATTTCAACAACCTTTCTCTTTTGAGGTGCGTGGCTTTGCCGGTACCTCTTGGTTACTGTCACTTCCATTTCTCATAATCCGAATGCCACTTCGTCGAATAGGTTAAAGTCCTTGGACCTCTGTTGATCAAATAATGAATATAGCTAATTATTTTTAAAAATGATATTTTATAAGTTTAAGATTTATATTTTAATATTTATATTTTTTTATTTTAAATTCATATTATTTATGAAAATTTTAGGTGAAAAAAATAGATACAATACGTAGAGAAATATTTTTTAAATACATAAGAATAAGATTTAAAAAAAAAAAAAAACACTTCAGCTAACTAAATTTCAGTGGGGCAAAATCTAACTTTTTTCTTAAACTTATGATAGCTACATATTGCCTACCAAAAAAGGTTTTTAGGATATATTATTGTAAATCCTTCTGTACTCATATATATATATATATATATAGATATATATATATATATATTTATACACACGCACACACGTATAAAGGAGATTAAAAAAATTAAGGTTAAAAATTTGCAAGTGCTAGGAATCAAATTTCCGTTTTTCATAAATCGATCTCTTAAAAGACAAAAGTAAATCATTTAAGCTAAGCATCAAGTTCATAAATCTTTTTGCTTAAGATCTATATTTTTAGTAATAAATCAACTTAATATCAGTACATACATGATAAACCTAAACAATAAGGTTCCTTAATAGGTAATACATAAAAAAAAAAAAAGGAAAAAAAAAGTAAGATTCCTTAAAGCAAAATAGCAAAAAGAGCAAATGATTAAAAATCAAACACTGTTTCAAGCATATTCACTTTAAAGATCTACAAGTTATAGAAAACTTACTTGAATAGATCATTATCAGTTGAGCATCTAGGGAAAAGTAGAACCGATTTAGGTATTAAAACATCTTTTTTAAATAATGAAAGCAGCTCAGCAGTGCCCACCAAGATGAGAATGATGTCTAAAAGGATAAATATTCTTTCCTTTTCTTTTTCTTTTTTTTTTTTTTAATTATTGAAAGCAACTAAAACAGTGGAAATCTCAAACATTTTTTAAGAGTGTTCAGAATATTTCTTAAGTAAATTGAGAAAGTCGAAACTGAAAACTACAAAGAACTTTTAGCTAAATTTCAGATCTCAAAGCGTTCAGCAACAATCAACAATGACACGTTTGCATTGACATTCTAGGTTTTTGATGAACAACACCTAGTAATAACAAATCCATTTTGGTTGCGGAATACTATCATAATTGTAAGTTTGTAATAAATATCAGCGATGGGGAAAGCTGAAATCATAAATTCTGTATAACGATCCCTATAATGGTATTAGAAATTACACATAAAACAGGATCAGTAAATATGAACTTACCATGTAAACGTTTGCGGGGTAGGTCACTTGTCAAAGTGTCTGGTCAACAGGTGGAAGCAATTGAGGATATTCCTCCATTGTAAACAAGATTGGAGCTGCCATGAATGTATCTGCCATTGACAACATTTATTCAAAATACAGTGTGCTATAATATTTTTCTTGAAGAACCCTTCTTTCCCGCTCTTTGATTAAATAAAGGATGAATATATATATATAAGAAAACTATATATTTGACAAGGCCAACTATCATGGCCGAGAAAGACTATAATGCAGGTCCCAGATTCATAAATGAGTTTCAAAGAGGCTCAACTGACGAATACATTTCCCTTTCATAAACAAAAAAGCATTGCACAATGGCATTTACCATTGACCTCATATAATATGCCTCCACAGATCAATTACAAAAGCCTTTTAGATTCGTGAATGAGTTCAGAGAGGCACCAACTGATCAATTGTCATTCAGCTAGAGACACAGCAAGAGTTTAAACCAAAACTCAGAATTTCAAACATAAGATATTCAGGAGAGATGGGATGGGATGGGTGCAGCTGCCATAGATAAGTGTCAAAACATGGGTTCAAGTGTAGGCAGAAGGCTTGTCCAGACTTCATGTGGTTTAACTTTCTATCAATTCTAACAAGTAAATCATTCCCATTTGCGAAGTCATCGTTTCTCATTAAAACAAAAATTTTGAGCACCCAGATAGACATAAAGGTGGACTAATAACATGACTTCAAAATAAAGAACCTCTCTTATCAATCGAAATGCTCATCCCTGGGGGGGGGGGGAAGTAGGCAAATGGTGAACCTAAAGTCACAATTAATAGAAATAGGACAATGTAAATACTGCCAATGGCATGCATAAAGATGGCATCAATTGGTGTTAAGTTGTTCTAGTGTCTATATTTATACTATCATAATGTCTGAATTTCATGTTATAAATTAAAAACGTCAATTTAATAAGTAAAATTATTAAAAAATTAAATAAATTATTAACAATAAATATAAAATTAATATATTTTTATCTTTTTTTATCATTTTTAATATTTTTCTTAAAAATCCCGTCCACTCCTAAATACAAAAGATATATATATATATATATTACTTGCATATTCCTTCTAAAAAAAATAACACGCAGTGTCAAATTCTAGTCCAGTCTAGAGTACTTGAAAATCCTTTACCGAATATTTACATGGCCCATCACTTGAAATTCTTTTTGTGATCCATGATTCATGAGTTGTCATCAAGGCTTAAAACACAAACTAAAGCGTCTTTTTAACAATTAATTAATGACCGTCGGTGTCAAAGGGCTCGAAACCAGAAACCTCTATACTCAATAAACAAAAGGGATGGTTCTAGCGTTCATCAGGATACAGTTTAACAGTTTAAAAGGGCCAACCTTAGTTAAACTTTAAAACAAAAACATAGAGTTTAACTTGAATTGGCTTTTGGAAAATGAGTTACTTTGCTCTTTTCATTTTTAATTTTTATGTTTTCCCTTTTTCAACTTTTTTCCCCTCAAAAATTAAAAATATTTTATATTAATTATCAAATATATAATTGACTGGATATCATGAGTTAAATTAATATTAAATTATTAAGAAAATTATCATTTTTTTGTTTTTATGTAAAATAAAAGATATTAATATCTTTTTAATTTTTTAAATAAATTTTTATTTTAGAAAATTCCAAAAAAATTATCTAAAAATTTGCATGCTCCTCCTAGAAAAAGAACTGCTCTTGTAAAAAAAACTACCCACTAGCGCGGTGCAAATTCTACAATATTCTGAAAATGCATTTTAAGTTTTACCCCACGTAGCTATTAACTCTGCAAGAACTCGACAGAGTGACACCTGCCCTCCCAGATGTCACTCTCTAGACATGTCTTATACGGGTTATAAATCTCGTTCAATCCATTCGATTATTCAGTTTGGAATTGGATTTGCAACGGTTGTAAGTAAGAGTGAAAAGAGGAGGAAAAAAGAAATTAAAGGAAATAATAAGAAGAGACGAGAAAAATGGCTCCCAAGCGTCGAGCAAATCTTGTAGTGAGATCTACTAAGAAAATTGTTCGGGAAACTGTTCAGGTAGCTGTAGTTCAGAAACCAGAGGGTGACAATGGTGCTCAACAACTGTCGGAGAGGGTTCCTATTGAAGACATAGACGAGCAAGAAGAAAGGGTAATCACTGAAATTCCTGTAGGAAGGATAAGCAAAGATAAAGCAGAAAAAGAACCAAAGAAAATTCGAGTTCCAGTGGAAGATTCAGGCAAAAACAAAGTGCAACAACAGCAGCAAACAGAGCAAGTTCATGGGGAAGAACCAAGGATAGATGAAGCACAAAATGAACCCCAGAAAGTTCAAGTACCGGTGCAAGAAACAGGCAAAAACCAAGTGCAACAACAACAGCACAAAGACCAAGTTCATGTCGAAGAACCAGGGAAAGATGAAGTGCAAAAAGAACAGCAGAAAGAGGACCAAGTTCCTCCGAAAGAACCAAGCAATGAAGAAAACAAAGTCGAGCGAAAGAAGCGAAAGGCCCGACGAGAAGGGAAGAGAAAGCGGGGAAAGACGAAAGAATTCGATGGCAATGAAGGGTACAAGACGTATGTGTACAGGGTAATAAAGCAGGTTCACCCAGGGATGGCGATTTCATCCAGGGCAATGTCGGTGATCAACAGCTTGATGAACGACATGTTCGAAAAGATCGCAGGTGAGGCAACCAAGCTATCCAAGTATACAGAGAGAAAGACACTGTCTTCAAGGGAGATTCAAGGGGCAGTTAGATTAGTTTTGCCCGGGGAGCTTGGCAAACATGCTGTCGCTGAAGGCAGTAAAGCTGTCACTAACTATGCTTCCTACAATCAAAAACGGTCCAAATCGGACTAATTTAGGGCAGTTAGTCTTCTAGGATGTTGCTAGATTTTGGGTTTTGAACTTTTGATGTTCCTTGTTGGCCCCTATGCATTTTGTCTTGTACTATAATTAAAAGGGGGTTGTATTGTACTTGTAAGTTTTCGCCAGTTTGATTTAGGGTTTCTAGGAAGCCACTGGTATTTTGCTGTCCGGCACATGTTTGTAAGTGGACATGTTTTCTACACTATATATGTAACAAGTTTTTTATCCTCTTGTTTCCTTTGTCATTTTGCTTGGTAAGATTGAAACATTAGGTGCCTTAATAGGCATCCTATAAAAAGAATATTAGTACTTATATTCTCTTATCGTCACCCCTTTTTTTTTTACTTATCATCAAATGTGATAATATAGAAAATTATAATTAATGCATTTTTAAATAATCTTTAAACGATGTTTAATGTATGGGTTAGATAAACTTTCAAAGAATTAAATCATTTTTAAATTTTTTCATAATGAAATAATGCTTAATCGAATCCTAATTATAAGCACCGATGAATATATAGATATATCATATATAATAAATAATCTCTTTCTAGTTAAGCTTTTTATTTATTTTTCTTTATTTAACTTTTTTGGTTGCAGCATCTCCTTTACCTTTTAGTCTATTGAAACTTCTATAATATCAAAATTCATCATTTTGTTACATTTTACATCATGTGAGAAAAAAAGATACAGATTTTCCCTTTTCCTTTTTGTAGTTAAATAAAATACTACATAGTTCTATCTACTATATATCTATATATATATATATATATGTGTGTGTGTGTGTGCGTGCAAAATGATTAATTTTATTCTAGATTTTGTTAGAGGCCTTTTCTTTTCCAAAGAAGACATTTATTTTTTGTTGTATAAGAATGGACTTTTCCTGCATAAGACAAAGCTAGATACTGCCCATCGACTTTGTGCTGCATTATGTATCGATGCATCCATGAACAATGTATTTTCTTTCAAATAAATCGGAGAAGTTAAAATTGAACACTAAAACAATATTACTTGCACTAATTTCAAAGAAAGTCCAGAAGTTTTTAGATTGGTTTTCGATTTAAAGTTATTTAAATCGTTATTAAACATAATAATTAATAATTATTTTAAAAAATGGATTTTAAAACTTTTTTATTAAATTTGTGGAGTTTATTTCTTTAGATACAAAATTTTTGCTTTCGCATTATTTTTAAGGAATCTTGAAGAATTAAAAGAACAGAATATTTGAACTAAAAAATTTGACCTACGTTTGTGTGATCTTTCGGACATAGTACAATGATTAAATCCCTCACGTTCCTTCTCTCCAATTCAGTCCAATCTCATGAAATTAAAATTGAACATTATGATGACCATATAAGAATTCAACATTTATCAACCGACACCAATTAACCAGACAAAAA
>JBBYHM010000027.1:5900060-5914595 GCA_038381775.1 Adansonia rubrostipa
AACACAAATTTCACCAAAAACAAAAGAAACCCATTATTTTAAAATCCTAATGTGCATCAATTACTCCTTGATATTATTATTTTAAACTATAAAAATCCCATAGGATATTCTAATGTTCGTTTAAGTCATGTATATAATGTAAAGAATAATATAATATAATAATATATATATATATATATTTTTGTTCAATCTATACGCCACCGTCTATCAATTTTTGCAAAGTTCATTTAAAATAATTGAATGATTTTTTTAAATTACCTAATTTTTAAAAAATATTTTCATGTGCTATTTATATCCAATAAATATTTGGATATAAATATAAAAATATAATCTTTTAAATATATCAAAAATTAAATATACCTATATAAAAAACATATACATTATTCCAACAATCGTAATTAAATTAGAGCTATTTGCTTGGCCCAACCCATATTTAACTAAGACTAAACATAAAATTTAGTGACTAAATTAGCCACCCCGAAATATTATTCATCCAATTTAAAATAAATTTATTTAAATTTAATTATAAAATAAATAATTATTAATATTAAAATAATATTTTAATATTTTAAATAATAAAATAAACTTATAAGTCGTGCTTGGATAAAAAATTTAAAAATATATTTAGGCTATGACCTAATCCAACATATGTACAGATCTAATTCAAATCCAAAGAATATAGAGTTTTATTTTATTTTTTAATTCCTCCAAAGTTTGTCTTATTTTCTTCCTTGTCTTTCCAAGGACATAAAAGTGAAATGCCGCATTGAGTTACCGAAAGCCATTTGTAGGAAACAAATGGAGGAAAAAAAAATAAAAATCCCTAAGAACCATCTAAAAGCCAGCTAAAACTTTTGGAATAATCAAAAAACCAACTCCCTATTTTTTTTGGTTCTTTTTACGTGTGTGTTTTTTTCCTAAGTAATAGACCGTCCTACGACTGCTTCAAAAGCCAAGTTGATTAATTAATAATCCTGATTATAATTTGAAAAGGAAGTGGATACGTTAAGGGGTTAACTACTGATGAATCAAAAGTCAGATTGAATCCCGAAATTTTCAGCTATCAAATGAAAAAGTCATAAACTATAATCAAGCACACATTCTGAATCTATTATTCATTTTTCCTACCGTTTCTAACCTTTGAATTTTTTTTTTTTTTTGAAAGATAGCAAGATTGTCCCCCCCCCCTTTTTTTTTTACATGAATAGGGTAAATATCACGGATTTTGCTTGGATCTAATTCATTTTTTATGGTTTTAAGAACGTATTCTTTTACATCATTTTAGTGCATTTAAGATTTATTATTCTTCAACGAAATCAAAAAGGAAAAATAATTTATAACCTTACCATTGGCCTCTTGTAATTATATACCCTCTGTATTATTCCTACCATTTCTCACCTTAATATATATATATATATATATATATATATACATATGTATAAAGGTTAGGAAAGGATAGAAAATTTAGTGTACTTTCTAGCCATTAAAAATACGTCGGCCAGATCTTAAAAACTCCGAAGTTTAAACGTCATCTAAGATATTATTTATTAAGTAAAACGGTATTTTATTTAATTTTTTAAAATATATTTAAAAATATTTATATTTAATTATTTTAATAATTTTTAAATAAAAATTAAAATTATTGGACCCAACAAATCAAGTTGAATTTTGAATAAAAATTTTAAAAATTAAACCAAATTAACGTGACATAACCCCAAATCGTAAATACTTTTATTTGTCGTGATGCAGACAAAATGATATAGTTTTCAAATTTCAATTTTACGACCTTACCTTGTGAGGTCAGCACAACATTAGTCATATAGTGCATTGATTTGATTTATCAAACCATGCATCATTATTTTGTAATTTTAATAAGTGCTAATTTAAAGAATTGAAAAAAAAAAAAAAACCTTTAGAATCCAATCTCAGTAAGTATAGGTTGGAGCCAATAAATTTAGTTAATTTGGTGGTGTATTGATTTTGTTTATTCTTTGATTTTATTTATGACAGTTTATTTTTTTATTCTTAATATCGAGATTTATTTGAATGTAATTATGATTATAATTTTTATTTGTTTTGTCTAATTACATCAAAATTAATCGTATATATCCTGTCATAACTTTGGTATATATAGATACTTTCTTTTATATATATATATATATATATATATATATATTGTTAAAATCCCTTAAGCAATTTGCTTCTTACATCATATCTTGCCTAACGTTGGGCAAAAAGAAAGGGGAGAAGGGAGGTTCATTTTCTCTTAAAATACTTGTCGGATAATTAATGTTAGTGAGGTTATATATCATTTCAATGCCTGACTTGGATGGCAACGTATACTAAAAGTGAACCACTCCACTTATATAATCTCTCCAATTAAATTGCTAAATTTTAAATGCAATAAAAAAATAATATAAACATATTATATTTAATAAATGAAAATAATATAATAAATATAATATAATATAATTATATAAAATTGAAACATAATATTTTATTTATATTTAATAATTTTTATTTTTTATTTAACATAAAAAATTATAAAATATAATACACATACGCAATAATAGATTATCAAATTTACCCCGATGTTGGAATATTTGAGGCACTAAAGCAATGGACAGTTGTTTTTGCCTGTTGCGAACAGATTTTTATGTTAGATAGTTTTTAGTTAACTGGAAAAAAATTATATTCCTGAAATACTTTCTTTGTAGAGTGGGCGATGGAAGTGATGGAATTTCAAAACCAATGCCGAAGGAATCGTTGGCCCTATCAATCACACCATGATATAATATCTCAATGAATTTCACGTGTTTAATTATTTGAATCTTTCTGACTCCTAGGCCTAGCTAGCTGACTCTGCAATAATGCCATCACATTATTTCTGATGAAAAGGGTTTCCCATTGCTTTTGATTTGTTGCACTATAAATTAGTGTCAAAATTTTCAAATAATTTTAATTTAGTTTACAAAATTTTAAACTGCATTTTATAACTAGTTTTTTTTTAATCAAAGATGTTGATTATTGTGATTAAAAGGAAAAGCACGAGAAGTTAAAAAAAGAAACTGTTAAAAAGCTATTTTAACCTAAAATAATTAGGTGTTGATTTTAACATCTTGTTATATCATTGGTCGATTATTTCAACCAATAAATAAAACAAGAAAAAAAATGGACCATCAATCAGTCGACTCTATAAAAACTGGCAAATATTTACTTATTTATTTATTTTTATATATAGTTTTCAAACATTTGTCATGTTTTTTTTTTTAATTTTTTAATTGATACGCGATGATTCGTTCGCCTCTTCCTCAATAATTGTCTGGATGATGTAAGTTAAACTTATTTTAAAAATCAAATCATGTATCCGATATGATAGATGGAAGAATCAAGTTTGAAATTTAGGATTTTAAATATAAATTTAATTTATTATTTAATAAATAAAATTATTTATTAATTTAATTTTAAAATATAATTATAAATATTTTTAATTTATTTTAAAATAAAATATTTTATTCTATAAATTAATCAAATTAAAATTTAAATAAAATTTTACTCAACTCAACTCAACTCGACTCGATCTTAAACAATTATACTCTAAATTTGATATAAATACTAGTGGTTATTATAATAAAAAGTTTAAAATACAATTACTTGGAAAGTTACGTATTGTAAATTATTTTAAATATTTAGTCAATTTATGTTGGATTATGAAGACACGGCTTGATCATATCTAAGGTCATACGAATCAACGGCCTAGGTTGCATCGCCAAAACTAAGAAAAAATTGAAAATCCATGTCTGCTATGATCTATAGTTGGTAACTGACATGTGGAATAATTTTAACCTTTTGACTCTGCGAGGAGTTGAGTCAGCAATGAGAAATGGATAAGGCCCTTTCCCACGGAAATCGTAATGTAAGGCTACAATTACTATAATAAAATTATTAATTATAATTTTATATAATTTTTAGATAATAATTAGTATATTTATATTATACTTATATTCAAAATTTTTAAATTTATATTAACTTTAATATTTTTATAATTAATATTATATAAATTTTAAAAATATATTTTTATTATATTATATTTTTTATTTTATATATATTATATTTGTGAAATAAAATTAATTTCTCGATAGAACCAGTGGAACGGTCAAAATATAAGAAAAGTTAAAAAAGAATCATGTTAGAACACGTGGCGAGATGGGAGGGGTGGGTCCGAAGAAGTGACGAAAAATCGCCGTATGAGATGTGCCTTTCCCTGAAAATTTGCAACTATAAATACGTGGCTTTCGATGGTGTTCTAAATCAAAGCTTACGTGTTGTTTCCCCTGTTCACACTTCACTGTCTCTCTCCGCTGTTTTAGTTTTCCCTGTTAAAAATCATCGTCTCCTTCCTCATCTTTCTTTTCTTTTTTCTTTTTTCTCTTTAGAGATTTTAGGACTATCCATTAATTTACTTTAGCTCTTGTTCGAGTTCTTGAAAAGAATAAAGGTGTCTGGGAGTGTTTAATTATTGAAAGAAAATGTGTGGGATCTTGGCAGTTTTGGGTTGTTCTGATGATTCTCAGGCAAAAAGGGTTCGAGTGCTGGAGCTTTCGCGCAGGCAAATAATTTTTTTTTCTTTTTTACTTTTTATTTTGGGGGTTTTTCCTATTAGCTAATTTTGATCTTTGTGTCTTTGGAAAGGTTGAATAACATTTGTTAGACAGCTTTAGACTTTAGACAAATGATAAAGTGTTTTTTAAGTTTCGTTGCTTGCTAAGACAAAGAAAAAAAAATGAAAAAGAAGGATGGTTACTACGGTTTTTTGTTTTTCAATCCATTGATGGTAAAGATGAAAGATCAAAGGTAAAACTGTAAAATACATTCTTAGGTCACATCTTTTGGTTATATGATGAAGTTTAACCTTAAACTTGGTCTTCAATTCTTGATCATCTTTGATTTGTATAATGGAGAATCTCCAGCTTGGAGGAGCCTATGCAACGTCGGGAGTCTTGAAGCAGTGAATCTACGATTTATAAACGGAAGAAAAAAAAAAAAAAGTGGCGGAGCCCATGTTTTAAGATGCAAATTCAATCAGATAAATTTGATTTGATTTATAAATTAATTAGTTAGCGATTTTCCACGTACGTTTTGGGCCATAGTTTAACAATTATTTGGAGAAACCAATAGTAATATTTAAAAAAAAAAAATCATTAAGAGAAACAGTGAGCTGAAATTATTTGATGATGACGTAATGAACAGGCTGAAGCACCGTGGACCTGACTGGAGTGGTCTCTACCAACATGGAGACTGCTATTTGGCCCACCAACGCCTTGCCATCATCGATCCTGCTTCTGGTGACCAACCTCTCTTTAATGAAGACAAGAGTATTGCTGTCACGGTAGCGCCTCTCAGACTTTTCTTGTGCTACTATATTTTTTTTTCCCATTTTAGGCCTACATGATCACTTGGGGCCCTATATACCAAACAAAGATGTCGGTACTTGTGACTTGTCAAACATTCAAGGGCTAATAATGTGTTGGAATTGGAATTAGGTATACCTGTAATTGTTCATGAAGCAAAATTAGTAATTGAAAGAAAAAAAATGTGCTGAAAACTAGGTGAATGGAGAGATTTACAACCATGAAGAACTGAGGAAGAAGTTGGTAAATCACAAGTTCAGGACTGGCAGTGATTGTGATGTTATTGCCCATCTGGTAAGTTTCGTGGCAAATCATTGGAGAGAGCTAAATCTTGGTCTAAATTTTTTTTGCTTGTTTTGTGAATTTATTGCTCTAACAAGTGTAAAATTGTTTCTTTTTCTATGTGGTAGTATGAGGAGTATGGGGAAGACTTTGCGGACATGTTGGATGGAATCTTCTCATTTGTGCTGCTGGATACCCGCGACAACAGCTTCATTGTTGCTCGTGATGCTATTGGGGTCACCTCCCTCTATATTGGCTGGGGACTTGATGGTATTAAATCTTTGCTTTCTCAATTGCAAGTAGTTTTTTGTGCATGGATTTCTAGCTGTCTAAATTTGGGTCGAAATCGGTTTTTGCTAAATCCTTTTCGACTTTGTTATAATCAGGTTCGGTTTGGATATCATCCGAATTGAAAGGGTTGAATGATGACTGTGAACATTTCAAAAGCTTTCCTCCTGGTCATTTGTACTCTAGCAAATCAGGAGGATTTAGGAGGTGGTACAATCCACCTTGGTTCTCTGAGGCCATTCCATCATTTCCGTATGACCCCCTTGTTCTCAGACGCGCATTTGAAAATGTAAGATTGATGAATTGCAGCCTGACTTACTAGACTAAACAAAGAAAACTTCCTTTTGTCACCCTTTTTTTTCCCTGTAATTTTAGCTTACAGATTGTATCTCATATGTTTACAGGCTGTGACCAAAAGACTGATGACTGATGTGCCTTTTGGAGTTCTGCTATCTGGAGGCCTCGATTCATCATTGGTTGCTTCGATCACCGCTCGGTACTTGGCTGGTACCAAGGCTGCCAAACAGTGGGGAGCTCAGGTCCATTCTTTCTGTGTTGGCCTAGAGGTATGTAATATTTTATAGGATGAAATGAACCCTTAAAGTATAGCTTTAGAGGGTTTAATTCGTCCTTAAAACTTGTTTATCAATTTCTCTTCAGGGTTCACCGGATTTGAAGGCGGCAAGGGAGGTTGCAGACTATCTCGGCACTGTTCATCACGAGTTTCACTTCACTGTTCAAGTATTGATTGAGCTTTTTTTCATGGTTTTTGTTCAAGAATTGGGGTCTAATAATAATCCTAGATACAACCTAAATTACTCTCTAATGTGGCAGGACGGAATTGATGCCATCGAAGATGTCATCTACCACATCGAAACCTATGACGTGACCACGATCAGGGCAAGCACTCCCATGTTCCTGATGTCACGAAAGATCAAGTCACTAGGAGTGAAGATGGTTATTTCTGGTGAAGGCTCTGATGAGATTTTTGGTGGATATTTGTACTTCCATAAGGCACCGAATAAGGAAGAATTCCACCGCGAAACATGCCGCAAGGTAATGGATCATCTTACTCGGCACTTGAATTACCACCAAGGGAGTTTGAACGTAAGGATCTAATGGAAACCGGTTTGTTTTCATACGCTTTTCCGCAGATCAAGGCTCTTCACCAGTATGATTGCCTGAGAGCTAACAAAGCAACATCTGCTTGGGGATTGGAGGCTCGAGTGCCCTTCTTGGACAAGGAATTTATCAATGTTGCCATGTCTATAGACCCTGAATGGAAGATGGTACGTAACTAAGTACTTCTTCTTAAAACTAAAAAGGTATATTGTTCCTGGAATTGCTTGCTTTATTCATCCATGATTGAGATTTACAGACTTATCAAGAACACTTCTCTATTTATGAATCAGATCAAAAAAGATCAAGGACGCATTGAGAAGTGGGTTCTAAGAAGAGCCTTCGATGATGAAGAGCGCCCCTATCTACCAAAGGTCTTCTAGCATGTTCTGATTGTGGTTGGTATTTTTCAACTACAATGTTAGTACCCAACTAACATGTCCTGTTAAATGCCTTGCAGCATATCCTTTACAGACAGAAAGAACAGTTTAGTGATGGCGTCGGTTATAGTTGGATCGATGGTCTCAAAGCCCACGCTGCCCAACATGTAAATATCTTTCTAATGTGCTTCCTTTCATATTCTTTTGCTTTCATCCTCGATTTTTTTTTTAAAATTCTGTTTTCATAATCCTATTAGGGTTGATTAATTCTGACCTTATGCTTTCAGGTGACTGATAAGATGATGCTTAATGCCTCTTACATCTTCCCTCACAACACACCAACTACAAAAGAAGCATATTACTACAGAATGATTTTTGAGAGGTTCTTCCCTCAGGTGATTTTCTAAATTTTGCAATTCGAGTACATTTACACTTTAACAACAGCAATGATAGCTAAAGTGATCATCGTCCTTTGCTTGGTCTAACAGAACTCGGCTAGATTGACCGTCCCTGGGGGAGCTAGTGTAGCATGCAGCACCGCCAAAGCTGTTGAGTGGGATGCTGCCTGGAAAAACAACCTCGATCCTTCAGGCCGGGCTGCTCTGGGTGTTCATCTCTCAGCTTACGATGCAGAGACTCCTCTCAGCAACATGCCATCCAAGGTTATTGATAGTATACCACGGATGATGGAATTTCCGGAAGTCGCCATACAAAGTTAGTGCCTGCCTATTGGAAGGAAGCAGGGTATGTGAATTTTAATAATTTGCGTAGGATTTGGTGACATATCCATGAAAACTTCAAAATGCTCTCCTGTATACTATAGGCGATATTTAGAAGTACTAAAATATTTTGTGATCGTTGGGATCATCTTTTGTTATCATCAAACCTGTTGTTGCTTATGCTTCGGAAGTGTGATCAAGTATATTTTGTAGTGGAAGTTAATCATGAATGAGAATCTTCCCTTTGTTCATATAATGTGCAAAAGCTTCAGTTCTTTCCCTTTACAAGTAGCAATGTGAAATCCAATGCGAAATCTTGCCCGCACAGGATGTAACGTTGGTTGACTTGGACCTAGGCAATAACCAAGTCTAATTCATGAAATCAATATCAGACATGACTTGAGGAACTACGTAAGTTCATTACTGGAGGAAGTTTCTTGGGGGGAGGAGATGATTCATGCGGGGAACTGACGTTACTAATCTTAGGATAAGGGTCAAGTCGAACTCAAGCTTTAAACGAGATAAGGTCTAGTCTATTTTTAAATAGATTTGGTTTTTGTCAAAAAAATATTTTTTATTATAATATTTTTATTAAAATTTTTAAAATATTATATGAATCTTTGAGTTTGATCAGATAATTCTATCTACGAATAACTTTAGTTGGGACCTCTCTGATGGCTCAAACTGACCAACCAAAGCAAGTTTCAAAAGGATCCAAGAAAAAACTTGAAAAAGACCCGACTCTTTACTCTTCTTTCCCTTTTCTTTGGCCCTTTCATCTTTGGTTCAAAATGGATATTGACAACAAATTATGGTATCAAAAACACGATCATGAGAATAAGCAAGTATGAAATAAGTTTTACTTTATTTTTTTCAGAAACAGTATGTCATTACTTTACAGCAAATGTTACACTATGCTTGGCAGCTTGATTAAAAGGAGGAAAGAGATACTAAAGATACAGAGTAAAGTGCATTTTTGCACCCTCTGCAAAACCTATAATCAAAATTAGCAGTAGTAACTAATTATAAAATGAAGTAAACACACACATAAAATCTAATAGAACAAGACAGTATAAAATAGTTCATTCCAAGTGTCAGGCAATCCAGGAAGGCACCAATGGCTACAATCAGCTGAGCGGTCCGGGTTAGCCCTCTGAGCGGGGCTTAAATCACCACTGTAAATCGAAGGGTGCCCGTCTTTCCTAAGCTCAGAGAGCATTGTTATGTCCAACAAATATGTAGGGACACGCATTTCTCTAATAACTTCATCCACCACTCTCATCTGGTCAGGGTATGTGCCAGGGTACGTAGTTCCTGCCATTGGCGATGTTTCCCCGTAACAGTTTTTTGCGGTTGTCACTGTCGCTCCGGCACTCCATTCGCTAGGACTGTCAAAAGCATTTCATCAAAGGTCGTTGAATTTTGGATAGCAATAGACTAAATAGTTGTGTATGATACAATTGATTTACGAAATGGAACGTCTTCTGCTGGTTTGAAATGAGATAGTATATGTTACATGTACTATCTCATATGTTACATGTACTCTAAAATTTCAGTTCCTGATAAAGAGGGTTTTAGGCTGTATATTATTCAGAATTTCTTGAGGAATGAATATGGATATGTTTAAGATAGAAAAAACAAACTTTTAAAAAAGTCGGAATAACATATGTTTTAGGAACAAGTGAAGCTATTGTCCTATGACATATCACTTAAGAAAACAGAACCATTTGCTCATTCATGCATCATGTGCTTTCTGTGACAGACTATAGGCAGTGGTCCATCGAAAAATAGCAGTCAGGCTACATATGGTCTTTGTTGTGAGGGGCATTTTTGCAGACGTCTTTATAGTGACATATCTAAGCATTTAGAATAAATGGTCATTTCCTACCGACACAAAAAAGTGGTTCAAAACGATACTTTCCTCACTGTTTTCACGAGGTTACACGGTTGTTAAGAAAAGCCGTAAAATCAACTAAATACATTATTAGTTCTTGTACTATTGTTTTGAATATCACAATACCTAAAATATTATCTTTTTCGAAACTTCGAATCCTTACATATACATTTTTTTTATCTCAAAATCGTAATTTTTTCTAAAAAAAAATTAATTTTTCTTTTCATTGTTAAAAGTAGATCGTTTTTGCTACCAAAGTTTTCAAAGTTTTCTCACCAGCTACAACTACTCCTACCCTTTAATTAATTAAAGTAATTTAACTATCTCATGAAAGATGGGAAGATTGGGTGAGAACAAATCGAGGGTAAGTCTCAGAATACATCAACCATCTGTCATGTTTTACTCATGTGAGTTTGCCAAAAAAAATCTCCTATTGATGAATGGCTGAGTGAAGTTGAAGACTTTACTGTTCTTTATTTTTTTTTTTTCGGTTTTTCTTGGTTTGGTTCTCTGATAAACATGAATGACCCACAGTCCCACATTCATTTTTCTTTGCAGTCCCCATTTAGTTACTTTCCAAGTACCAGATCTGGAGCCTTATTGCACCAGTTCTTGCCAGTTTTAAACTTTTTGGATAATTATTCAATTCAACAAATGTTTATAGCGATAATCGACTGATAAAATCAATAAATGGAATAAATTTATACTATGCAGGATAATTAATACGAAAGTGAAACTAATAAGAAAGTTTTTCCAGACAGGCTTAGTTTTACTTAGACATCTCCAGAACTCCAAGTTTTATGGTTACATTTATTTTTTATATATATATATATATATTCCTTTGCTTATATAATTAAAGCAATTTCTGCAATTTGCCATAAGCTTACCCTTTTTTTTTTTTTTTATATAAGCAATGTTCAGTTGGGATATAACCTAGGCAGACGAAAACTGAACTTAGCTCAGAGAGCAACCGCTAAAGCTTACAGCTCAGATTGGACCGAATTTCTAGTGCTTGGAGTCGGTATTGTTATTTTTTTCTCCAACACAACAATAATTATTAATCAAAGCCTAGAACAGTCAACCCAATTATTTAAGAGAGAGACGGAGAGAGACTTACTTGTAATGTGTGGGGGAAATGGATTGGAAAAAGACTCTGGTTCTAGTTTTGTCGACATTTGTGCCTACCCAATTGGCCCATGTTCTCAGCCCTTTCTCCAAAGCAACCAGACGCTCCATGTCCCGGTAATATTTCCCCCCCGATTCAATCAAATCCCACCTGTGCAGATTTAATCCCGAAACTATTCAATCAAAACAAAGCAAAAATCCCATTCATATCCCCATTTAAAATTTTAAAGTAACATTAAAAAAAAAAAGGAAATGAAATGGGTACCCTTGGAGAGATCCTTTATGACTCCACCAGTGGCCCGTGTTAAATATCAGCACGTCTGCCGTCCAGGCGTTTCCATTCCCAGCTATGTCATCTAACTTTAGAACTCTCCTCCCTTGTACCACATCTATGTCTACCAAATATGGAGCTCGATAAAATGATATCGATAAACCAAATTCCTGCATTTATCATTGAACAAGTTTCAGTTAGTAACATAAATGAGTTACAACATGGAGAGAAAGAAGCAGATCATCTTTTAATGATTTGGAATACTTAAATTGAAAGAATGCCAATTTATGTTGCTTTCAACGCTGGTGATACAAAAATAATTTGGAGGAAAAAAAAACACTCTTGCACGCTTTGGGTCCCTCAAACTTCAAATTCATCTCCTAACTTACCTTGAATTGTGAAAACATCATAGAAATTTTAAGAACATCATGCTAGAAATGACTTAGCTGTAAGAACATCTTAGAACAGCGTTCTAGAAATGACTTTTTGACCATGAATTGTAAAAGCTTAGAACAAAATCTGCGTGTAAAAAGAAAAAAACTTGTACACTACTTGTAAATGAAAATTGGGGAAGGCTGAGCCAAAATAAGTTGCTTGAAGCATGCTCCATTGCTAGAAATTGTTTTTTAAGAGATAAAGAATTGGAATAAAGTACAAACAAGCTTCCTTAAGACTTACCAGGAACTTGAAGGAGGAGAGAGGATCTCCTCTGATCATCTGAGTTGGGGTTTGGGGCGCTGAAGCTGAAATCATACAAATCAAAGACTCCCATTGATTCCTTCCCAAAGAATCACCAACAAACATCACGTTTCTCCCTCTCATTTTCGATAAAAAAACAAGCCCATCGAACCTGACAATGATATATACATGGTTACATGCTACAGCAAATATCATCGCAATGTAAAAACAAAACAACAACAACAAGAAGAAGAAACTGGCAATGCATTTTTATATAAAACGAACACCTTGGGAGCTGACAATTGAGAGGTTGCCATCGATATTTGAGGTAATCAGAATCGGGTCTTCCATACATTTGGCAGTTGAATTCTGCATCTATGAGTGGACAATTGGAATATTGGTACAATGGGTAACTATCATCACGAACCCAAGTGCCTGCAAACAAAGCACAAGTACTTTGGTTCGTTTGGAACATCGGCCTTCTATGTTGAGGTTGGTGGCTATGGTGGTTCCTCAAGCTCATTATCATAGCTGAGAAAGCTGCGTGAGACTGAAACAAGGCTAAAAAAACAAAGGTTAGACATGACTTTAAAAGGTGACATGAAGGAGATTGATGAGAAGAAAGAAGGACCATTTTGCAAAGTCCTATAAGAGAAATGATAGTAAAGGAAAGGCCAAAAAAAAAGGGAAAGAAAGTGGTGGTGGTGGGGTGGTGCGGGGGTTTCTAGTTTCTGTTGAAGTGTTCTTATAAAAGAGAGTTGGAGTTCTTCTTTTTGGTTCTATCGTGGTGCATGTGAAGGTAGCTGAGGCTTGAGCGAGAGCCGTTCACGTGGGCCTAAATGGAGGGTTCGCAACTTGGCGGTGGATTTCAATTTGCATTCCTTGATTTAGACCTTTTTGAACAGTCTCAAGGCATTCCCTTAATTCTTAATGGGGAGTCTTCTTTGTCTGCAAGTTTATCTTGTCCCATTTCATTGGGTTTCGCAGGTTCTGTCTCTTCTCTCTCTCTCTCTCTCTCTCTCTCTCTCTCTCTCTATATATATATATATATATATATTAATTTTTTTGGGTTATCTGGTAATTTGATTGTAATTAAATGATGGGTTTATCGTTTAAAATCGACAAAATTTTGCAAATTAATAGAAAAAGAAAGAAAATGGCACTACTACATAAAGAAAAGTGGATTGCGAAAGGACGCTTTGGTCGGGGATGGGGCCAAAACTGCCGAAGACCTTACCATTATATCGGAACGGTCGACGTAAAACTCCAATTTTAGCAGTAAGGGTAAAATTAAATTTATAGTTTTTAAAATATTTAAATTTTTATTACAATTCATTTCTTATTCGAATTTCTGTTAAATTTAGATATCAGTATCCCTTAAATATTTATATTTATTAAGTATTTGAATTCACTTTTTATAAAAATATAAAATTAAAAATGTAAATAAATATTAATTTTGAATATTTGAATTTATCATTGTTATAATTGGATATTCAACATTATCTAAATTAAAATAAAAATGAATTTAAAATCTAAGAGTTTCTATCGTTCATATAGATAATAAAGCTAAAACTTAAATCCAAAAAATATTAAAATTTATAATATCCAAATTTATAAATAAAAATTCAGATAATATTGAATTATTAACTTCTAATTATGCATTGCCTTATTACGGTCATAGATGTTGGGCTTTGGTAGGCGCCACCAACTTGGGATTCTATCCCGGTTCTCTTGATGATTATTGTAAAGAAAGAGAAGAATACTTGCTATTGCTACAATGGGAAAAAAAAAAAAAAAAAGAAGGCAAAGATTTTCTACTTTATATCAAAGAACTGCAAATCAGTCCGAAAAGCAAAATGTTCTATGCTTTCCTTCATCCACATGCATGGAACATCATTCTTTAGCATTCATTCAACGTTTCTTTCGTCAGTTAAAAGCAAACACTGCGGTGTAAGAATAGTCATGTTTCATCATCATCACCAATCTCCTTGCATATAACATAAATCTTGAAGGCTACTTTTTTTTTTGCCCCTCCTTTTGTCAGCTTTTTCGATCAAGGGATGAGTTGCAGAGTGATGGCAGCCAAAACTTTAAAATATCCATTCAGTCGCTGTCAATTTTATGAACATTTTGGATAGCCATTGTCGGCTTTTACTTTCTGAATCAAAATCCATTCACCATCTATCTTGATATTTTTCGTATTAATTATATTTATAATTCATATTATTTAATTTTTTTATTAATTTTTAAAATATTTATATTTAACGTGTACATAAAATATGAATACAGTATTGAGTATTAATTTAGATCTCATATTGAATAATTATGTTAGATTAAAAGAAATGCTAATTATAAATAAGGGTATTAA
>JBBYHM010000027.1:5922955-5935608 GCA_038381775.1 Adansonia rubrostipa
ATATCGGAGGAGCATCCTTCCAGCAGGTTTCGAGTTAGGAATGCGGGGGTTGTGGCGATGATTGTTGAGTTGCTAAAGAATCGTTCAAAGAGTATTGGGACTGTTTTGAGAGGTAAATGTCTTATGGCTTTGCTTAGCATGGCGAAGGATGAAGAAAGCAAGGTTAGTACTTCATTTTTTTTTTTTTTGTTTATAGTTAAGGTTAGTACTTCACAACATGCTCTTACATTTTTTTTTTTTTTTTTTGGTTATCAAAGTAGAGAGTAGAAAGTAGAATGTGATAGGCAAAAATGCTGGAATTCGGTTGTATGAAGCTTTCCTTATTTGCATTTAAGATTGGGTGCTGAATAACTTGTATGCTTGGTTGGCTTATGTCTTTTGCGAAGGATATGGGTTGGTTTCTCCTATGAACAAAGATGATGCATGTAGTAATTCGGAATCTAAGTAGTTGAGGGAATATTGAAGTAGAACATGTCTTGTTGTTTGGAATTCCCAAATGTTTGCCTTTATCTTGTTTTGGATTTCAAAGCTAAAATTTTGTTTCCAATTCTCTCAAAACAAAAAAGAAAGTAGAAAATCTGTTTGCCTTTTTGTTATAAATGCTTTATGCTTATCCTTTGCAATGTAAGGTATTTTACTTTAGGGGAAAAAAAGGTTCTGTGATGCTTGCGGAGTCTGGTCTCTGATATCGTGTCAAAATATTTGTAGAAAATAATGCTTGATGAGGGCATCACTAGATTGGCCATACATAGTCTGACTGGAAGCTCAGAGAAAGAAAGGGAGTATGCTCTGAAGTTATTACTAGAGTTCTCTAGTGATGAAGCTTATTGTGCGAGAATTGCATCAGAGAAAGGGGCATTAGTTCTTCTTTCTAGCATGGCAGGAAATTTGGAGCATCCTGCTTTAGCCAACTTGGCCGAGGAAGTATTGACGCCAATGGAGAGAACTGAGGATAGTGTCGAGCATTTAGCAGCTGCAGGAAGATTTGAACCCTTACTCAATCGATTGCATGATGGTATGTCTTATGTTAAGCCATTTCGTCATCCAATTGATATAGAAATGGAGATATATATGTGGAAAGTAACAGCAGTTCTGGAGAAAACAGAGAAGCTTTCTTTCTAGCACTTGTTTGAAATAAAATTTATGATGGTATATAAATTTGAAGGTGCTCTTTTACTTTCAACAGGACCTGATGATATTAAAATAGAGATGGCATCCATTGTTGGGAGAATGACCTTGACAAATCACAGTAAAGAACGAATAGCCAGACAATGTGCTAAAACACTCGTTGAATTGCTATCTAAGCCAGAAGGAAGAACACCGAGCTTGCAAGCACTAAATAACTTGTCAGGGTTGGATGACAACACGACCATTCTTGTTGATTGTGCTGTTCTTCCTGCATTAGTAGCTATTCTCTTACAAGACCAAGATGCTTCACCAGAATGGAAAGAATTTGCGGCATCAACAATTGCAAACATAGTATCAAATCCTGGGCACTGGGAATTAGCTGCAATCGACAAGAAAGGGAATTCAATGCAGTCAGAATCAGTAGTCTTTGGTCTTGTTAGACTTCTTTTTGTCGCATCATCTCAATGTCAAGCATCTATTCTCCGCATCCTACATGGAATGGCTAGCTCTCCGCAAGCCGCAGGTAATCTTTTGTTGAATTACCTTTGTGGAAACAGTCATTTTATTGACAGCATGATGCCATTATCTCTTTGCTTATGAAGAAATTTCTGATGGCCCGTTTGGAAATGTGGATTTGGGTTAAAAAGTTTGGATTTTGATTAACAAATCCAAATTTTTTGTTTGAATGTCAAATAAGAAAAAAATTGGATTTGGATTTGAACAAATCCAACATAAATTTTAAGTAGTCCAAATCTAGGAAAATCCTTGAAGTGAGAATTGACAAAAATCTCTTCTTCATTATTACTCTACAGAGTGAGAATTAAGTTTCATTTAAATCCAAATTCAAATTTTTATTGTCCAAACAAAAAATTTTAAATTCATGAATTTAAAAATCCTAAATTTCAAATCTAGAATTTTGAAATTCAAATACAAATTCAAATTTAAGTTTTCAAACGCAACATGAAGGAATTTGGACTTCATGTACATAGATTTGCTTAAAGTATCCCCCTATTATATGGGTTTTTTTTTTTTGTTTGTTTATTTATTCAAATATGTTGGATCTGCAGAGTCAGTAGCCATGCATATACAAAGTTCAGGGGATGGCATCAAAACAATTATTCCGTTTCTTGAATACCCAGAGGTTGAACACCGAATTCATGCTTTTAAGCTTACAAGGGTACTTGCAGAAAGGTTTGGTCATGATTTAGCTCAAGAGCTAAAACTTGCTGACAAGCTTTCCCTTTTTAAGGAGAAATTACTGGACAACCAGTCATCAGAGAGCGAGAAATCTGATGCTGCATGCATACTTGCTAATCTTCCACTCTCAGATGATGAGGTAAAAACAATATTGGAGGCAAGCTTTGTTAAATGGACAGTAACGACTCTTAAAAAGCAGAAGCGTGTCTCCAATGGAAGAACGTCCCGACCTACTTCATGCATGGCAGAAGGACTTCTAGGCCTATTGCTCCACCTTACAAGGAGCCTCAATCAAGAGACTATCAGTGTGGTCAGGGAGCAACAACTCATGACCGTTTTCTGTGAGCAGCTCAGTTTTCCTGCAAAACCTAGAGTGAAACAGCTGGCTGCTGTTGGATTGAAGAACTTGTCTGAAGCTGGAAGGTCGCTTGCAGCTGCAGAATCGGAACCACCAACTCCCCAAGGCTTCTGCGCTCCCTTGGTATTCATGTGCAGGAGGGCTTCTCCCGAACCTTCTACTTGTCCCATACACAATGTTCCATGTGAAAATAGTAGTCAGCTGTGCTTACTAGAATCCAATTGTATCAGATCCTTGGTTGACCTTCTTCACGACGAAGATACGAACGTTCAAATCGCTGCAATTAAGGCACTTTCAACTCTTGTGTTAGATGCGTCTAATGGTTACAGAAGAGCCGTCGAAGAGCTAGAAAAGCAGGGCGTAATTGCTGCTGTCATGGAACTTTTTACAGAAGTTCGTCCCGGGGAACTCCAAGAGAGGGCACTTTGGATGATAGAGAGGGCACTGAGAGTGGATGGCCCTGCCCATAAGTACTCACACAATCAATCACTAGTTAGGGCTTTGATAGAAGCCCTAAAGGAGGGAAATGCTAATGCAAAGAGACATGCTCGGGATGCTCTTACCAACCTAAGGCAGATATCAGGCGTAAGTGCAAGAGCCTCTAGTCAATCTCGGCCACGGAGGTAAGTAGCCATGGAAAATACTAGTTGCTTGTAGTTTTTGTCTCGATATTGTATATTGTTATAAATGCTTCAACTTTGTACCTATATTACTCGAATTTGGACATGAGTATGGATATAGGTATGCATCTACCATAGATATGTTTGTATCCCTATGTCTGAAAATGTGTTGGACATGGATGTTGGATACGGAGGTTATTAAGAAAAATGAAGAGTCGAAGCAATATAGCTTTGTATAGCATTCACAATCACCAAATTTTGTATCCAATTACTGTATGAATTCATCATAAATATTATTTGTTCATCAGGCAAGAAATTGATCCATGAATTCCTTTCACCTTTGTTTTTTTTTGGCTTGGCAATATGATTACATACACAGTTCACTCTTGTTTCTAATTTAGTACTGAAAAAAAAAATACAAAAAAAAAAAAGAAGAAAAGAGAAAAAGGGTTCTTTTGAGCACCTTTTGCAATGCCTTTTGTCGACAACATGTTTCCTCAATCTTAGAAAATCAAGTAACATGCTTGAAAAAGAGAAGGGGGAAAAATAACTTGCGGCGCAGACAATCCAGTTGGACGTTTATCCGACGTAAATTACCATGTGAGTTGGAGTAACTGAATTTATGGGGACATACAACAGCGTTTTAGGAATCATCAAAACCTAGTGAACTTCTCCTAAATTTTCCACAGCCTGCTTCCTTCACAGTCCTGAATTAGTAAAAATGTCTTTGAACATTGAAAACTCATCGTCGTCGTTATTTTTATCCAAGCACTGAGTACAGCAAAGTCCTTGCAGATGATCGAAATGAAACTTCCTCTCAACTAGAAAAGCAATAAAACAAAAACGAAAATCCCTTTTCAATGGGAAGAACAAAGTTGATGCATGCAAAGTGATCCACTGCAACGAACTTAAAACTATATTTCATCCATAATACAAGAGATGCAATTAATTTTTCTGATCTTAATCCTTAATTCTTTTAAAGAGTAAGAATATATAGTTGGACTAAAAGTTCATTGCCCATCATATATTTTAAAAAAAAATTTAAATCCATTAGATCAGATCATATGATTATTATTAAAAAAATAATATTTAATAAATTTTAAATTGATATCTGCAATCTTTCTTTAATATCCAAACTCCAAACTATAACTTTCTTTATAAACCATTCGTTAAAATTAATTTTTTTGAAAAAAAAAAACTTTTTTATTGTTTTTTTTTTCTTTTGGAAGGAACGTCAAAACATGCATTTGCCATCGAACTAAATGCATAAACTTCAATCATTAAATGGATGGAATAAGATGTCTTACGTCATTTTCTTGATTGATGGTTGTTATAATTTGCAACCTTTGTCCATAAATAATAGGGTACGGATATAAATTTAGTCAAAAATCAAACTAAAAAAAATCAGTTGAAATGGAAGTATGGTGCGTAGATATAATACTAATCTTTTTTATTAAATCAACAGGAATTTGAAATTAAATTCAAACTGGCAAGAAAAAGAAAATCATTGATGAAACACTAAAAGCATTTAGCTCATGATGATAACTGCATGTTTCTCTACGCATAAGAGTCCGAAATTTAATTTTAATTTTTTAAATTAAAAAATAAATAAAAATATTAATACGATACATATATATATATATATATAGCTTTTATATAAGAAAAAAAAAAGTGGTCTAAATTTTATAGCAATGAATAAAAGAAAAAACTAGCATGATGCTCGGGGATTTAACAGGTTTTACCTGTGCTTCTTTCACACGTAGTGGTTGGCATTTATTTACCCCCTTTTTTTTTTATTAAATCTGAAAATGATAGATTTGGTAATTTATGGATGACGAATGCATTTAATATTTTTTTAATTATTGATGTAAATATAAGTGTAATAAAAAATATCAAATATATTAAAATTTTAAATATTAATAGAGTAAGCTACTATTAAATAAAAAATTTAGAGGCAAAATAAAAAGATAATAAAAAAATTTTTATTTAAATTTAGCAATATTTAGGATAGAGAGAGTTTTAGAAGATACTTCTTAAGTATGATTTTTTATCTCTAAAATTTTTATCAATAATTTTTTATCTTTTAAAGATAATTATTGAATCATCTTGAATTTTTTTAAATTTCATAATACGTTATATAAGCATGTTATATTAATTATATTAAAATATCTCATATTTATATTTTATTTTTATATCATATTTAAAATCATTAAACTAAAAACAATTTCCTTAACCGTAATTAATTTTCTTCTTATCAAATTATATTTCCAAAATGGAAATTAGTTATAAAAAAATTACTCGGCTAAAATAAAGAAGAAAATTTCAGAGAGTGTGCATAGTTTTAGGGAACCCTTTGATCCGTGCTTTTCAAAGATAATAATAATATAATAATATCAGCCTTTTTTTTTTAAATTTAAGATGGTTTAGGCTTTTAAGCCTAAATTGATGCATGACCAAGCAAATGTGTCGACAGTACAAATTTTCCCTTTTTTTTTTTGGGTGAAAAATCGTAATCGGTTAAACAAGTGAGTAGCTATATGATCAGAAGCTTGTGATTTGCTTTTGTCGTCAGTAATCACCAAAGGTAACGACGAACCGTGAGGTAAGTCGTTCCCTTTAAGTTTTTATCTGTAAACTTAAGGAAAAAAAAAAATAAAGAAAATTTGTACAAATTTTCGTTCCATTGAATCTGAACTTCGTTGCTTCATCTTCTTCTTCTTCTTTAGGTATGTTTTCATTGCATTGTTTTGATTTTATTTTTACTTCTTTCAAGGATGAAATATATATATATATATATATATATATAAAATCGGGGATGTCGACAATATTTATACAATAAAATGTTTGGCTTTAGGTTATTTTCAAAATTACATAAAAATCTGGGTTTTTTTTCTTTCATTTTTTTCCTCCACTTGTTGTTTATGTTTGGTTTTCGGATATTGAAAGAAATAAGAAAAATAAGAGAGATTTAAGACTTGATTAAGAAAGGGTATACATTTACTTATAAAATGGGGCTTTCGTTTTCGGTTGCTCACGTCACATGACATGTGAAAAGCTCAAATCTTTTAATGGCGATGTCGGATGTCTGAGTCCCCACCCTGATTCTTGAGCGTGACGCTTCTATTATTTTACATTATTTCGAAGCCTGACTTTCTAATTCACTCAACGGTCACGCTGCCGCTGCAACTTCACAACACTATATATATATATATATATGTGTGTGTGTGTGTGTATGTTCACCAACCACATGTAGGGGATTCTTTAATAAATCTTTTTCTAATCTAATTACATCTATATTAAATATTTTTTTATATTATTATATTATTATATTCATTTCGTAGTATATATACGTATTTATACTTCGTCAGTTAAATTTTTTTTTTACAGTAATGGTTACCCTATTTGTCTTTCTAATCTTCTAAAGTAGGTTCTCGTTTATTTGACGGAAAGAATCATAACTTTTTGTAATTTAATCATCTTTATGCTTAGCTAATAACTACACCATTTCGCACTAAATCGATTCTACTTCCGAAATTCATGTGCTCTGCAATTATTCCAAAGAATGTGCATATCTTTTAGACCCCACGTTGTCTGCAACTTTTTTTAATGAGATTTACGGGGAATCAGTACACGAAATATTTATGGCATACACCGAAAACTTGTCAGAAGAGATGATAACGATAATGGGAAATTTACAGTTTCATAATTGCTAAAAAAATTTGTATTTTTAAAGACGAAATGGGAGAGATTAATTATGGTAATTATGATAAAGCTCACAACCTTGGAAAAAGAATTGTCTGTATGTTTGGAATATAACGGAGACAGGAAAACAAGCTTCACTTTTTTTTTTTCAACTTTTTGTCGACTTTTCTATGCAAGGAAATATTTATATCCTGTGGGGTAATTTCAAAGAGTAGCCCAATGCTCATGCTCCTACTTTTTATTTTTTAAAATATTTAATATTAATATTTAATATATTGTTAAATATTGATATAAAAATATGATGTTTAAACATTTTTTAAAAATAAAATAAGCTTGGATACCTTACCCTTATATCCGAATTTGAAAAAGAGCTCCATAGCTCTAACGAGCAAATGTTAAGTTCGACAGCTGTATTAAGGTTCCATGGAAGTCGAGCTTAACTTTAATATCATTATTAGCTAGAGGTCTGCCTAGTGCTAGCATATTCCGATTATCTATAACTCGAGTCTTGTTTTTGGATTTTGGTTTTTTTGCAGACTGGGATTTGGAGCTGAGATCAATGAGCCCTTCAACGAAGGGTACATCAGTTGAAACAATGAAGAAGAAAGGAGAGTATGTTAATGGGGTTAATGGAATCAATGATGACCAAGTTGATTTTGATCCGAGTGCACCTCCGCCATTCCGGATTGCCGATATCCGAGCAGCCATTCCAAAGCACTGTTGGGTGAAGAATCCTTGGAGGTCAATGAGTTATGTTTTGAGGGATGCCATTGTGATTTCTGCATTAGGAATTGCTGCAATCTACTTCAATAGTTGGTTCGTTTGGCCTTTCTACTGGATTTCCCAGGGAACAATGTTTTGGGCTCTCTTTGTCCTAGGACATGACTGGTAACCATATCTAATTTTTTTTCCTGCTATATATGTTTTCAGTATTGGTTTAACATTTTGGATCAGTTGAACACTCTCTTCGTTTTGGGATTTTGCAGTGGCCACGGAAGCTTTTCGGACAATCCCATTCTTAATAATGTGATGGGACATATCTTACATTCTTCGATTCTTGTTCCTTACCATGGATGGTAAGTTAATTAGGTTTAACATTTGTTCTTTACATTGTTAATATACCTGGAAATCTTTCCTACTGTAGCACGTAATTATATTAAATATATAATTTGAAATTCTTGCAGGAGAATAAGCCATAGACTTCATCATCAGAACCATGGAAATGTCGACAAGGATGAGTCATGGGTTCCGGTAAAACATTCTCCACTTTTTTTCTCCTAATACATGCCAAAGTATGTATCAAATTGGATAGCGACTTTGAACTCAAGCTTAGTCTAATTGGTTTGAATAATTATTCTTAAAAGATGACGTTTAATAATTTTAAGATTTGAATCTTCGGATTTGCATTTCTTTTTCTATTCTCGGGTTACTTACCCTTGGCACTCTCCTTTTTAATCTCAGATGCCCGAGAAGATTTACAAGAATTTGGGCGTCAAAACGCGATTTCTGAGATTCAAAGTCCCCTTCCCCCTATTTGCATACCCTCTATATTTGGTAAGAAAGCTTGTTTTCAATGAACTAATTATATGCAAAAAGATCAACATTTATGCTTGCAAATTATAATATAAAATTCCTTATATTTGTTAAATTTGCTGCTGCATTTCAGTGGTACAGAACTCCAGGCAAGGAAGGATCTCACTTCAACCCTTATAGCAAGCTGTTCAGTCCCCAAGAGAGGAAACATGTGATGACTTCAACCGCCTGTTGGACTGCAATGATCATTTTCCTTGCCTATTTGTGCTTTACAATTGGTCTAGCCCAGACATTTAAGCTCTACGGTGTTCCCTACTCGGTAGGCTAACTGATTACCTTATCAGGTTTTCCAGTTTTACATATATAAAAAATTTCTCTGATATCATGAAAATGATCTACTATTTTCATAGATTTTCGTCTCATGGCTGGATTTAGTGACTTACCTACATCACCATGGCTATGAGCAAAAACTTCCTTGGTACCGTGGCAAGGTAAAACTTTCATCTATGTTACTTGAATTTGGTGAGAGTCAGACACAGAATGCGTTTAACATAGATATATTCAAAATTTTTTAAAGTTTTTACATATTTGAAAAGTATTTGAAAAATCATATCCCAAACTCGTATATAGATATATGTCAGACACGAATATCACACAGAAAAACTTGAAGTAAAAATGAAAAGTAGGAGGCGGAGGGGTATGCTGCATTTGACAATAAAATTTTAACAAAGTTTCACTCAGGGTTCTGTTCTTGTAAACTGACAGGAATGGAGTTACCTTAGAGGGGGGCTTACAACAGTTGACCGTGATTATGGTATATTCAACAAAATTCACCATGATATTGGCACCCATGTCGTTCATCATCTCTTCCCTCAAATACCTCATTATCACTTAGTAGAAGCGGTAAATATTATTCTTAGTTAATTCATCAAACCAGATTCGTGTTATTTTCTCAAAGATGAGTTAATTCTAATGGGTTTGAATATCGATTGATCCTTTTGGGCTCTTTTGCAGACTAAAGAAGCAAAACATGTGATCGGGAAATACTACCGGGAGCCGAAGAAATCAGGGCCAATTCCATTTCACATAATCAAGAATCTAGTGTCAAGCCTTGGACAAGATCATTATGTGAGCAACACTGGAGATATAGTATTTTATCAGACTGATCCGCATATGTTTCAGCGGCTTTCCCTTGGCAAATCTGAATGATGAACTTTAGATCAACGTCGAGCTAAAGAAGAACTTGAGCTTCTTTCACCTTTAAAACGTGACAGGACTTCGTATTTTTCTTTCTTTTTTTTTTTTTGTCATCCAATAATTAGCATTGATGTTTCAGCGATCTCATCAAAAAGAAAGATGTTGGTCATTCTTTTACAAATTATGGATTTTTCATAGATTGATTATCGGTACATGATGATCTCACGTCGTATGAACATGGGGTTGAATTTCTTTGATCCTTTGCACACACACACACACACACACACACAGAGATATATATATATATATATATATATATATATATATATCAACAATTAGAGCGGATGTTTATAACGGATCGAGAGACAAGCTCTAAGCTTGCACAGCATTTGAATTTGGGAATGAGTGCTTAGCTTTTCACACCACAAGGTGTTCAACTTAAGCTGGAACTCTCACTAGATTCGATAGACAGTCTCAGGCACGAACCAACCTCTCAAACCGTGACAAGTTCACGAAGTTGACAATTATCTTAATTTCTTAAAAAAAAAAAAAAAAAAAAGAAAACTTGTGATCAATTCTTGTGAGGTTTGTTATGGGCTTTTTGCGCCTGGCTTTATCTTTGAGACTGATTCATGGAAATATTGGGCTCAGAGAAACTGCTGATAATACTATTTCCCTATTTGATCATTGATGTTTCATCGGAGCTTGATTTCTTTTCTAATTGTTCATCAGTGCTTGCTGATAAAATTGTTTTAGAAATTAACAGAAAAATGCGATAAAAGAGTAAAGTTTGACAATCACAGGGGGAGGGGGGGGGAAGCAAAACACTTACAAGATTTCCCTATTTGATTCACCAAAAATATGTTAATTTTAAATGATTCTATTATTAAAATACCCAATATAAATATTCAATATAATTTTTTATAAAATTAATTAAAAATATTATTAAACTGAAAAAGCAGATTGAAGAATCAAACCTGGCAAGTCGAGTCATAATCTGAAAATTTTTCAAGTTTTTATTTAAATTTAAATAGGATTTGGTACCACCTGAAAATCAAAATTACTATTTATAAATTAATAAAAATTAAATAATTTTATATTAATATTTATTTTTATAATTAAATTTAAATAAATATATTTTTATAATTAAATTTAAGGAGTCTCTAAATTACTATTTAATAATAAAAAATAATTTTACTTAAATTTAGGATTTGTTTGATAAAGCATCGAAAATTTTCAATGCATTTAAAATGAAAATTTTAAAAATGCCTTAATTTTGTTCAATGTGTTTGATAACTTAGATTAAATATTAGTTAAAATTTTCAATAAAAAAGTGTTGAATATGATAAGCAATTAGAGTTAATATAGAATGTATTTAGTCAATTTTATTTTTTTTAAAATTATATTTAGATTAAATTATATATATTTTTAAATATAAAAATTGAAATATTTAAATTAAACATTTATTTTTTATCAAAAAATATCTTGAAAGGTATAATATATTACTAAAATTAAAATTAATCATTTGGAATTAATAATTTTCAAGATTCAACATCTACAATTACCAAATAGTATAATTATATTCAATATTTACCTTTCAATAATATAATAAACAATTTTTATAATATAAACTCAGTGCTTATAAATTTAATACTAAAAAATTTAGTGCTTAAGGTTTTTAGCATTTATTTTTTTAGTTTTATCAAACACCTAATTTAAATTAAAAAAAAGTTTAAATTCTAATTCAACTGATAACCTAACCTATAAATAAATCTATTAGGAGCACTGCATATTTAACCCTCCCCACTTGCTTAAAAATTAAAAGCATTGTTGGGTAACTAGGAACTACAATGAAAGTAAACTTGCAATATCAAATATAACACTATTACATGCCATAAAAACAATATCAAAAAAATTATTAAAACGTAAAATTAGATGAAACAATAACATAAATACATAAATTTTTTAAAATTTATATAATATGATTTATTAAAGTATCAAACTTTATATAAATATAAAATTATTTTAAATAAAATATATAAATTATATATATATATATATATATGTATATATAAATGGAAGGCCGCTTTTAAAGTAGGGAAGTCGGCATCTTCGGCTTCAAAACCCAGAGAATTTCCACAGCCCCAAAGTCTAGAGTCGATCCTCCCCTTTAACCTAATCGTCTCCTTCCACGCCAAGTCACCATCTATTTAGGTCACAATAAATATCCCACTTCTTTGCATTCTAAGCAACTTTTTTTACTATTATTTTTAAGGATTTTTGTTGAAATTAAGCTTTAGTCATACGCTTTAAAGTTACCATATTTGACAAGTAAACAACAAAAAGTTGCTGGAAAAAAAATAGACTTCTCATAGAGCGCGCAAACATAATAACATATACATTACTGATACTGCTATCAGCTTTGCCCATCGCCCATCGCCATTTGTCCCCCATTTTCAAATGCAAATCCCATCATATCTCTCTTTCCAACAACCCCTTTTGCCTTTCTTTCACTATCTCATTTCTCCATTTGCTTTGTCCCCTTTTTTTTTTTTTTTTTTGCAAAGTTGTAAGCTGAAGTTAGCTCAACAAAACACAGATCATTCTTACAGTGTTTTTACCTTTCCCTTTCCTTAAGTTGTTTACTTCCTTTTTCAACACGAAGCTGTTATCCAAAAGTGCGACTGCTGGTTGCATTGCATGGATCTTACGTCGAATTCTTTGCTGCGGGAGTCTCTCAACTCGCCCTTCTAGTCACGTTACCGATGTTAACTCAGTGGCAGGCTATAACGAGCAACAGTTCAATGGAAGAAAATGCATCATCATGTCGTTCAGAAACGTAGAGCCTGAATGAAGATCAGAAGATTCAAGTCCGGTTTTTTTGTTCTTGATATTGATCAAATTCATCATTGATCATG
>JBBYHM010000027.1:5993031-6050517 GCA_038381775.1 Adansonia rubrostipa
GATTTAGAGTTTACTTGCATTTAGGATTAGTTTAGGTCTAGTTTGCTAGAGGACTAGCAAAATCTAAGTGTGGGGGATCTCCATATTAGGATATAGTGAGTATGGCAACACATTCTCAATAACCTCCTCACTAAGAAGTACATTATTTGAAAGATATTAGTATAATTATGTAAGTCACCCCAGTTTTTTTTTTTTTCCAATCAAATGCTCTCTCTGTTGAGCATATCTTATGAAATGCACACCACACTTACCCTATTGTTTTTATAATGGAGCATCTAAACTTTGGAAACACAATAAAAATTCCATAAAAAGGATAAACGGTGATGCACCTCATTGCAGAACCGAAAAAAGCCCATCCATTGATCCATGTTTATGACCTTATAATCACTCTGAACCTGCATCAACAACATGAGCATGGTATGAGGATATTTTTCTCTTCCTCTATTTCGAGGTTTTGACAGAAGGGTAACTTAATATAGCACAACATTAGATACGGGCGAATTTGTTATTGTTAGATTCATTTCTAACCCTTTAAGCTAAAAGATTAAACATTAATTCAGAACATTAAACCTATTTTCCACAGCAAATTTTGAACAGCTCATCAATATAACAATGTGACCTAATCTGAAAAGACTACATTGAATTTTTTTAACAAATACATTATAGAATCCTAGCAGCTAAAACTGAAGTGAACTCACTCCCCCACAATGACAGATGAGGTTGCGTGTGAATAAACAGTAACATCCAATAAATCAAGAACTTAAAGCATAGACAGCTACAATCTCTGAAGTCACATATAATAGCCGTTGCAACCAACCTTCAAATACTCAATAAAATAGTCAACCTGTGCTCGGAATTGGGATCCTAAAACGAGATCCAACAATTGACATATGCTCTCTATGTCTATACTCTTTTGTTTCTCCTCTGCAGCGGTAAATTCAAGGAAGCAGGAGCTCAATCAGGAAAAAGGAGACGGTATTTAGATATCCAAACTACTAGCCACAATATAATTAGAATACCTGTTAGGCAATAGCGGAATGAATAGGAATAGAAATCCACGAAGTTTGATGGTCTCCTGACCTATTTAATATGAAACAGCATCAACACTTTGACAAACATTCCCACCATGCTTATCAGTTATCAATCATATGAAAAGGCATATTGACTATGAAACATGATTTTAGATATTAAGCTGTTCAGAATTTTCTACCTCTTTCTCTAGCTCTGGAAGGGCCTTCCTTAATTTACTTACGGTGTCGGCCCTTAGTGCTTTCAATCCTCTTCGCCATTCCTCCTATAAAGGTAAGATTAAAACGTCATTTTTCAACAGATAATTTAACTACAAACATGTATAACAACATACAAATACATATACACAAAAATCAATAGGAAAGTAGGTAAGGATGCTTGATTTCTCTGTATTGAATATCAGCCTCCTTTAGGTATTTATACAAGAGTTTAGGCCAATTATAGTTGACCAGAATTTAAAACTAATCCTAGATAAAAAGGACACTATACAACAAATCCCTTGAGGAACTCTAATCTAATCCTTAATTAAAGGAATCTCATAATTTACAAGTCCTATATTTAATCCTTCTAATCTTATCGTATCTTTTAACACTCCCTCTCTAGCTGGAGAATAGGTGTTTTCCATTCCCAGCTTGGAAATATTATCTTGGAATTGTCTAATATTCAACCTCTTTGTGAACATGTTTGCTAGTTGGTTTCCATAGGTAACATAAGGAGAACAAATGACTCCACTATCCAACTTTTCTTTTATAAAGTGTCTGTCCACCTATATATGTTTGGTCCTGTCATGTTGTACAGGATTGTGCGCTAGACTTATAGGAGATTTGTTGTAATAGTAGAGCCCCATAAGTCCTTCCACTTTCATCTTTAGGTCTTTTAAAATTATCTTCAACCAGAGTAGTTCACATACACCTTCTGTCATTGCCCCGAATTCTGCCTCTGCACTCGATCTAGCTACCACATTTTGCTTCTTACTTTGCCATGCAACTAAATTAACTCCAAGATATGTACAATACTCTATAGTTGACCTTTTGTCCATTAGTGAGCCCGCATAATCTGCATCTATGTATGCTTCTAGTATCACCCTCGTGTTCCTTTGAATTCTTTTTCCAAGATTAGCTTTCAAAAACTATAAAATCCTATAAACACTTGTAGATGTATCTTCTTATATTGATGCATGAACTGATTACCCACTGCGCATGCTATATTTGGCCTTGTATGTGAGAGGTAAATCAATTTCCTAACTAACTTCTAATATAGCTCCCTGTTTGCCGTAGGATCTTCCAATGAGTCCCAAATTTTGTGATTTTGTTCGATAGGTGTTTAAGCTAGTTTGCACGCCAACTTCCCTGTCTCCTTTAGTAGGTCTGTAACATACTTCTGCTAAGAAATGAAAATGCCTCTTTTTGAATGGTACTTCAATCTCTAAGAAATACTTCAATCTTCCTAGTTGTTTACTCCTAAGCTCTTTCATCAAACACTGCTTTAGGACCTCTATTTCTTGTTCATAATCCCCTGTCACTATGATATCATAAACATATGCTAGCAAGATAGTAACTCCCCCTGTTTTAAAGCTTCTGAAAAACAGGATGGTCTCCTTGACTTTGTTTAAATCCAGTGGCTAACATCACCTTTATAATCTCCCAAACCAAGCCCTAGGAGATTGTTTAAGACCATACAGTGCCTTCTTTAGTCTGCACACATTTTTTTTTCTCCAAATTATTCCCAATCCAAGTGGAATCTCCATATATATTTCCTTTTCTAATTCACCATGGAGGAATGCGTTCTTCACATTGAGCTGCTATAGATCCTATCTAAAGTTAGCAAATAACAAAAGTAAAACTCTCACTGTATTCATTTTCGCTACAAAAGCAAATGTTTCTTGGTAGTCTACCCCAAATGTTTGTATGTACCTCTTAGCTATCAACCTTGCTTTATACCTCTCGAGTCCTCTGCCCTATAATTCAAGGAGAAAACCCACTTGCAGCCCACTAGTTTCTTCTCTTTTGATAATTCAATGATTTCTCACGTTTGGTTTTTCTCCAAAGTCTCCACTTCCCTCTCATAGCTTTTCTCCATTCCTTTTAGGATAGTGCTTCAAATAAATTTTCAAGAACTATAATAAAATATAGACTCACAAGAAATGTGATAACTCTGTAAAATAGAGTTATTTAGTCTCATTATGTACATTATATTATTATATTAGCTAAGTCTTGAAGATTTTTATTTAGATTGTATTTATTTTTAGTAGTTTTTAATTTAATATTATTTTCATTATATTTCAATTACTTAGTTATTTAAATGCTTTTCAAAGTTTTATAGGTCAAAACCCAAAGGAATTTCCAAATTGCAACAACTTAATCGAGAAGTCAAGTGACTCAATCAAGCAAAGTGAATTCAATTTGGCAATTTCTTGTTCAAGCTACTTACCAAATTTCTCTCTAGGGTTTTGGTTATATATAGAATTCTTAGGATTAGACTTAGAGATATCCCAAATACTCTATAGCTCTTTACTTTTTTTTTTTTTAGCTTTCTGAAGAGGAGAGCAGCCATTAAGACTATGCAATTGAAGAAGGATTAGAGAAACTTAAAGACCAAAACCTGACAACCTTTAGTTTTCTCTTTCCCTCAATCTTTTTTTCTTTATTGTAATTTTATGTTAGTGAAACTCCAATATTTTATTTTTTATTTACAATATGTATTAAATTTATTTCTCTAGGGTTTCAATAGAACTAGACACATAATTTAAATCATTTTATTCTATTTTCTTGATATTAATGATAATTAAGTTATTTGTTCGATTTTATTTTTCATGCTTCTAATTGATTGGTAGACCTGGCAATATTTGACACGATTACACGAATATGACAGGCATAAAATCAAAAAATTAACACGACACGACACGAATATACTTTCAAAAACTATCTAATATGAATTATAAACGTATTGAAATTGATACAAATGTAAAAAAATCTCAAACAAGATTATGACACGACAAAATATACAAATATGACACGAATACACGAATTGCTAGGTCTATTGATCAGCCACCAATTAGATTGATTTGGAAATCTTAATAAACTTTGAAAAGGAAATTTTATATTTAGGCCTAGATTGAATGACAAATATTTCATATTCATTTTCATATTTATTTATTATGATGAATTGATCTACATGTTAGATAGGAATATACAAACATGTCATATGTTACCAAATAAGAGTTTAAGCTTAATGAGTTTCTTTTAATTCAATTTGCATAGGAATGTAGTAAACCAGTTAGGAGAGATATTTTTATAAAACAATCGGAAGATAACTATAGATAAATTAGAACTCTAGGTTCACAACTCATTGTCATCAATCAGGTTAAAAAGGTAAAACAGGTTTAAATGAAGTGTTGAGGGAAATTATAATCTAGGCTTTTCTCATTGATTAAATAAACCCTATTTAATTTGCTTTGTTAATTTAGTTAATTTTAGCTCCATTCAACTTCCAACACTTTTCTCCGGTGTGCATAGATATGTTACAATAAGAACACCAGAGACTATACCAACCATCTTTCCATGAATTCTTCGGGTTTTCTAACTTCCTAGCATCTTGCATGAATAATGATTCCACCTTTGCTGTCATCGCCGATTCGACCCGGGTCTATTTTCCTAGCGTCACTCCTCAATGACTTTCTTCAACTCGAATTGAGGCTTTAGTCTCATTCAAGAGTGGCACTTCTTCTTTGCCAAGAATCTGCACCATAAATTGGTCAAACTCCACGTTCAAACCTACTAGGAATTCATAAACTCTGTCTTTCTCAATGAAGCTTTTTAGGATTGCAGTATCCTCGAAGGATTGCAGTATCCTCGAAACAATTGGTTTTAATGCAATAGTAATGATCCAACTCTTGCCACATGCTCTGAAGTGAGTTGGCATATTTCATGCCTGACTTATTCCCTTACTTCATTGCACTAGTCTTGATTGTATCTCATAAACTTCGGCTACATTTCGTGCTTTGAAGTATGTTTGTCGTACAGCATCCCAAACCTCCATGGCTGTTGAGAGAAACATAAAAGTGTCGCTGATTTGAGGGGTCATCGAGTTCCATAACCATGACATGATCATAAAATTTGCCTCATCCCATGCATCGAACTTGGGATCCTCTCTTTCTAGACAAGTTCCTAAAAGACAGCTCAGTTTTCCTTTCCTTTCAAGTAGGTTTGAACAAACTGAGATCATTTTTAAAAAAATTTCCATTCAGTCTATAAGCTATTTGGATATTTTGTAGGTCTCCAGCTGCATGGTGCACCATAGTTTCCATCAAAAATTGATTTTGAGCTGGACATATTTGGCAATTAAGGCCAAAGAACAGAAAAGGGAGAAGATGGTAATGAAGGCCGAGAAAAAAATAGGTAGGTAGTAAAGGCCAAAGAACAAAAAACCAAGCCTAAAGCTCTAATACCATGTTAAAAATCAATAGAAAAATAGGTCAGAATACATGATTTCCTTATCTTGAATATCAGCCTACTCTAGGGTATTTACACAAGAGTTTAGGTCAATTATAGTTGATTAGAATTCAAAACTAATCCTAGATAAGAAGGAAACCAAATAGTCCTAGATAAGAAGGAAAATATACAACAAATCCCTTAACCTAAGAAACTCTAATCTAATCCTTAATTAAAGGAATCCCATAATTTACAAACCTATATTTAATCCGTTTAATCTAACTATATCTTCTAATAAGCATATATAAAAAAAGAGCTAGGCATTTAAGGAACCAGTAAATAGGAGTTACACAATCTAATGCATCAACCAACCGATATCAATGCTATTACAAACTCCAGTCTACAAAAAGCATTTTTATTAAAAAAATAAAAGCATTCTCACAACTCTCAGATATCGTGATTAAATCATAGAGATGGGATACTAATTAAAATGAGTTCAATTAAAGACAAAAATGGCAGTTAATCCAACAAAAAGAAAAAAACGCTGAAAACAAAAATCCAAGCATCCCTATACAACCTCAATGCTAATGCCAACCTAAAAGGAGAGATTGGAAACTCATTGTCTATATGACTGCACCGTTACAAAGAAGAAATATAAATGTAGAAACCCCATTTTGCCCATGGTTAATAATATTCAGTGTCAAATTAACCCTTAGCAAATTGGACTTAGTAACCAGTTTTCCTTCAAACTTTTCTAATTTTATTTAAATTTGATTTTGACGTCCAATATTTGAATTCAATCTTAAATTCCATTTCCGAAATCCATTTTTGAGGTCCAAATTAGAAAGTCCAATTTAATTAAATTCCAATTCACAGTCTATGCCCCTTGGGCCTTACTATATTTATGTTGTTGGGCTTTTAAATTCGAAGTTTTCTCTTCTAATTTGGGCCTTGGAACCCAAGACTCAAGCCAATCATTCATTGGGTCACAATTAGGCCATCTTTTTTCTTTTAATTTTAATTTTTTTTACTTTTCATTTCAAAATTCAAAAATCAAAAAATCGAAAAATATGAAAAATGTGTTGAAATTTTTTGAAAAGATAAAAAAAGAACATTTTGTGTGGAAAATTTCGAAGCCAATCAAATTCAAAATTAAATCAGAAAATTATTTTGGAAGTCAAAAATTGAAAATTGAAATCCTATGATTAAGAAACCCGAAAATCAAAAGGATTATAATTTTGGAAAGTCTTGAAGGCCAAGGAAAAAGCAAGCAAAATATAAGAAGGAATTGGGTCAAAAGGTATATGCCTAGGTGTTACACCTTAGAGGCAGACAACAAAAGAACCTCAGACCCTTTCGTATAAGGTGGATTTGATCAAGCAAACGTGTGGTGCAGCTAGAAGCTCCTTCTTGTAAGGTGATAGGCACCAAAAAAAAAAAAAAAAAAACTGCCTGACTGAAATTCTGTTTCATTTCTTTAATTTTTAATTTTTCATTAATTGTACCTATACTAGTACGAAAAGGGGTAACATCAAAGTATTAATTTCTCAATATTTTAGCATTCAACAACACACATGTTACCATAGAAAATCATGCAAATATGCCAACAAAGGAAAAAGAAAACTTTGCATGTTTTGCAAGATAAACTGGACCACACTATAGATTTTATTATCATCATTATAGACAAAATATGTATATATATTGCACTTTACTCAACTCATGCATGCGCTTTCTCTGTACCTTGTGCCTCAGGCAATGTTAAGGGTTCTAGTGCCTAAGGTGTGTTTTATGCCATTGACAACACTAAATTGGATTATTTTATTTTTATATTTTTGGTGTACATAATTTTTTTTAAAATAAAAATGTGTAGATTTCTTGTAGATATGTGAAATTAATTCCTTCCATAAAACACTAAATTAATCCAAACATTGAATCTCTTCAACAGAACCAATGGCTTTCTTGAAAACTTTTGATATGAGGAAATAATAAGGAATTCTGCCAAAAGTGAGGAAACCCTAATAAATTATCCAATATTTAAAATACATTTTAATTAATTAGACATAAAAGACCTTTAGCTAAGATCACAATACGATAATATGAGATTAATTAGATAGCATACTTTGACAAGCACTTTGGGGGTGCTAATACCTTCCTCTCATGTAACCAATTCTAGAACCCGAGACTAGAACATTAAAACCTATTTATTTAAGCTTAAGATTTCTTTAGGACAAAAAATTCAATAGTTGATAAATGACACCTAACCAAAATATATTTATACTGAATCCTTTTCGAGTCTAGCAGTGAGTTCTCGGACTTGCATGTTGTGACAATAAATGAAGGACGATGAACCTAATAGCAATTTTATTCAATAGAAATATAATAGCTAACACTAGCTTTTAAAATAAAGCAAATGGAGATGGTAAAACAACAATTCTTACCAGGGTAAAGTATCCTTGTTTTTCTGCTTTCATTTTCCTGATAAATGTCCTTGTGGTTTTAACACAAAAGCTTAGGCTAAAAATTACAAATGGATCACCATATGAGTTTATATGACACTTACCAAGCAAGCATCAAGATCCTAACATCTGTGTGGTCCACTTCCATATCAGAACATAGAGTTTCAATCCCTTCTGGGCTGTTCAAAGAATGTATTATAACATCAAAATGCATTTCAAAATAGTCAAGAAGTACATTGATTTCTATAATGAAGATACCAATGTTTAATGCCCATCACTTTACAAATCATAAAATTCATAATTCAATTTTCAGCACTCTTATTTAGCTTTACACGAGAGTCTTTTGACAGTATTAAGATTTTCTAAAGTTAAAAATTTTTTTGTGCATGACCCCCTAAACTTATTCCATTATTATTTGGGCACCTTTATTCTACTTTGCTCTAAATCTTGAATTTCTGGAGTACCATATCTAATGGACATGCATATGGAGTTCTAACCTTTCAAGGGAAAACTTAGAAAAATGAAACATCTGAAAATTTTAAACTTCACAATACACGTACACTTTCATTCACCATGAGCTCAACCTTTCCTTGCTGATATATCAAAGGAGAAGTGGTGGTCCAGGTCATGTAAATTCATGTTATTCAGATTGAACTATGCTTGCAAAAGCGCACATATTCAGAGGGGGGCTAGGAATAGGATCCATAAAATCTATATGAATGATAAGTGTGCAAAATATCATATGATTTAATCACTATAAGAATCATACTAAATAAAATCAACAAGATAAGATCTGTAACTATGATAATATTGACCATATTTACAAAATTCCAACATGCAAAACAATCTAAATTATGGTTGAATCTAATATATTAGTAATTATCAAAATCCATAGGATACCAATGAAATTTCTCCAAAATTACAAGATAAGACCAATATAGCAAATTTAATTGCATGTTCCACTAGGTACTTACTCAATCATACCAAAAGACCTATTGGCATAAGAATTAAATAGGTTGTCGATCCGTTCCATCTCTTTTGAAGATGCCCTACTTGAAGCTGAGAAATACGAAACAGAGTGTGAACTCATTTGTTACACAACCATAGAACACCTTAGTTAATAAATTGGACCAATAAATAAATGTTAAAGCATTCTAACTAAAACCTCTACAATGAGCTCTCAACCGTCATGCAAGGATTAGGAGCTTTATGTCATTTTTCAGGGTAGGCTCAGGCAAATTACATGTTATTGAAGTATTTTTGAGGATCTTTTCTTTCACTTTGAAATTTTTGGATGCATATATATTTGTTTTTTCACAATTCGGTGGAGCCTCAAGTCAAATGAGTAAGCTTTCATGTTTGTTGCACCTTGCAAACCCATTTGATGCAAGACCACCACATGTGCTCCAAAACCAGTTCAGATTGCATCGGTCTGCCTATATTTCTCATTTCGGTTGAAAAATTAATAATTGCTAAGTAGTTGTTTCCTACTCCTACGAAGAACTGCCAATCATATTCTCCTGCTCCTTAATTAGCAAAGCTGCTAGCCATAAATTGAAGTTTGATAGAATCTTCTACTTGACGCATTTGATCTTTTTTTCAACCAATTCTGATTTCTTAGTTTTCCTCCAAGTATATTTATCAGCATTCTCACTTTCTCAGGTTCTCATAGTCGCAATATTACTTCTATTTTCCATTGAAACATGATCTCAGTACTTATTGCAACCCAAATGTTTAATTGTTGAGCTCCTCCTTGATCCTAGAGCAGGGCCTCTTTTGAGGAAAAGCAGAAACCAAAACTGTCCTTTGTCATCAGATATGGTAAACAAATAATACTAAAAACAAAGAAGATTTTCCACTATGTTGAACCCAAGCCAAAAAGCCCCATCTTGCCAACAAGGTAGATCATAGATGCAACATATATTGATAACAAGGCATTAATTTCTTCTCAATCATGCTCGAGGATTTTTCCTTAAATATTTTCAAATTCTCTAACTAAACCATGATTTACAGAGTTAACTACCTTAAGAATGCATCTATTATCTTAAAATTGAAAAAACGAGATTTTATCTTCCTGAATTCTGCCTAAGGACTTTTCACCTTGATTTTTCCAATTCCTTTCAATCAAGTTTCCGAGAATTAATTTCACACCTAAACCCCCTATCCTTCTACTCGCTAACCTACTTTTCATGATAGCTCATCGTTATCAATTAAATTCACCAAAATTACATATAAACAAAAAAAATGTAAATTAAATCATTTACAAAATCAAACAGAGAATTTTAAGCAGGTCAAAAATAAAATTCAACAATCTAACAAACATCAACGTTTTGAAACAACAAAAAAGCGATTCCAACAAATTTAGGAAAAACTAAAAGTCAAAGAGAGGGGGGAACTACCGGTGCGAAAGAAATCAGAGGGAGAATAAGAAATCGGACTGGTTGAATTGGATTGACCCACTTTCTTGGATGCAGAGCGTCGCATCATAAGCAATACGAAAAGCTTCGTCGCTCAACAACAAAAAAAATACAAAAATGAAAATGAAAGGAAAAACCCCTTAATAATATGCCTACTGCCGCCAATTGGTCTTCTATTTATTTTACTTTTTCCTCCAACCCTCTATTTACTAATTAGAATATGGCCGCGGTGTCATCACATCAAGTAAAATTCAAGTTGTAACAAGGACCCGCTTAAGTTTGAATTGAAATTTAAGTTTGGAAGTTTGGCTAGAGCTTATTATATTTTATTTTTATTTTAAATTTCATTTAAGATAAAAATTAAATTATTTAATTTAATTAATTAGATTTGATGACTCGATAGAAAAATACTCGATTCTCAAACTCAATTTTGAAGTTAATTACCTGTTATCAAACTCAAGATCGAATTAAGATTTTTTAATACTAATTAAAAATAAAAAAAACTCGATTAATCTAGTATACTAGTCAAGTTAAATATTAAAATACTTAAATTCAATTTTACTCGATAACTCAATCTGCTTGTGCCTGACTAAACAATGATCAAGCCAAACTTGAGTTTTTTCGATTCAAACTCAAGTAACTTACCGTGTTTTTTTAATAAAAGGAAATACATAGTTTTTTTATTATATGGATAATAATTATTGTTCTCATATTATTTTTTATGTCATATTTCAATTAATCTCATATTTTGCATATTTTATTATAACAACTCAATTTTAACTTTTACTTTAATTACTTAATAATTAGATTATTGCATCTACCAAATATTAATATAAAATATATTGTTAAAACTTGGATTAAAAGGGGAAAAAAAAAACCTAAACTATAGTTTTTTTTTCACTTTGGTACTTTATAAAATTTTGTTCCTAATTTAATACATATACTATAGTTTGTTTACCAATTTGATACTTCAACCCTAGCACGGTTAAAAAAGTAAATTTGTTGACTTATTATTTCAACGAAAGAAATTGTGCCACATGTTACTGACATCAATAGTATATGCCACGTATCAAAATTATTAATAGTCCACATCATCATTAACTAACGGCATTAAGACAAAGCACCAAAGTGATTGAAAGAATTATACTATAAGTATCAAACTAAAAATAAAAACTCATAAAGTATCTAAATGAAAAATGATAAGCACAGGCTATTTTTGATATTAAGCCTTAAAACTTTGATCCAATTTTTGAACGTCTACATATTTTAGTTGTTACTGAATGTGAAGATTTACCAAGATATTTAGGTCATCACAAATACTCAAATAGGTGCAAGTAAGGTGAAATTAAGAATTTTATGTTGGACCGATCAAAATCAAAATATAAATTTTTAGACAGTTAAAAAATAATTTTCACTATTTTTATCTTAGAAAAAGTTAAAAATAAAAGAAATTGGGGAATTAAGACCCCATGTCTGCCCCTTGGCTTCAACTCTAAGTAAGCTTGATAATATTGGATACGATATGAAAAAAAAAACACAAGTACAACATAAATACATGAATATTTCAAGATTTAGATAATATAGGGTTATTAAAATATCAAAATTTATATAAAATATAAAATATCTTAAATATAATTATGACATGAGAGAATATATAAACACGATATGTATACACGAATTATCAAATCTAGTTACAAAAATTTAAAATTCCTGTATGTAATTTACCTTTTGTTAGAACAAGAAAGAAACAGCCGATAGTGTGTTCCTGCAGGAGGATTTCACCTGCAATTCTCTTTACTACAATACTACAATTACGCAATTACAACTACAAATTATATTTGAGTCCACCACTTACAAGTGTGGACTCTACATAATTTTTTTATAAACCCTACGTAATATTAAATGCTAATTAATTATAATATAATTACCGTAAATGATATGCTTAGTGATTTTGCTAATCCTTTCAAGTCAACAAGCTACTGACATCTTGGTGAGTGGGAAATACCCAACATGTCTTAAGTACCACAATGCTCCTTCAGCCGCGTGATCCGCTGCCCATTTCTTCTTCGGTTGAGGGTCACTAAAGCACTCCAAAATCGTAGTCGATGCTTCTTGTATCTCAACAACAACCTTGAAAGTGAATCTGTTTGACACATGAATTAGTCACTATACGTAAACTTGCCCATTGGTCGAGTTATCAGCCCTAGTCGAGCCGTGTACAAAGCTTTCATGAATTCATACTGAGCTATATAAATTTGTTCATGGGTCAGATTATTTGCCCAAAATGGGCCTTGGACAAGGCTTTCATGAATTTGACCTTGCTCAACCCAATTCGAATTATTATTTAATAATAAAAATATATTTATTTAAATTTAATTATAAAAAATATTAATATTAATATAAAAAATTATTTTTCATTAATTTATGAACAATAAATTCAAACTTTCGGGCCTAGTTAAGTCGGGCCTTATTTAAGCTTAAGCTTTAATTAGGAATATGAAAAATTTTTGAGGTGCTGTCCGATCCAAACCGATCCATGGACATCTCTACATTTACGTAACTGGAATTTTGTAGCACACTAAGGGGACATTTGGAAATGTATGTTAATATAGTGCCGTAGGAAGATCTTCCCACCATATTGGTCAGTACTCTCAAATGGGTGGTAAGTAACATTGATATTAGATTGGGTGACCAATTATTTCAAACGTTTAAATTAAAAGAAAAAAAGTTCAACTATTATATCCAACTTTCAATGCATCTCTTTAAATGCAAGTCGGATGAATGATTATCGAGTTTTCACATAAACCCAAATGTAAAAAAAAAAAAAAAAAAAAGATACAAGCTAAAGAATGATTAGAGCAACAATGCACAATCCAATGCGTATAAAAACATAGTGAAGCAATATTAAAGAAGAAAACGATTGGATTCAAACTCGAAAGCTCTAACAACCTCTTAAATGGGTGATTAATTGTTCCCAAAAGGTAAGCTGATATGAAATAGTCCAATTATTACATTTAAGTTCGTGACCTATGAATTTCATGGCTCATGAAAATAACCTTTTTGGTCCTAACTTATATTAGAAATAGTAATTTTGTCCTTTTCTTTTGTTTTTTAACAGAAGTGAGAAGGATAATATAAAATTAAGGGAAGTGGCTCAACAATAGAAATCTATTTGAGTCGAGCGGCGATTCAAAAATTTTTTGATTTTTTTGTCAAAATCCAAATAATGTTTACAATGAAAATCTGAATTACTATTTAGATTTTTATACTAATATTTATATTTTTTTAATTAAATTAAACTATAATTTAATTTAATTTAATTAAAAATTATTTTTAATTATTAAAGATTCAACCTAAACGGACTCACACAATGCATAAACAGTTCTCCTTAAGAACTGCAGCTGATGTTACTTACAATTTCATGTGGGAAGGGCCATCCTCCTTGCAGCATTCATACGATGGATATTTCCAATTGTTTGCAGCACATATCTCATGCAACTGTGATTTGGCTGATGCCTTTTTCGGACCATCTAACAAAAAACAAGATCGTATTAGAGCCTCGTTAGTAATACATTTTAATACATCAATTCCCATTTTATTTTATAATAAAATATAGCAACTTGAGAATAAAAAAAAGGATTATCGATGTTAAAATTAAACTAAAATTTACAATTTTGAACATATTATAAAAATATTAAATAGACATAACATATTTAATAAAAATGAAAAATAATGCAATAAACATGATAAGATACGTTTAAACACGATTAAATTAACACGTTTAATGCATGTATTATATCTGTACTTAAGATTTTGAGTTGTTGACACATTTAATAAATTTTGTTATGCTTATATTTGGACGATTAACCAAAAGAAACACAAAATACAATACACATACATAAATTGCCACGTCTAAATTAAACCAGAGGAGGAAATGACACCAAAGGTGCGTTTGAACAGAGGATTTCGAAAAGGGAATTCATTATTATAAAGACTTTCAAAATTCCAAAATGATTTTTTTTGTTTGACAAAAATAAAAATAAAAATTTTTAAAGTTTTTTGAAATTTGAAAGAAGAATTTTAAATAACTTAAATTATGTTTCAAATTCTACTTCTAAAGGTAGAATTTAGAAATTTACTGATTTTTGACTAAGAGATTAGCATTTCTTATATTAAATATTTTATGCAACTATTATTGACTCAATTCTAACTACACTATAAAACCTAATTTCAAATTTTATTTTTTTTTATTTTTCCATGTTGTTAATAATACCTATATATTTTTAAAAATATAATGATATTCAAATTATATATTCTCTTAATATTTTAAAATTTATTTATAATAACATTATCCTTTATTATAATTATTTTTTATTTGACCAAATTTCAATATTCAAATTTTTTCTTAAAAAATATTTATTTGTCAGTATTTTGAATTGATACATTTTAAAATATTTAAATACTTAAAATTTGTCATCCAAACGTATCATTAAGTATGAAAGTTCTGTTGCTAATAATTTCTCCTTTTTTTAATATAAATGTCCGACGTTAATTTCTAACACACTTTCAAACATTAATATAAAAATATGATGATATAAATATATAAATATTTTTTAAAATAAATATATTTATATTAAATATATACTCATATTCGATGCACACGCCTGTACCTAAATCCCATTAGCATAGCTGAAAAGATAGAGGTACTAAAATGCAAAATAGACATTATTTTTGTCTTTTGCTGAGACTTGAAGTTCAATTACTTGATTGCCTTTATTGACTAAAGCTAAATGGCGAATTTAGCCTAATGCTTTCAGAATTAGCAGAATTAGATTAAAAAAGCGTTAAACACAAATGAAAATTGAACAGCAAAAAAATTTTCAGAATCGACAGAATAATCCCTACCTTGAACAGCCAAATTACTATGGCGAATCTCATTCTCCTTGTTGAAGTTGAAATCCGTGGCGCTCTTGGGTTCTTCTTTCAACTCGGTTGGAGATTTCTGTCTTAAATTTCCGTCGCCCAAATCAGCTTTTCTGGGTAACTGATCAAATTCAACCAGCTTCAAACCTTCTTTGGAGCCTGTGTTCCGATTCGAGAGTAAATCCGAGATTATCATGGGCTTGAAGTTTGAGTCTCGGCTCGTGACAGTCGGTTTCACGACATTAGGTTGATTTCTGGAATTGGGGCTCTCCTGCTTATCCTGGGTAAAAAAAAAAAAAAAAGAAATCAAAGAGAAAACTCAGACAATTTGTTTGATCGATGGATTGATTAGTTGATCGAAAAACTTAATTCGAGTTATGTTTTGTTGGGTTATTTTTACCTGATAGATTTGGCTGATGATTAAAGGATCGATGGGAGGAAGATTCTTGAGATTGATAACTTTTTTTTGAGGTTTTCTGCTGATTTTTGTTTTCTCCATTTTTTCGGTTTCAGGAAACGGTCTCTCTCTCTCTCTCTTTAAGTTAGATAGACTTTAATTTATAATTACACAAAAAAAATATATAAAATAAAATAATAAAAATATAATATGAGGTTAAAATATTTTTAAATTTTATATAATTTAAATTATTAAAAGTGTTTTATTTTTTTATTAATTTTATCATAAAATTTTCATAAATTAAATCACTTACACAATAACATAATGCATGTCTTTTCGATATTATTTTAGTGAGAAATAAAAATAAGTTATTATACATATTGTATCAATTTTTTTAAAAATTTTTTAACAAAATTAATGTAAATGACATAATTTATTAACAAAATTGATATAATTTAATGAAATTAAAAATTTATAACTTACATAAAAATTAATACAAAATTTACTAATTTAAAATATATATTACTTAATAAATTAACATATGTATATAAATTTTAAATAGTGATTAAATTTATAAGTAGGTTATAAAAAGATGGTAAGGTCTATCCATTAGCCAAACCTTGCGTGCTTAGTCTAAATTCAAATTGATACACTCAACTGGGATGCAAGTGCTTTTAACTTCCTTGAACAATGCCGCCTTTGAGTATACCTGTTCATAAGCAACGTAATATAACGGTTTAAAAATTTATTTTTAATTTATTTATTTAAGTTCAGTTTTGCTCATATTCAAAAGCTTATATTATTTAAAAATTATTAAAATATTAAAAAATATTTTTAAAATATTTATATATTTTTATAATTAAATTTAAATTAATACTTTTTATTAATGTAATAATAATTAAAACTCGATCAACTCAAATTATTAAAAAAATTATTTAAGATTAATCCAATTTCAATTGAATTTACAGGGCTAAGCAGATAACTCGATTTATGAATAAATCTAAAATATATATATTCAGTTTTAATACTTAAATATCTTAAGAAGCCAATTTTTTTTAGGCAATCCTTAAAAACAAAACCCTTCATGTTTTTTTTTTTTTAAATCTTAAATAATTTCTTACACAGTTACACTCATTAACACCAAAATCTTAAATAAAATAAATCTTGATATTTTATTTTATTTATTATCATTAACAGAAACTGAAAAATTATGAACTACTGTCAAATACCTAATTAACTCTTTCATTCTATAATACTTGATTAATTAATATTAAAAAATTTTAAATTTTTTCAATAGAAAATTGCAATTTATAAATAATGAAAGTTAGATAATCAAGGGCTTAGCATAATTGCTCGATACAATATTCTTCTAAAAAAATAATATTTGATAAATTTAAATCTTAATATCAACATTTATAATTTTTTTTATTTCTTTTATTTTTGATTTATGCTCTCTTTGTACCAAAGCAAAATGTAAATAATAAACTGAGAAAATGTAAAACCTCCCTAGCGCTCATAATAATCCCAATAATACAACCAAACTAGCACATCAATCAAATATTTGTCTTTAGGCAAATACATTAAAAAAATGAATTTTCGACAAATTTTCTAATTTCTTCAACTATTAACGGTAATTTTTGTATATGATAATTCGTTTATTTATATTATAAACATATTTAAGATATTTTATAATTATATAAATATTTATATATTAATAATTTAAATTATATAAATTTTGAGGTATTCATATATTTACATTCGTATTATTTTTATGTTATATTTTAATTATTTTTTTATGTTGTGTCTGTTCATTAATTATATTGTATCTAATATTTTAAACAACCTTATTCAATCCAAATATTAAACCAAGGAAAAAGGTATTAACATAACATAAGCTCATTAGAATTGTTCTTTTATTTTCAATTAGCGATAGTAATATTTTTCTAAATAAAAAACTCAAAATATTTCCTTATTATAAATTATAAAATGTGCATAAAATCAAGAAGAGAAGAAAAGGAAGAACCAAAATGTCATCTCCAAATTAATTAGAAAACCCAATCAATCATAAATAATTTAAAAAATAGTAATAATAAAGGGAGAAAAAGCATAAAATGAAAAACGGACGGATGGTAAAGGAAGTTCTGGATTTTTCATTTTTATCATACGTTATTACCATTAATTAAAATTTAAAAATTAATGAGAATTAAATTGGTAACAGTGAATGTAAGTTATCAATTAAAACAATTTATCTTTGATACATTAAATAACTTTTTCTAAACTTTATAATTAAGATTGAGGGATTACATTATGTTAATTAAAAAATACTTTCTTTTTAAATAACTCTTTGGGGGTATGTTTTACCGACTAATCTTACTTATAGAATCTGAAAGTTTTATTGAAGGTGGATTAAGTAATTTCTTATATTTAAGATTTTTTTTTATAAAATATGAAGTGATGGCTAAAATAATAAAAAAGTTCTTGAATTTTATAACTTTATCTGAATAAACCCTTATATTTTTATTACACTCAAATAAGCCCTTAACATTTACTTTGTATTCAAATAAGCCTTTAACCTTTAATTTTTAGAGAAATAAAACCTTAACCTTCAATTTGTCAATTAACAAGCTCTTAAATCCATATTTTATTTGATATAAAGGTTTATTTAGATAAAACCAAAGAGAAAAAACTTTCTGAGTACAATGAAACTATAGGAGCTTACTTAAGTAAAGTAATAGAGTTTAAGGACTTGTTTAATAATTTAACCTTTGTTAATGCATGCTTTAAATATGATTTTTTAGGTATTTTAATATTAAATTAAACTGCCATGCACAAACTTCCGATAACGAACAACTTAATTCCATTTTTTACTCCAATTTAAAAACTTGCTATTTTGGCCCTTTGACGAATCACACCGATTAAGGCCCATTTGGATCTCCTTAAGGATCTATTTTAACATGATTGGATGATATTTTGAGTCCAATTGCACTAGAATTGATGTTAGGATGGCATCATAGGATCTCTCACGTCATGCCATTCTTCTATTCAGCAATCAGACTTTTAAAGTCTAATAATCACTTTTTTTTTATCCACATTTTTTCCCTTTTTACCATTAAATTAATAGTAAGTACACAAAAATGCTATTTAATTTTTTAATATTTGCTTTTTTATTTAAAATTTTGAAAATGATTTGTTAATTTAATATAATGAATAAATTTTATAGTTTATAGTTAAAATAATATAAGCATTCTCATTATATAATAAAATAATATAATAGTTTTTAATTATTTATTAATTTTATAAATTTCAGATAATCTTAAATTTTCATTATATATAAATTTTAATTTAATATCCTTACTAATCATTTTCTTTTTTAACTGCAATTCACTTTACGGTCATCTCTATTTTTACATCCAAAAACATCCAACCATTGATTTTTATTTTATCACTATAATAAAATCAATTTCACTGTTACAATAAATTATCTCATTCACTACTGTTATTTTTAATCTCATCACCTTTCCAAATAGATCCTTAGTCAATAGTATTCTTTTTACTAGATCAAGAATAAAACTAAATCATTATGTCTCAATAGCACGACAGGATTTTAATTTATCTATTATATCCAAATAAACTAATTTTTTCTTTTATTTCCTTTTTTTTTTTGTAAAATTTCATTTAAACAACACTAAACTTACTAAAAGTTTGAGAAGTTATGAGAATAAATTTAAAAAATGAGATGAATCCTTTTACAGTACATGTCAAAAGCTATATAATTCATGTGGGATATCTACTATATAGTTTACATAGTAAAACTGAGTCTATAGGATTCAAGGGACGTTTTCCAAATATTAATGGTATTTTTATCCTATTTTGTCTCATTGTGTATGCAAAATAAACATTTGATGTAGTTTTGAGAAAAATGAAAAGATAAGAGAAGGAAAAAAAAATCAAAGGAAAGAAAATTGAGGTTAAGGTAAGGGAAGAGAAGTGATTGAAGGGAATTGTGTCTAATAGTAGGTGTTTTATAACAACAAAAAGTTGAGGATAAAGGTCAGGAAAGAGAAAGAGGTTGAACAGGATTGTGTTGAATAATGGGCATTCGGTAACAACAAAAAACTGAGGTTAAAGGTTGGAGAAGAGAGAGGTGATTGAAGGGTATTATGTTAGATGAAAGGTTGTTAAGAAGAGATAAGAGAAAAAGGTGACCCAAGGCAAGAAAAGAAAAGAATAATAAAAAAAGAAAACAATAAAAATAAAAAAGAAATAAAAATGTTTTTTTCTTTTTTATTATTAAATTTTTATATAACTTTTAGTTTTCCTCTTCCATTTTTTTCCTCTACAGATCATTCATCCCTTTTCCATCCTTTCTTATTCTCCATTTCTTTATTACCTCTCTTTTTCATTCTTTATCTTCTATTTTTGAATTCTTTTCTCTTCCCTTCTCTTTTTGCATCTTCGTACAATGATGAAGTTTTTTTTGTACCCAACAAAAAGCAAAAATCGATGCTAAGGTATAGATCAAGACCCTTTTGCTTTCTATTTCTCCTTCCATCCTTCTTTTTTTCTTAAGATAATTCATTCACCAACTTCTTCGAGCTTTCTTCCTTCTCTCCATAGCATTCCTTCAATCTTGGACTTTCTTTTGAATTTTAACAATCCATGATAGCTACAAAAAATGCCAAAATGAAACATAAATGCCCCTAACATTCGAAAAAACCAAACGTAATTTTCATGACTCAAAAATAAATATAGTAGATGATTTTAATTGGTGCCTTAAATTGATTTTTGGGTTACATCAACTCTATTTGATGGAGAAAATAAAAGGTTGATTGAGGGTGAAAAATATATGAGCTTGATCCTCATTTTGACTCCAAATGAAAGGATTAAAAATTTGTCTTAAAATATTGTTTTTTTGACATATAAACTTCAATTTAAGGGTCAATAGTGTCGGCCTATTTTATTTCAATATTAAATTTTATCACTTTATTATAATTTGATTAAAATTTTGTTATTAATAAATTAAAAAAAATCTAAAACTTAATTTTTTTTATTTTTTATCTAGCATTTTTTTTTATTTTTTAAATAGTTGATGATATAGGTCATGGCTTCGATTAGTAGTAATGTTCTATGACCAAATTAATTTGACCATCATCATATCTGACATATTCCTTCGATAATATTATTTGTTTAATTTTTTTTTCAAGATGGTATTTTTTTCTTTCCTTTTTTTTAATTTTATATGGACGAAATATTTTGAAATTTTTTTTCTTGTCACAAAATTTATTATTTTAAATTAGATAAAAATAAAATACTTTATGGAATATTTTGTTCTTGTTAAATTTTTTAAAAATTTACCAACATAGAAAAAGTTTAGTAAAATAACATTGAGGAAGGGATATGTAGGATTGGGTTTTCGCAATCAATTTGGCCTATATAATCGTTAGACCGAACAAGTTATCGATTCTCTGTTCAAATAGTCTAATCCAATTTTTTATTCAATGATGAACATGATTTTAATCGTGTTTGAAGAAATTTGATAATCTTACAAATATTACATAATAAATAAAATATAATATAAAAATTATAATTTTTATTACATACTAAGCATTGCGTAAGAACTACGTTCTAAAACTATGATAGTCTCTTAGTGTCCATCATTCTTCGAACAAGTTGCTATCTCCATCCAACTTTTGGGAGGTAACTAGTTGAGGTTGAAGTTTCACCAAGGCTGTTCCTTTTCAACCTATCAAACTTTTTTTTTTTTTTAAATCTAAATAAAATTATCTAATATCTGACGATGAAGCTCGTAGCTTCTCCCTAAAATGAACCCATTGTTTTAAGTCCTCCAAAGCTTAAACTAAACTTTTAAGGTCTCTTGCTTTCATGTTTTAATTAAAACCTCCTAAATCCCATTAAAAAAATTTAGTATTTTTCGATGAAAAATTTCAATAAAATAACCACGCAGAGATTTATATGTTATTGTTTAAAAAAATTAAAAAAAAAACTCATAAAGGTCTTTTCATATTTCAATTCACAAAGAAAAATAGTTCTTTTTTCTAGTACTAATAAAGGTATTTATGAGTTAGACCGTGATCGAAATTTTTTTACCCAAATCGAGGTCAATAAAAAATTCATAAGGGTCTTTCCATATACCAATTCACAAAGATTTATTTCAATAAAATAACCAAGCAAATACTTATATGCTATTGTTTAAAAAAAAAAAAAACTCATAAGGTCTTTCCATATATCAATCCACAAGGAAAGAGGGTTTTTTTTTTCTAGTACTAATAAGGGTATTTATGAATTAGACTGTGATCAAAATTTTTTTACCCAAATCGATGTCAATCTCGAAAGCCCAAATTATTATTAAAAATAATATTAAAAATTATTTTTATATGAATATTTATAGTTAAATTTAAAATTAAAAAAATATTTTTAAATATCTAGACAGTACTTCAAGCGTGAAAAATTTAAAACAAAAATATATATCCAAATACACTCTAATACAAACCAAACATATCAAATTAGGTGAATAGCCTAATCTAAATCTATCTATCTATCTATCTATCTATTTTTTATACAATATATGATTTTTGAGTCCTTAAGGCTCAAGGGCTATTTTTTAAATTTGTAAAGTTATTTTCGTCTACCAACATTAAAAGGGAGAATCCTAAAAAAGAGAAATAGATTGATAATTATAAAAAAAAAAGTGAAATCAAAAAAATAATTTCAAATAGGAAAATAGCAATTATTATAATTATTAATAATAAGATTGTAATTATCTTTTTACCTTTAATTTTATTTATTGCTTGATGTCTTCTTCCTTAAAAAACAAATAGTAAGGGTCGATATCTCGAGTAAAAAAATTTTATCTTATTAATTATTTTTATCTTATTTTTAAATAATATATTTAAAGAATTGGTCCGTATATTGACTCACGGATCAATTTAAAATTCATATCAAATTTGCTAAAAATAAAATAAAAATTTATTTTATTAATTATTTTTATTTTAATTTTAGAAGTTTATTTAATGGGATTAATCCACATGTTAACTTGAAGGTCGGTTTATGATTAATACTCGAGTCGGCCGATGAAAAAAGTTTAAAAACATTTATTTTAATAATTATTTTAATTTTATTTTTAAATGATGTATTTAAAGTGATTGATTCACACTTTGACTCATGGGTTGACTTAAAATCTATAACAAATTTAAATAAATAAATATTATTTAATAAAAATTTAAAAATTTTAAAAATATCATTAATTATTTTATTTTTAAATAATATGTTTAAAATAATAGATTTGCTCGATAACTCTAAATCAATTAAAATTTATATTCAATTTTAAATATATATTTAGTATTTAATAAAATTTAATTTATAATTAATTTATAATTAATTTATAATTAATAATAATTAAAATTTACAAAATAAAAATAATTTTTTAACAAAACGGGGGCATAACACTAGTATTAATTAAACTAAGAGTATATTTGATAGTTACTATGTGTGCTACGTTTAGTCAATAGTGCAAATTTCCCAAACTAATAATGAATCAATAAATATAGAGGGAAAAATACACTTATCCACTAAGAATTTTAGATAAAATACACTAACTTTTTTATAGTTTAAAAAATATCTACTTACTCCCGAGCTTTGAAGTTTATTTATTCAGTAAATTTTAAACAAAAAGATAATGATACCTTGTTAATTACTAATTATCTAATTAATTAATTAATTAATTTTAATTATCTAATTAAAATTATTTTTAATTACTACAAAATTAAATTTTAATTAAATTATATTCTATTTCAAATAAGGGCTAAATATTTTAAACTTATATTTAATTCATTTATATCTTAATTTTGAGATAAATTTATTAAGTTATTTTTATTTAAAATAAATTAATTAAAATTGTTTCAAAAATTTTAGTAATAAAAAATTCATTAAGAAAAGTACAAAAATAAGGACAAATAAATAAAATGAAGGTATTTTAATATTTAAAATACAATTTGATCAAATGTTAGTTTGATTACTAGCATTAATTTTTTTTAAAGATATAAAATGTGGCCTTTAACTAATAAAGGTACGTTATTTCAATAAAATCTAATAGATGATGGTTATATTTTTTATTTTACTTTATTTTTGTTTTAATCAATTTTATTATCATTATAATATTTTTAAATAAAAATAATTTTATAAATTTATTTTAAAATTAATATATAATTAAATTAAAAATATTTGTTATTAAAAAAATTGGATAAATATATTTTTACTAAACCTCGTGAATATATTATATATAAGGGAAAAAGAATGTGTGCGGTCTGACAAATTTCACGCGCATACAAAGCGTGTGCAAAGGGACCACCATGGAGGCATTTGAGTTTTTATTTAGAAGTCTTTGACCCTCCCCTGCGAACTAATCCCAAACGTGAAGCAGAGAATCTCGCGCTCCGGTCCGTTGCCACGTGTCATACTTGGAAACAAAAACAATTATTATTATTATTATTATTTTTATTTATGTAAATATAAAAACCCTGATTTTCATTTTCTCTTACTTCGCCACCATATTTCTTTTCATTCTTTGCAAAGCTTTCAGTTTTTCATTTATATTTTCAGTTTAATTTTTGACAACTCACAGAAGTTGGATTATGGGTGAAGAAGAGTGGTTCGAAGAAGCAATGACTGATGCCATGTTGGTGGCAGAGGTGTTACTGAGCCTCGGCCAAACGGAGCCATCGTCATCGCCATGGCCATCGAATCCGGAGCCGTCAGCGAAGAACAACAGCGCTTGGCCGGCTTTGCAACTGGAGTGGAGTGTGCGTCAACGTCGGTCCAAGCAGTTGCTTAGGAAGAAATACGAGCCGCCACGAGCTAGCCCCACAACGGCGCTTTCTTGGAGCGGTGGCACATCTGTTAGCGGAAGCGGTGGTGCTGACGGTTCCGAGGAGTCCAGCCGTCCTCCTTCGAAGCCGGTTGACAACACTAGATCTAAGGTTCGTTTACGTGTTATCTATTTTTTACGACTCAGTGAGTCGAGTTGTTGACTCGGTTTTTCAATTCGGTGGTTTTTTATTGTCTTCTTGTTTTGTTTTGTTTTTTTTTTTGAGGGAATTACCGCTTAAAAAGTGCGAAATTTCGTCGGTTTAGGCGAGTCTCGTTTAGGCACTTCTCTGCTAGATTTTCGTTTCAGGATTTCGTTTTCTTTTATGTACGAAGCTTTTAAAAGGACGATTATGCCCTTCTTGCATGACGATTTCTCGTTAATGCCACTTTGTCTTCAGATCGAGCAACTCTCCTGTCACCGGACAGGATTTTATTTTTCAAAATGGGTTGGCCGAAATGCCCTTTCCTTATGTAAACTATGACTTTCCCTTTTTTTTAAATAATAATTTTTTTTTAATTCTTCGAAGAGAAAACTTGGTGGCTTCCATTCAACACGTGGAGAGTCACGTTTCTGTCTCCATTCGCTTTCATCTGTCTCTTTCGATGCCCGGCGTGTTATATCTACTTCAGAAAAAGTCTAAAAAACCCTTCCCTTAATGGGTATTTCCGTCATTCCTGTATCTTCCGGTTATCCCCCTCGATCAACCGTCCTTCGGAGTCATTCCTTTCAATCTTTCTGTTAAAATGACGAAATTATCTTTAACAACAATCAAACTTCTTAGGGTCCGGAGTAAACCTGATCTTAGGCTGGATCGATATCTGAAAATGTTTAAAAGTTTTTATCAAACCTTCAAATTAAATCTATTTTATTATTTAAAATATTATTTTTATATTAATATTTATATATTTTATATTAAATTTAAATAAAATTTATTTTTATTAAATAAATAATGATTCAGCGAGGCAGCTGAAAAAGTAATATGGTGGCCAGAATTATCGATGGCGTGTTTTCGTGGCAAAATAGTTTTGCGTGTAGTTTGGTGTATCGTTGTTAGTGGTAGTTACGCACTAGAGTTATAATATGTGTATTGTACTTGTTGTATTTTTGTAAGTTATTATCATATTTAAATAATTATTTATTTAAAATTTTAAAAGATAATAGTATTTATTTAATATAAATTTTGATGTGTTAATTATTTATATTATATCGATTTTAATATATTTATATATTTTATTATATTTCTGCTATTTTTTTCTTGCGTATTTAAATATATATATTTTTTGTATAGTTCGAATCTGATAAGGTTGTCAAATTTACTAAGCACTTTAGTTTTAATTTTTATGCGTTCTTTTTTTGGTGTTTTCTTCTTAGGGGAATGATTCAGTGTGGTGGCACCTAGATTTTCTCTCTTAGTTCTCACGTGTTAACATTGAATATGCATGACAGCTTTTATCTGCGAAAACAAAATCCCTTTTGTAGGCAAAACGAGATTTCTTGATTGGGCAGTGATTTCGAATGAGTGACAGGCTGTCATTGGAGCTTTAAGGTGGAGTCCAAAAACACGTGAAATTCGTTGTCAAATTAATATTTAGTGTGAACCTCTGATTTAGCTTAGATAATTCATATAAATGTTTGTAAGAGATGACAATCAGTAGATTTAATATTGAATTTCAGTATTTGTTATATTTCTTGCATCTTTGCCTACGTTCTTGGCTTTTCTTTTTGAAAATAACTTTGATTTTTGGAAATCTTGACATTTATGCTGCAATGAGACTGAGTGCTTTCGAATGGTTCAGAAAAAACATTTTCAAGTGTAGTCATAGTTGAACCTAAGGCTTAGCTCAATTGGTTTATGTAAACATCTCACTAAGTTGGATTTGAATCCACTATTTGCAACTTATTCCTTTATTCTCACATTGTGACCTCATTTTTACCAAAATAATAATCACAATCATTTGTCTGTATTTCTATTATGCCTCACAATCATTTTATGTATCTTGGTATCTCTATTATGCCTCAAATACAATAATAGAAATATGTTTTCTACCTTATGTGCTACACTATAATATTTTTGGCTAAAGTCCGTTTCCATCCTATGCTTTCGCCTATGTGACACTTAACCTCTGTGCTTTGTTGTTTTTCTTTTTGCTGACACTTGTATCATATGTGTTTTCCTGCTTTTGAGAGAAGTTTTCACTTCTTCTTCTTAGTATTATTATTATTTGGTCATCAAGTAATATGATTATTGACTACTATATGCTCCCCTCGTTTGATTTTATTCAGGTTAGGGCTATAAACAGGACAATTCCTCCCATTAGGTCTAGAAGGAAAAAGGTAAAAACTTTTCAACGTTATAACCTCATTTATGAAGACATGTATGTAACAATAGGCTTGGGATCTTAGCTAAATGCTGTTATTGTACTTATAACACTATGTTTGATGGACGTAACTCTATGTTACTAGGAATCGGGTGTGTCAGATACAAGTATTTGTCTGATACATATATGTTTAATTTTTTTGAAGTTGTTTTATATATTTAGAGGGTCCTTGGAGGGTCATAACTCATATCCCCATACCTATGTCTGGAAATGTTTTGAACATAAGTATTTCAAGAAAAATGAAGAGTCAAAGCAGCACAGACGTAATCGGCTGATTAATATATTTGTCCTGCTGAGACTTTTAAAGATAAATTGATGTAATGAATGTGACAAATGTGGCATGTTTAATGTCTTATTATGGCATTTCTAGTATTAAATGCTTTCCAAATCGAAATTGCCTTGTTTAGCATTTTGATGTTTCCCTTTGATAGCAATAGCAGTAATTTTGGAGATCATAGTTCTATCTAATGGCTTGAAAATAGATTAATGTAGTTGAAATACTATATGTAAGGAAAAATTAACAAAGAGAACAAATTCTCTTCAAAATTTTAGAATCTTCGTTTTATTATCCCTTCCCATGATGAGTGATTATATTGCTGTATTTATTTCTGATAATGGTTTAATTTCTGGCTGTATGCAGACATTGGCCGAACTTAAAGAGGACATGGGTTCACACTTAATGGAAAATGAGAGTTTAAAGAGTGTAGGTTCTTTAACTTCTTATGGAAGTTGTCTCTGCCCTCTTTATATCTAGATACTTCTATTTGAAATCTCTAAATTTCTTTTTTATATTTTCCATAATGGTCATTAAGCAGGAATTGGAAATGGTCAAACTCAAATTTGAGAATCTGAGAACCGCAAACGAAACTCTGAGCAGAAAGCTCAAATTTGAGAAAGGGAGAGCTATGAATGAAAGCACTAAGAGAATGAAGGTGAAGAGTTCTCTTCTTATTCAACAAGTGTGCCTGCTAATGTATGTGCAATTTTGCATGGATATATATATATATATATATATATATATATATATATATATATTTGTTTTGAACGTACATGAGGGTGTTGTGCTATGTTGCTTGGACTCTTTATTTTTCTTGAAGTATTCATGTTTGTCATCTGTGTTTGGCACATATCTGGACATATGACCCTCCAAACACGGATACATACTTGTATCCAACACTCACAGCTGAGTTCAAGTAATATTTGTGCTTTCTGCTGTTAAGCTTGTATTATATTTACAGGATAATCTACATTTGTACTATACTTCTCTGCGTTACCTCGTATTATGTTTTCAGGATTTTATTTTTCTTAAATTCTGTGTGGCTTGTGATATATAGCATCATATTAGTATCCAATGGAGGCTTCAAATGATAATCGGTCTTCCAGAATCACTTTGTTTTTTCTTGTAGTACATAGTTTTATTACTCTATAGTTAGACTAAATAACCAATGTCGTTTTATGTTCCTCCCACTCTTCATTTTTCTTACCATGTCCGACGTATATCTGGACACGGGTATAAGCGTATCAGCCTCCGAGGATCCTCCAAATACATGGAAGAACTTAGAAAAAGTTGAACATATTCATATTCAGCACTAGTCCCTTGAATAGTTATTGTCCTCATATGAATCATGGGAGAGTTTTATGATCTATCATAGGTGTTAAATTGGTTATCATTATAATTTTTGTTTCATTTCTTTTCTGGCAACGTGATATGTTAATACCAATTGTAGTTCTACACAATTTCTTTGTTCTTGCACGCAAGTTCAATGCTCAAATATCTGATATTTGATAATTGAAAATTGATATAATGGTCCTAGACTATGTTACTTAGATTTGAGGGTGAGTTTTGGATATAGTTATATGTCCGACATGAGTATGCCGAATTTCTTTTTTTTTTTTTTTTTTTTGAAGTTTTTCTATATATTTGGAGGTTATATCCCTATATGTCCGAGTATATGTCGAAAACAAGTGCTAGACATGGCTATTTTAGGGAAAATCAAGAGTCCATCTGACATAGCTCCTAGCAGTACAATGTCGATGAGGGCATGGATTGTTGAAGCTGTAGTGTAATTATAAGTAGAAAAAAAAAAAAAAAACTGTTGGAACTCCCGTCTTTGAGTTGTTTTCTGTTTGTAGAGTAGCTAAACATGGAAGCCAGATGCTGAATATAAGATTTAACCGTTACTCTCATTTCTCTCTACAGCTCGACTATCAATCGAATCGGGCGAAAGGAACAGCTATGGCTCCTGTTGAACTGAAGAATCCTATCTCAGAGCTATCCCAGCAAAGAGAAGCAGCTTGTCGTCTGGCAAGTGTTGGCGAAAACGAAAACGAAAATGACCCTTTTCTGCCAAATGAATCTTGCAGAGTACAGGACGTTTCAAGTTGTGACACTTGCTTTATGCTGCCAGATCTGAATCTTCCTATTGAGGATGATTCAGGTTGCGAGGTTCTTCATGAAATTAGCTGAGAAGATGTACATCGATATTCTTTTTCCCTCCCACCAAATTGACTTAAAGATTGCCAGCTGAATTTATGATTCAGGTATAGATATGTATCTAATATAAACATATTCATTTTTTATTAATTTTTTTATGTAGTTGAAGGATTTTACAGAGTCATACCTTTATATTTATATTCGAATATGCATCGAAAAAGGATGTCGGATATAGATATTACAAGAAAAAGAAAGAGTCGTAGCAAAATAGGTGTAGAGAGCCTAAAACACTTGGATATGGTCAGATTGTTTTCTTTGCAGGTTTCTACCTCCGTCCAAAATTCTTCGAGGTTAAACCTCATCCTATTTTTTTTTTCAGGAAATGTTTTAACCGATAATTAATTGTAATTATTATAATTGATAATTGCATATGCTTGGGATACTTTGCTAACCTTATTTCGTGGTCTTTTATATGATGATGATTATGATGTCTCTTGCTGTCTATTGTAATGATATATATATATATATATATATATATATATGGGTTAGCAGTTAATTGGTTTGGTTTTAAAATTTTTAAAATTAATTAAATTGAATAAACTTTTAAAGCTGATTGAACAACGGATAAAATATCTCAAAATCAAAATAACCGAAGTTTAATTGATTTAATTGATTTCAAAGTTTTAAAATATAAATTATTTATATTATTATATAAACATTGTATATTATATAATATGTAATATAAATTATATATTACATTCATATTTTTAAATTATTATATAAATATATTTTTAGTTATATTATATTGAAAATATAATTAAAAATAAAATAAAAAGTTGCTTTATTGGTTATATTTGATTATCAATTTTGAAAACTAACAATCAACCTAACTAACTAAATAAATTGACTTTTAAAATTGATTAATTTCAAAGGTCAAATAAATTGAATTGAATATATCGAAATTGTTAAATTGATTCAAATCAATTAATTCTCTTTGTTAAATATTTATTTATTTATTTATATTTGTACATTAAAAAAACACTCCTTTCATCCTGTGAACCTCACTCATTTTTTTAAATTGAATTTAAAATAATAAATTAAATATGTAAAATTCTAAATATTGAATTATTCTATTAAGGTCTATGAATTGAGTTTGTTAATAGAACGTCTATTTTAATATTCTAAATAATAATTTTTTTATTATTTACTTCATTGCTCTTGCCAAATAGTCTTTTTTTTCTTAAAAGCATTACATTAATAATTAATTATTATTTTTATATACGTTTTTATAAAACTTAATATAATATATTTTTATGTAAAAAAAATCATAAAAATAGGAATTTTCAATTATTCAAAAACCAAAAAAATTAAAATTAAAATAAATATTAATATAATATGATTATATAATACATAAAAAATTAAAATATAATATAAAATAATAATTTTATATAAAATATGATTATACGATACATATAAAAAATATAAACATGACGTATAAATAAAAATATATTTAATAATATATAATATAAATTATTAATATAATAAAATTTATATAAAATATAAAATATATAATATATAAAAATTCATGAATTATTAAATCTAACTAGCTACATTAGAGAGAGAAAATCTTACAGATGATATCTGTGAAAAGATGAATCAGTAAAACATTCATTAAATTCCCAAAGCAGTTTGTTAAATCTACAAGTGGAAGTATAGATTTGCAGTTAATGAGTAGGTTATAAAGTGAGATTGCGGGTGTGCAAAGAGTATCTTTCAGACAAGACAAAATGAAATTCACTGTCAAAAAAAATTTATGGGAAAATTTCATTTTGAAGGAAATAATTTTTTTTATTTTTAAATAATAAAAATGCAAATTTATTTACATATAAAAAATAATAATAATTAAAATTATTAATAAAAAATTATAATTACTTAATTATCCTTAATTTTGTCTACACTAAGTGAACCAACTCTTTTTTTACGTTAAACAACTCTCCTTTATGTTTTTTTATACAAATAGTTAAAAAAATTTTACATTAAATCACAAATTATTATTTAAAAAAATAATAAAAATTAAAAATTATTCTATATTAAATTTTAAATTACTATTTAAAAATAATAAAAAATATTTTAAATTAAACCTTGAATTATTATTTAAAAAATAAAAAATAAAAAATATTTTATATTAAATCTCAAATTACAGTAAATAAAATATTAATTATATATATTATGTATATTGGAACTATATTTAGAACATAATAAATATATATCGGAAGATGTATTTGATATATGTTTTAATATGGCAAGTATCAGTTCCTATACCAAGAGAATCAGCCCCAAACATATATATTATATAAATTATATATATTAAAAATACTATTTAAAAATAATAAAAGATTAAAAATATTTTATATTAAATCTTGAATTACTATATAAAAATAATAAAAAATTACAAAATATTTTTTATTAAATCTTGAATTACTATTTAAAAATAATAAAAAATTAAAAAGTATTTTATATTACATGTCAATTAATTATTTAAAAAATAATAAAGATTTTAAAAATATGTTATATTAAATCTCAAATTACTATTTAAAAAATTATAAAATATTTTATATTAAATCTCAAATATAAAATTACTAGTTAAAATCATATGTGCATTCTATTATAGTTATATGTGTATTTAATTTTATTTGAAAGAATTAGCCCTTCGTGAAAAGAACTTAGGTCAAAAATATTATTTTTACTCTATATATAATTATGTTATATGTAAATATCATTTTTTATATACATATTATCTTAAAAACATATTTTATTTTAAATCTTAGAATTATAGTTTCAAAATAATAAAAAATTAAAAATATTTTAAATTAAATTTTAAATCACTATTTAAAATAATAAAAAAATAAAAAAATCATAATTTAAATGTACATATAACAAAAAAGATATTTTTAGCCTAAGGAGTTAGTTTTTTTTGTAAAGAGGTTAGTTTTCTTTCTTAATTTGTATATTTTTTGGCCTAAAAAGTCAGTTCTTTTTATAAAAGGTTGGTTCTTCAAATAAAATTAAATTTATATATAACTATAACTAAATGTACATATAACAATAATAGTTTATACATATAATTTTAATTTAATGTACATATGACTTTAATTAAACTAAACTCTCTTCACAAAGAGAATTAATATCAAATGAAAATTTTGCCAATAGATATATAAAATTTTTAATTTTTTTTATTTTTTAAGTTGTAAAAAATTTATTATTTTTAAATTGTAATTATGAGATTTAATATAAAATATTTTTTTAATTTTTTATTATTTTGAAGTAATAATTTGGGATTTAATAAAAATCTTTTAAAATTTTGATTATTTTTTAAATAGTTATTGGACATTTAATATAAAATATTTTTTAATTTTTATTATTTTTTAAATAGTAATTCAAGATTTAATATAAATTATTTTTAATATATTATTATTTTTAATTAATATATTTAATATATATAATTTATATATATTTAACCGAACCTTGTCATATTGGAACATATATCAAATATATGTTCCAATATATATTTATTATTTTTTACATGTAGTTCAAATATATATAATTTGTATTTTATTTCTTATAATTTGAGATATAATATATTATTTTTATTTTATAAATTTGAAATAGTAATTGAAGATTTAATATAAGATATTTTTTAAAATTTTATTATATTTTAAATAGTCATCTGGGATTTAATGTAAAATACTTTTTTAATTTTTATTATGTTTAAATAGTAATTTAAGATTTAATATAAAATTTAATATATATTTTTTAATTTTATTTTTTAAAATGATAATTTATGATTTAATATAAAATATTTTTTAATTATTAATATTCAACAAAAAAAAGGGCAAAAAAGAGTTGGTTCATGTAAAAAGTAGTTGGTTCACTTAGTGTAACGAAGTTATTAAGTTAAAGGCAATTAGGTAATTGCTATTTTCTTGTTAACGATTTTAATTATTGCTATTTCTTTATATATTTCTTTATATGTAAATAGAATTTGCCTTTTCTCCTTTATTTAAAAGAAAAATGTTCATTTCCCTACAATAGAATTTTCCCAAAAATTATTACAATTCTTTCTATAATCATCTTTAAGTTTTTAATTTTTTTAAATTATTTTGAAATTTAAATTAATTATTTTTACAAAATTTTTAAAAAATATATAATTACACAATTTTTTTTTATTATTTTTAAAACTTTAACGAATGATATACTCTTCCTAACGTTATTACAATACCATCACAGCTCAGGGCTTCTTCTCATTTTAGTGTGAAAATCTGGCTGATAGCAGGCAGATTTGGTTAATTTTATCATTTCATGTGGTGTTTACATAATTTTTATATATTATAATAATATTTAAAATATTATATATTTATATAAATTTTAATATAATAATTATTTATATTATATAAACTAGATTTTCCAACCGATTATGTGGATGAAAAAAATAAAATTATTCAAAATTAAAGTAATAAGTAGATTTTTTATGTATAAATAATTATAATTTTAAAAATATTTAAATTTTATAATACATGAAATTGTTATCTTTTATTTTATAAATTTACTATAATATAATTTAATTTACTTGTCATTTCATATATTTAATGTTATTATTTTATTAATAATATAAATATTAACGTATTTATATGTCATACTTTTTATTTTTATAAAATATTATATAATATTTTATATAATATTTTAATTTTTTTATATTTTATATTCGTCTCTAATTATCGAAGTACGTTATAGTTGGCAGGTGGTAGAGGAAAGTGGTGAAAGTTGAACTCAGTATAAAATATTTGAGTACAGTTTGAGTCAGACTCAGGTTTCTTTCTGAGTGAAAAAAAGGAAAAGATTGGAGATATACTGATAGGGATGTCAGTCAAAAAGGCTGCTTCGGATCTATTTTATCCCTCCTTTAATCCTGTTAAATAAATATCTTTTTTTTTTCTTGAATTAAAAAAATAATGATTTAGTGATTTTTTAAAAAAAATTGGTTAATTTAACTCTTGCTTATTAAAATTTCCAAGACTTTCCAATGTAAGAAAGTTTATTTTTAATTAAATAAATTATTTTTATGAAATTTAATAAAAATAATATAATATTTAAATGATTTTTTTATTTTTTAACTTTAATTAGTGTTTATAAGTATTTGTTAATCTTTTCTCAATAATTATTACTTTAATAATATCTAGATTTGTTTGAGCCTAAGGTAATTTATCCGGTGCATGCTTGGATAATGTTTGAGTATAATTTTTTTATTTGAGTTGGTATAATTTAATCTGAATTATTATTTAATTAATAAAAATATTTCTATGAAAATTTAATTAAAAAATATAAAAATTATTTTTAATATTTTAATATTTTCTTAACACTAAAATAAATATATGGGCAAATCAAAACTTGAATAAAAGATCAAACCACACCTTGCCGATGAAATGCCACACTAGTTAACATTTTTCCTTTTTCATTTGTTTAGAGCTGCATGGCTTGTAATTATTTGAAAAGAAAAAGAAAATAAAATTTATGAAATTGACTCCTTTAATATAAATAATATCATATATGTTAATTATGGGGTTCAGAATCCTTTCATAATTTTTAGTTTAATTATTTTTATAATTATTATTTTTAAAATTTGTGTTGATATTATATATTAAAAATATTTGAAAAAATAATAAAAGAGAACCCAATTATCAATTGTTGATCCGAATAATAGTCGCTAAATATTTCCACTTATAGAAAATTTAATTTACATATATGTTTCTTATCGTATTTTTTTTGTCAATCTCAAAATATGAACACAATAATTTTTTTATGGTAATCGAAAAATATGTATATGACATCGATTATTAACTATATCAAAATCATAAATATTAAATTTATTATATTAATTATTCAATATTATTTAAATTTCATTTGATACTGTTTATATTATTTTTATATTTATTAAATATATTGTTTTCAAAATGATCAAAAACAGCTTAGTGATTCCTAAATTGGTTTAAGCCTAGCTACTTTGTTTATGGAATTTTGGATATTTACTAATAATTTAACCCTGAAACAACAATGACATCTATCTAAATTATCCATATGATCAACGGATTTGTTCATGGGTTAAATTATTCATCCAATTCGATAAGTTTGTTTGTGAGTCAAATTATCCATTTAATCTAGTGAGTTCGATTTGAATCGGATCATGCTTGAGATATGATATTTTACACATAAGTCTGACCCGAATTATTATTTAATCAATAAAAAATATTTTTATTTAAATTTAATTATAAAATATAAATATACAATTTTTAATATTTTAACATATTTGAATAATAAAACGATTTTTTTCATATCTGTTAGATTAGGTTAAGCTTTGGACAAATAATTTTTTATTACTCATATTAAATTTTATATTATAATTCACACAATATCAATTTAATTAAAAAGTTAAAAATATAATAAATATAAAATTAATGTCTATGCTTCTTTATATTTTTCATACGACATAATTTTTATTTAAAATTTATAAAACTTATCCATTTTTACATAAAAATTCCTACAAAACTTCTTTATTTCAAAACATAAAACCCGTATAGTAGAAAGTAGATTAAATATAGATATGGAGAGGAGGAGTTACTTACATTTTTTTATACGATTTATGATTTAACAAATTGATTGTTAGATTTAGTAAATATGATTATACTCATTGTTATATAAAGTTTCGGATCAATCTAATATCTATATTATATAGGTTAAGAATATTGTTTTTTTAAATATATTTAACGGTTTAAATTTTTTACATTTAACAAATAGTTAAACGTTTTTAATTTATTAAAAACTTGGTGAGATGAGAAAATAAAATATCGTGTCTAGATTAAATAAATATAAATAATATAAAAAATTATAAAATTGTATAAAATTCCACTTCTATGAAATTAATTTAATTTCACATTAACGTAAGTAAATTTTTTTTTTCATATACATGATATTAAAATTTAAAAAATACCCTCTAATTCTCATCAAATGATTTTAAGATTACCATTTAAATATTATTAAATCTTTTCAAAAATTATTTCTTTTAAGAGTATAGAAATCATTTTTCTTTAAAAAGAGAAAACTAAATCATATATAAATAATTAGAAAGCAAGTTGAGAGTGTTTTCTAGCTGTATTTTCCGTAACGCAAAGACGAAATAAGAAGGAAATGATATTGTTTTGGATATTGCAACACATCTTTCACTCCACTCTCCATCAGGGTCATTACTCATTAGTTCCAAGTCGCTGACCTGATTGCGAGTGTCATCAGTATTATATAAACGTTTCGGCTGTTGTAAACATGAATTTAATATTATTTTAAAAATTTTAATAATGTTATTTATATTACATGATAAATAAAATATAATATAAAAATTATAATTTTTGTTACATTACAAATAAGATTGTAAATTAAATATTTATGTTCATAAGTTTATTTATAAAAAAAAAAAATTCAAACTCGACTCAATCATGGTCGAGCTTGAATAACTTAAGTTATCGAATACTTTGAATTTTAAATCTCAATGCTTAACTCAAGTAACTTACGAGCTTAGCTAAATTTTTTTTTTATTTTTAATTAATATTAAAAAATTTTAATTTATTCGAACTTGAACATAAATAATAAATTTTAAATTAAATTTAAAAATTAAATTTATTTTTATTAATTAAATAAACTTAATCAAATAAATTTAAATAAATCAAATTTTATCTCAATCTAAATTTAAATTTTAAAATATAAAATTTAATAAAACTTAAAATAAACTTAAATTTTAAATTTTACTTTAAATTTTTATTATTTAAATTTGATTATACTCGATTCGATTACATTCAAAGCTTTCCAGGGATATTGTTGTGTACTCTCATCGTCTGCATCTTATCCCTCTTCTAATCAATTGATATTTAGTCAGCGGTAATAAAAGCTGAATCCAGCACCTAATTATATCAATGTAAAATCACCAACAAAAATTTCACCCGCGCCTTTCCAGGGCGACTACTTCTGAAAACCCTAGGCCCCCCACCCCCCCAAAATGGGAAAATTATACTAAAGTAGAATATAATAATAATTATTAAAAAAATAAAAAAAAAATAATTTTAAAAAAATAATATTTATTAAAATTGTTAATAAAAAATTATAATTATTTTTCCCTTCTACAGTCGCTGGTCTTCTCTGCTATTTGCTTTCCTGTTTCAATTAGAGAGTCGATTCTCCAAATATATGTTATTTATAAGTCATATATAAAAATATATAAATTATATACATAAATTATACATATGAAAAATAATACTTATAAATAATAAAATATTGACAAATATTATTGTTAAATCCTGAGTTAGAATTTAGAAGTAATATAAACTAAAAACATATTTTATCTTGAATCCTGAATTATTATCTATAAATAATAAAAATAAAAACATATTTTATATTTAATCTTAAATTACTATCTAAAAATAATTTAAAATTAAAAATATTTTATATTAAATCTTAAATTAATATATAATATATAATATATGTTATATATAATATAATATAATATATAAACCGACTCCCATATATTATAATATTATATATGTCGGGAAGGGAACCGACTCCCTGACAATAAGTGCATAATATATATAATCATTTATTATATACAAATTATATATATTAAAAATATTATATACAATCTTGAATTATATTAAATACTTGACTAATATAAAAAATAATAAATATTTAAAAAATATTTAATATTAAATCAAAATTATTTTTTTAAAAAATAATTAATAAAAATATATTATACATATTATATATAATATATATTATATAATACATATGTAATATAACATATACATTATAAATATAATACAATAATATATCATATATGATAAAAATAAAAATATTTTACATTAAACTATGAATTACTATTTAAAAATAATAAAAATTAAAAATATTTTATATTAAATCTTGGATTATTATATAAAAATAAAAAATAAAAAATAGAAAATATTTATATTAAATCCTAAATTATTTTTAGAAAAATTAAAAATAATATATATTATATACAAATTATACAATATATATTTTATTGATATATATTATATAATAAAAAATTAAAATTTTTTATCTTAAATCCTGAATTAATATTTAAAAATAATAAAAAATAAAATATATTTTATATTAAATTATTTAAAAATAATAAAAAATAAAATAAAATATTATATTATGTATTATAATTTGAAAATTAATAATAATTAAAAATATTTTATATTAAATCTTGAATTATTATATAAAAATAATAAAAATAAAAAATAATAAAACATCAAAGTCCTTAGTAAGTACGCATGCCTTAATCTAAATGTGCAAATATACGAATGTACAACTGACAATAATTGAATGTATAACTGATTACAACTAAATGTATAACTAATTACAACTAAATATACAACTAATTACAACTAAATGTACAACTGGCTTCTAATGAATGTACAAGAGCAGAAAATCGATCCTAAGCTGCACTGTGGACCCATAAAAGAAGAAAAAATGTCCGAGAGCAATTGTGTGCATTCGTCGAACAGGATACATGAGAATTACGCAAGGCACAGAGCAAGTAATGCACTTAGTATACCTTTTACCAATAACGTACACCAAGTACGTGGTAGGCGCATTACGAAATGCGCTTGCTCATTCAATTTGTATAGAGAACGTCAAGAGTCTTTAGTAGGTACGCATGCCTTGATGTACATGTGCAAATATATGAATGTATGACTGACAACAATTGAATGTACAATTGATTATAACTAAATGTACAACTAGCTTCTAATGAATGAACACAGCAGAAAACCAATCCTAAACTGCATCGTCTAGCCATGAAAGAAGAGAAAATGTCCGAGAGCAATTATGCGTAATGGTCATACAAGACACATGAGAATCACACAAGGCACACAACAAGTAATGCACTTAGTGTACATTCCACCAATAATGTACACCAAGTACATCGTAAGCGTATTACGAAATGCTTTGGTGCATTACGAAATGCGCTTACGCATTAAATTCCTGTAGGGAACATCGAGAGTCCTTAGAAGTTACGCATGTCTTGATGTACATGCGCGGATATACTAATGTACGACTGACAACAATTGAAAGTATAACTGATTACAACTAAATATACAACTGGTTTTCTAATGAATGTATAGGAACAAAAAACTGATCCTAAGCTGCACTGTGTAGTCATGAAAGAGGAGAAAATGCCCGAGAGCAATTATGCATATTCGTCGGACAAGATATATGAGAATCACGTAAGACATGCAACAAGTAATGCACTTAGTGTAAATTTCACTAATAATGTACACGAAGTACGTGGTAGGCGCATTATGAAATGCGTTTACGCATTAGATTCCTATAGGAAACATCAAGAGTCCTTAGAAGCTACACATGCTTTAATGTACATATGCGACTATACAAATATATGACTGACAACAAGTGAATGGACAACTAATTTCAACTAAATGTATAACTAATTACAACTAAATGTACAACTGGCTCCTAATGAATGTATAAGAGTAGAAAATCGATCCTAGGCTACATCGTGTACCCATGAAAGAAGAGAAAATGTTCGAAAGTAATTGTGCACATTCGTCAGACAAGATACATGAGCATCACGCAAGGCATGCAACAAGTAATGCACTTAGTGTACCTTTTACCAACAACGTACACCAAGTATGTGATAGGCGCATTATGAAATGCACTTACGCATTAGATTCGTGTAGGGAACATCCAGAGTCCTTAGTAGGTATGCATGTGTTGACGCACATGTACGGATATATGAATGTACAACTGCCTACAATTGAATGTACAACTGATTCCAACTAAATGCACAATGGGCTTCTAATGAATGTATAGGACCAACAAACCAATCCCACGTTGCACCATGTACCCATGAAACGTATATAACATCCAAGAGCTATTGTGCGCATTCGTTTAATATAAATATTTTTTTATTTTTATTATATATAATATATTATTATATAATATATTATATATAATATGTATAATTTATATATATTATATAATTTATATACTAAATTTAATATATATTATTTTAATTTTTTAAAAATAATTTAAAATTAGTATAAAATATTTTTTAATTTTTATTTTTTAAATAATATTGTTAATATATATAATTTATATATAATATATAATATATAATATATGAGATATTATGTATATAATAGATGTTATATATATATATATATATATTATAAAAGGAGGAAATCAATGGAACCGACTCCTCACCTAATATATATGTGAAGTGGGGGTCAGTCCCTCCAACATATATAATATTATATATTATGTATGTAATATACAATACATAATGTATATAATATATATAATATAAAATATATAAATATGTAATAATTCATATTATTATAGATATATTTTATATATTTTTATATCATCTGTTTATCTCTTTTTTTTTTATTTATCCATCTTCCATAAAGGATCCGAATGAAACCACAATTTCATGTTCGGTTTTGAATTAGAGATGTTAAAAATAATGAATCAACGTGGACTATAACCCTTAGCCTTACAAGCTAACGATGCGGGTTCAATTCCTACTACCCGTTCGATATTCGAATTCTATCTATTTGAGTATTTATTAATTCAATTCAATGATGCTAATGCATCATTGAATTGAATTAATAAATACGCAATTCCTAAAATTTTTTCACAAGTTCCTTAGTTTTTCCAAACAAGAGAAAAGAAAAAACCAAATAAGAAAGTCAAAATATAAAAAAATCGTAATGAAAAGCGTCCATTGTCTAATGGATATAAAATATATTATATTTTATATAATATAAAAAGGGGAGAGTCAGTTCCCTTTCAAGGAAACCGACTCCCTCCATAATATATATGTGGGATGGGGGGTCGATTCTCCTCTCCCCTTGACATATATATAAAAAATATATTATATATATAATATATAGTATGTATTATATAGCAATATATAATAATATATAATTTTTTTTATTTTTTAAATAGTAATTCAAGATTTAATATAATTCGACATTATTTTATGATTTAAGATTTCATAAATTTTTTATTTTATAATTTAAGATTTAATTTAAAATATTTTTAATCTTTTATTATCTTTAAATATTATTTTACATATATATTGTATATTATATATAATAAATTTAGATGGGGTGTCGGTTCCTGCCCAAGGAACCAACCTCCACTGTGTGTGTATCTGCTGCATCGAGAGATAACTTAAAAAATGAGATAAAATAAGATAAAGAGATAATTATAGTTTTTTTATTGATAATTTTAATAATTATTAATTTTTTACAGTATTTTTGTTACTTTTATTTTTTTAATAATTATTTGTTCATATCACTTTTTTAAAATTCTCTAAAAAAAAAACCCATTTTTATAATATAAACTCAAATCAACGTTTGGAAGCGATTGCCTTTGCCCACACCATTGCCTTTGTAATCTATTTACAGCTACATAACTTGTAAATGGTGTACTTTGATTAACAATGATGATTGATCTTCTTTCAATATCTTTCACCTCTATGTTAGTTGTTAAATCTAGGTTTTACATAGTCTAGCTTACGTACTACTTGCATGAAATCAGGCTGAAAAGAAGTCCCCCACTGCCCGCTCCTCTTAAAATGTTTATTGGTCGCATTAATTCAAATTAAGATTAAAAATTTTTTTAAATTATAACTTAAATATAAAAAATTTAAATTATTATTTATAAAATTATAAAATATTTAAAAATTAATAGTTTTTAATTTAAATATAAATTATTTGTATTATAAAAAAATAATTTAAATTAAATCAAACTTAAATTTAAAAAATATTTACTAATTGAAATTTTTACTCTTTTATGTTATAGTTGAATTTAGGTTTACAGAGTCTTAGCTTCTACTTGCATGAAATCGCGTGAAATCAGGTTGAAAACGGAGGCCCCATTCTTTTCCTCTGAGTTAAATTAGATTATAATTTAAAAATATTTTAATTTTTTATTCAAATTCAAATTTAATCATTCATAAATAATAAATATAATATTTTAAAAATAATCTTTGTATTAATATTTTTAATTAAATTTAAATAAAAATATTTTTATTTTTAAATAATAATTAAAATCAATCAAAATATTAAAAAAAAAAAAAGAGAAAGAAAACTTCAAGTGCCAGCCGAGGACTGTTAATTGCCCCTGCCCACCACTCATCGTACGTCAGAAAAATGTGATAGCAGTGCCCAGGATTTTATTTGCTTTCCGAAAGCTGTTCTCCAATTATGAGACTTGACTTGCATGCATATGGAGCAGCCACTTTATACTACGATTATGAACTCTTTCTTTCGATATTATTTATATTGCTATTACGGAATTTTTTTTTATATCATTGTATTTATTAAAGTTATAAATATAATAAATTAATTATATCATGATTAATTAGGATAAATTTTGATAAAAAGTAATGGAAATAGTTGCTGAGATCATTTACAAGGCATAGACGTAAAGAAGAAATTATTGAAATCTAAGTTAATTGTCGCCATGAGTGACTTTTAAGTAAGATAATCAATATCGTATCGATGAACATATTATTTTTATTTTAATACAGATATATATTGATATCAGTTTATTTTGATGTATCATTTTTAATTTATCAAAATTTAAATATTTTTAATTTATATATATATAAAATATTTTTAAATATAAAATAAATAATATTAAATAAATTTTATATATTAAATATTCATCAATATATATAATGTTCTATAAAAAAATTTCATCAAATATAAAAAAATTAATATCAATTAAGTAGCAAAGTTAAAATTTTTTAATAATAATTAAATTTATGAATAATTATTTCTAAAATTCATTAAATTTATAAGTAATTATGTATAATATTCTTCAGATTTAAAATCAATATTGATTTAATTTTTTTTTACAAGCTTATATTATATACTGACCAGTACAACTATTTTCGAACGGTACTACCAAAATAAGCCGGTACCTACTGATAAGACCGATATAGACCAAAATAAAATCAACTATTATCGATATCGTTATATGTCAAAACCGATACATATTAGCCGATACCGACAAGTATGCTTTTGAGTGCTGCAGATGATTAACTTAAAATGTGCATTGCTTGCTAAAACACTGTAACATCAAATTTGCTTTAAGAAGAAAACCATAATTTAACTACAAGCTATAGTCTTGGGAGTCCAAACAAAGACAAAACAGATTTAAGAGATGAGTAAACTCAACAGAAGAAAAAAAGCTCATTTCATCGTGCGACAACCCCCCCTCCAAAAGAAAAACACTAAGTGATTATTATTGAACGTAATTTTAATCACTTCACACGGAGATAATATCATTGTGAATGTATTTTGGATAACATCACGTAATTACAGATGCAATGAAATGCATTTTCGATAACGTCATCATGTGATTATAAATACAATGAATACTATACTACATACATAATATATATGCTAATGCATTACAAATACGGTATTATAAAAATAACTATTACAGCATTGAGTCCGGTATTTAAATCTCTGAAAAACAAATAAACCACTGTTGATGGTGCCATTCGTGCACTCCACCACCAAACCTTTGAAAGAAATTCTTTCCCTTTCTCAAGACTGTGCCCACTCTCAGTTCAAAACACACAAAAAAACCAACCCAATAATCAAAGAAATAGATTTGGATGATCAAAGGATTCAAACAGGCAGGCGTCCTTAATTTACTATAATACTCTCACTTCATTTCTATATAATCACATATATGTAATATATATTACTAGTTGGTAGATTTAAACTACTTAAGTTACAGACATGAAAGCTAGCCCTCTTCTTTTGCTTCAATACAACAAAAAGTTAAACTTATGCACCATTGATTCATATAGAAAAGCCTCAAAAAAGTTAAAAAGAAAGTGATACTAATTGAGAGGAATCGACTGTTTAACTAAACCAGCAGCATTATTTAAAGCCGAACCACCGTTGCTATTAAGTCCCACACCGACAGCTAACTTCAAATCCAACTCCACGTTCCCTTTCATCGCTGCGTTTCCGTCATGGCTACTGATAGTGGAGCTGAACAAATGAGCCACGGAAGTAACCACCGCACACTTCGTCGAGGTCTTAGGTTTAGCCTTCACTTTATTCTTTGCTTCTGTGGATGAAGATGATGTGCAGGGTGACGAGAAAGGCAAGACCACCGATGGGATTTCGAAGTTGGTCTTTGCTTTCGAACCTCTCAGCCGCCTCGCCGCCGTGTCATACGCACGGGCGGCTTCCTCAGCCGTGTCGAACGTGCCTAGCCAGTGCCTGCACCGCCCTATACGGTCGCGTATCTCCGCTGACCACCTCCCCCAGGGCCTCTTTCTCACACCTCGGTAGCTTTTCTGCACCGAAACAGCCGGACTTACGTTCCTCTTGTTTGACCCGAAACGTTGCGACACCGAAACGAAACCTGGCGTCTCTACACAGTCGCTTGGGTTGTTTGCAGTGGTTGGGTTGGTTTTGTTACCAAAGAGAACATGTTGGCCAACCACGGCGGCTATCCCATCTAGAAAAGGTGGCGATTCCGGACGAGTTTCGATCACAGTTCCGATTTCACTTTCAGGATTCATATCAAACCCATTCAGTGAAAGAACATCCGAGAATTCAGCATAAATGGGTTGATCATTTTGCCTATAAAACTGGGTAGAGGCCATCATCATCGAGGAACGAGGCTTGTAAAGGCAAGGCGTTTCATTTGATTCAGAACTTTGTAAAGGTTGGTATGTAACACTGGCGGGGCTTTGCATTGTTAAGAGCTTGGCTTCAATGGCCAAAACACATGAATTCATGGAGTTCGATGAAAAAGTACAATAATATTACCCACATTTATAGAGAAAATAAAATAAAATAAATTAGAAATTGTCTATGTGTAACAAAAAAGATTTTATTTATAATTTGAAGATATTGCTGTCGATTTCGACGACACCGTAATCCGTAATAGTTGCATTTACCAGTACTAGCTCCTGAATTTTGTTCTAATTTACAACAAATTATAACCGCAGCGGTATCACAGGACGAGGGCAAAAACGTCCTATAACAAGGAAACGGGTTGTAGGTATGAAAAGACGAAGGTACCCCTATTGAGAAAAGTCAAGTGAGATTCTTCGAGGGATAAAAATGTAATTAATCTGGAGGTATGACGATCGTGATTTGATGCGGGAGGGAGATTAAGGACTTCAAAAGGTCAGAAATAACCCTACCATGTTGTAAAATATTATACACTACTAAAAAAATAATTAAACTATAATATAATATAAATATTTAAAAATTTATATAATATATAATTAAAATATTAAAATTTATATAAATATAAAATAATTAAATATAATTATAATATTATAAAATATATAAATATAATATAAATAGATGAATTATTAGATCCGTTGAAATCTCTAGATTCTACTTGGATTTAATCAGAAGATGGACATGATTGCAAATAAGGTGACAAATGATGGGCAATCCGTAACCAAAGGGTTTGAAATGATAGAGTATAATAGGTATTAATGTGCGTAATCTCGAGGGTGATCAATGGGTTAATAGCCGTCGGATTTGGTGACGTCAGGTTGGTATCTATGGATTAGATTGTTTGACGCTTTGACTACAGATGGATGTTGATGATGATGCTGATGTTTTTTTTTTATTTAATTTATGATCGCTGGGTTATTTCTGAGAACGGATTGGGTGTTGGAGAGGTGCAGGGGAGTAACCGTGTGGATACAGTTGAAGAACCGATATGTAATTGGAAGACCGTATGATCTTCTGATGATGACGATGATGATGATAGGGTTGAGTTTTTTGGCGTATGATGACACATCAAAGGTCCTGATCATGTCAATCAAACTATTTCTCACTTCAAATCTTTTTCCCTTTCTTTTGGGTATTTCATTTGAGGCAAAATCTATTGGAATCGAGGAAAAAAGGGAAAATGACATTTTAAATATATATATATATTTTTTATTTTGTCAAATAAACTTTTATTTTTTTATTATTTTTAAATAAATTCATATTATATGTAAATTTGATAATTCATATTTTTATATTATTTTATATATTTTGTCATGTTATAGTTGTGTTTAAAATTTTTTTTATATTTATATTAATTTTGATACGTTTATAATTCATACTAGATAGATTTGAGAATTTATTTGTATAGTATCATATCGAATTTTTTTAATTTTATGTATTTTATATTTATATAATCATATCAAATATTATTAAGTCCGTATAGTTTGAACTTAGATAGTATTTTCTTTTTAATCATAAAATCTTACATGAATCATATAATCTTTACCACCAAAGTTAAAAAATTGAAGCAAAAATCGATTATCCAATTTTCAATTCAATTATTTGTATTGATAAGTTTAGTATAAATTTTTTTAATATTTAAATATCAAATTTAATATTAAATATAATTAATATATATTTTTAATTTTATTTATTTTTAAAAAAATTTACCGATTCCCTTAAAAAATTATCCTCCTTTCTAAAATTACCCATCTTTCTTAAAGAAACTTCCAAATTTCGCTTACAAAACACTTACATATCAGGTTTTGCAATATATATATATATATATATATATATTATCTTTTACCTACTTGATGAATGTATATATGTCTGGTAGTTTCATTGGTTGTCTTGGTGTATGCACAAAGAAAATTAATTTAAAATAATTTTTTTTTTTCATTTATTCACTGCAATAACTATTTTGTCGTGGGTTGATTTAGTGCGCTATAGTGAGAAAGAAAATAATTCGTTAAATGTTCATTCCGTAAAATAATTGATTTTAACTTTATTCTTCTTAAAGTCAAAATAGTCATTCCGCATATATCCTATTGAATGACTATTTTGACTTCGGACAAAATACAAAACTACTTTAAGATATTTGAATCTCCTTTTATTGAGAACTTAAAATTTATAGTATTCTATTCTATTGAACCAAATGACTGTTATAGCTATTCTGTTTCATTCTAACTCTATTCTATTTCCATGAAATAGTTATTTCACTAAGCTCTATTTCATTCTAATAAATCAAACGTACCATTATATACATAAAAATAAACACAATATAATTTTTTAAATATATTAAATTTTTAAACACAAATATAATAAATATAATAAATATAATAAATATATTATACATATTTAAATGTACCATCATATTTATTATACTATTTTTTATATTTATTAAATATATATTATATTCAAAATTATTCAATCTATTTACACTCTTAATAGTTAATATTAAATAAAAGCGAATTTTTTTTTCACACAAGCAATTTCAGTTTTCTTTTTCTTTTCCATAATTACACACAACCAATCTCACCTTATAAATAAAGATCACATTAACGTCTAAGACTCTGCCTGTATAAAAGTTCAAAGTGATTATTTTCTTGATAGTTGAATCTAATTAATATATTAAAATCATTTATTTATCGAACTTTTGTTATATTAATATTTAATTTATAATTTATTTATTTATAATATTTTAATTACTTAATTAAGTTGATATCCTTTTATTTGGTAACACTAAATTCAATTAAATATTTGATTATTAATATAAATATTACCAAACCTCGAGTAATAATATTTGTAAAATTATTAGTTTAAATTTATTTTCTTTGTACATAATGCTACCTCTTAATTTAATATCAATGGTTTCCTATTTTTGCTTATAAGTTAAATAAATTTTATTAAACAATTAAAATATTAGAAAGCTAGCAAAGAACATATTAGCAACAACAAAATATAATAATTCTATTGCAATACCCAATAATCAGAAAATTTGGCAATAAAAAATTGACGTACACTCATCATTATTATTTATTGCCATACGTTGATTTATTATGAAAATCGTAATTTTAAATAATAATTAAAAATATATTAGAAATAATAAATTAAAAAATAAAAAATAAACCCGAAACAATACCAATAGCTTTAAAACCTTCTACTGCCATAATATTTTCTAAGCATTATAGCACTCTTTTTGTTTTTTTTTTTTTTTTTCATTTAAAAAATTGTAAAATATTTTTTCACCGATTAATTTTGTTAGATATAGATGAAAATTTTTTGTGCAATGGCCATCTTAATATTTCTTGTATCGTTTCAATTTTATCGAATATTTTTCAATTTTATGGTTTTTGCAAAAATTGCTGTAAAATTAAATATTTGGTTTAGTCTAATTATTTCATGTAGTTATTTTTTTAAAAAAATTATATTTGTTAAGTTTGAATTTGAATATTAGCCTTTCTAGTTTCTTTTATTTCCAAGTTGTAGCCAATTTTATTAAAAAAATATTAAAAAGTTTTCGACCATCTTCTCAAATACGAGTATATTTAATTTTTAAACTTATATATATATATATATATATATTTGAATTTAAAAATCATACCTTTATATCAATATTAAAATGTGTATGGAACATTTACATATGGATATTTAAAAATAAAAGAAAATTCATATAGCATAACCTGGGATAGATATTCTCAAGCAAAAAATAAAACGGTAGCTTTGGCCTTTATTAAATTGTTAAAAAAATTCCAAGTATATTTAATATTAAAATGTTTCATTTAGAGGGAAAAAAAAATTCTAATATCATATTTGCATGTTTTAGATAGAATTAATAATTTTAGATATAAAAAATAAAAAATAAAAAATAATATAATAAATATGATATGATATATTTAAATATGATTATCATAATATATTTAAAACATATATTATATTTTTATTTAAATTTTAATATATTTATTAATTTATCCAATTTGTAGCGTATATAATAATGGGATAGTGCGTCTATGCACTATACATATACCAGGTTCCCCTTTGGTAAAAGTAAAATCAGTTTATAATTATTCTTTCAAACATTTTAAAATATGTAAAGACCCACACACCATCTATGATTTATTAGTCATTTCAATTCCAGCGTCTGACGATTTTGTTTCACAATAAATTTCGATTCAAGGGTCTTACAATTTTGTTTTACAACAAAAACCTAGTGATTATTAGTTAGTTAAAGTCTTATTTAAATATATACCATATATAATGTATTTTCACCTTATGATGTGTTACATATATGCCATATATAATGTATCTTTGCCTTATGATGTGAGATTTGGACATTGATGAGTTTAAAGATCAAGCTTAGATAAACATTTTAATAATTCAGATTTGTTCGATCCGGATTAATATTTATATAATAATTTTTATTTAAATTTAATTATAAATATTAATATAAAATATTTTAATTTTATTTTAAATTGTAATATTAACCCTCGAGTTGATATGAACTTGAGTAAGAAGAATATTTTTTTCCGAATCGCAACTAAACTTGAGTAAAAATAAAATTGTAAGAAGGCGATTTGGTTCAAAACTCTATGAACACTTCTAACATTTGAACATCAAAAAAGTTTTATGATTCAAGATTTTTCCTAATTTTCGTGCAAAAACAAAGGCTGAGACAATAAGAAAACCAAGAAAACATTGAAAATTTCAAAGTTGAAGCAAATCAATGCAAGTTGGCTTTACTAAGAGAAACAGTGGTCCATCAAAGGCATATATGTAGCAAAGCACAAACAAATGATACAGTGGTCCATCAAAGGCATCGGGGGACTGAAGTTTGAAAGTCAACTGTTGTATTAGCTAATTTGGCAAATAGCACATGCAAAAACTCGTAAGAAAACTCAAATCTCTCTTCTATTTTACTCTAAAACATCCATTTAAATTACAACTGTAAATACCCTTTTGATTATATTATATTTATTACATTTATAAATATAATAAATATTATTATAAAAAATATTATTTATAAAATATTAATAATAAAAATAATTTAAATTATAAAATAATGATTATAGTATTATGTTAAAATAATTATTTAAATTCGCAGAGTAAAAATATAATACATGCAACAGAATACGTATAGAGACTGGGGTTGGCTTTTTATTTTGGGGCAGTGGTTTTCAAGGTTTCACGTCGATATTTGAGGAAACATTCGCTAGGAACAAAGAAGAATGTCGGTCTATAAGTCCCTAAACCACTCTATATCTATGAATACATGGAAGAGAGAGAGAGAAAGAGAGAGGGGATGTTGTTCCCAAGAGAAAGTGGGATACTGATGCACACTGAAGCATGCACGCAATGGGATTATTTTATGAATATGCGTCTAATAGTTTTGATTAATATTACATTTAATAATTTAAATATTTTATTATATTATAATTATATTTAAAATAGTTATATTTATATTAATTTGATATATTAATAATTTATATCATAAGATTTTAAGATATATATTCGTGTCGTGTCATATTTTTATTATTTTATCCGTGTTTATTTGTATAATCGTGTCTTTTATTGCATGGTCACATACATAGAAATAAAAATATAATTAATTTATGAGAATCGATTCACTTATATTAGTGTAAAATTAAACTAGTTTTACATATTTTTATAATTTTTTATACGATAAATATTTTAACAAAACGAGTGTTTGACTTAACAATATAATTGTATTCATTATGCATGTAAAGTTTTTTTAATGATTAAATTTTTTTTATATTAATAAATGGTTAGACATTTTTAATTTACTCAAAATTTTATATGCATAATCTATGCGAATAGAATATGGAATACATTAGTCGAATTAAATAAATATAAATCATATATAAAATTATGCGAGTCTATAAATCTAATTTAGTTTTATAATAGCATAAGTGGATCTGTCCTCTTAATCTATTTTTTTTTATAAATTTAGTAAAAGCAATATATTAAAAGATTTGGCTAATGAATGCACTAAAAATACTTTTTAAAGTTATCATATGTAGTAATATTTTTATGGGTTTGCCTAAAAAGTGCCTAAAGGCACTAGTTAATAATTTTTTGTTTATCATTTTAAGAAAGTTTTTTGCGTTTAATATGTCATCTATACAGAATTGAAAGAATAATGTATTAATTATACTTTTCTTCTCGTATATATCACTTTAACCAATGTCTAATGACACTAATTAACCTTTTCTCTATTTTTATCCAATGCATTGAAAATGATCAATAAAATTGTAAAATACTGCATTAATTTAATGTTATTATTATAAATAGTATATTAATTAACTCTAAAAATACTTCAAAGACACTTGTTAACAAAAACTTATCCTATCCTATATTAAATTAAATAAGAAAATCTTTTAAGTAATAAATAATTTTTAATTAGTATTTATATGCACTCATTAAATAACTGTTTTTATAATTAGTGTGTGTTTTAAACTTATGTTACAATAACTCTTCAATTTTCTTGAAGTATTAATAACCAAAATCTATGTTTGAAATTTATTGGAATATAGGTATAACATATAAACAAAAAATATAAAAAAAATTAAATATACCTTTATTAGGTATATATTTATATTCGATACTCTCTTAAGTTCAGTGACATAGGTTTTAACATGGATTGAGAGTTCTTCACTTGCAAATGGGGACAAATGTTAACATAAGGTTTGAGAAAAAAAGTAAGAGGTTATTGTGTGAGAAAATCCCAAAAGGAAAAAAGGGAGAATTCCAAAAAACACCCACAGAATCGAAATAAAGAAAAAAAGTGAAATACCTAACAACACATAAATACAATGAAATCGTAGTTTATGAAAATACTAATGAGAAAGTAAAAATTACCTTACTGCCCTTAATGAAATCAAACCTTTTCATCCCAAGTTTCCTTCCCCCGACATAATATCTTTTCCAATTTTACAAGACTGGCTCATCTTCTCATTATATGAAATCATACACAGTGTCAACCTTAGCTTGAAGAACAGTCTATTGTTGATTTCTTGTAAGTTTTCATCATCAACCCTAGTTTAAAATAACTCTCTCTACTTCATCTGGTTCATCTCCCGTTGTTGAAATCCATTTCTTATTGGTGACCTGATATACCCAACATTGTATTTCGTATCTATTTTTTATGATTTCGAGTTCAATCTCGATTTTCTTTGTTCATTATGGATTTTGGTGGTTGCCATTCCATAATTCCAAAGAAGTTAAGGTATAATATTGGTACTTCTCAATGTAAAATATAATTTTCTGTATAAGATTTTCATTCTGTTGCTAGGCATTTTTTCTTTAAGGTTAGTTTAAAAATGGAATTTATAATTATAAGAGTAAGATAAATATTCTGTCAGATTATATTGATAAAAATGTCAGAATATATGTTTATGTATATTGTGTTAAGAAAAAAATTGGAAAAATAAGATATAATTGAAGGCGGTACATATGTTTATGCATATTGGATTTAAGAATTTATAAAAGAAAGTTATAAATATTCATTATGTGTTTAGGGCCATGTTATTATGGTTGACTATGGGAAAACTGTAAATAATAAGTATGATTTTGTTTTGGAATATATTTCTAGTCATGAAAGTTTCTTTGTATTTCCCTCGGGCTGAGGATTATTATAATTCAGCCCCTATCATTCATATTCAATTGAGAGTATATATGACTATAACTGAATATACAAATGAGCATCCCTAAATGTACAGATGATGAGAAATGACTGTATGAGTAAAAAAAAACCTAATATAGCTAAACTGTATGACCGTTAACCATATGAAAACGTCATATAGCAATTGTGCACAAATGATAATAAATTAATATACATTTCGCAATAACTGAATTCTCGTACGAGCATAACATAATGCAGTGACATGTTACATGTGTGTAGGAAACATTGAAACTCAAATATATATACCCATAAGTAAAAATACAAATGACCATGCATGATTGTATGGTTCACAGTAATTGATTGTACAGATGACTAACTGAATATACTAATGACTAAGTAAATGTACAGATGATCATAAAAATAATAACCCAATGTATAGTAAACCATATGACCCCAAACCGTTTGCAAATAAGTAATAGCAATTGTGCACATTACTTGAATCAATGATTCAACAGATCTCGTCAAATGTACATAATATTTACAAGTAAGTACATTTAGACATAACTGAATTTCATTCATAGTATCTAAGTAAATGTATTCATAGAATCATAAATATATAAATAAATGTATTCCTCACAACTGATATATTCTACTATAGCTATTTAAAGAAGTGTTGAAGTATGGAATTTCATGCTGGAAATTTTTGATTATTGGTTATGTATATTTCATTTGATAATTAAGTAGGCCATTTATAAATTGGCACCTTGGTATATAAGAAGTACTGACTATATATGTAAGTAGCTTGTGTGAAAAAGCACCAAATCAGTTATGCAATAAAGCAACGTCAAAGCATATTACATTATATAAACATCTATAATGAATGCAAAGTTAGATGACCATATTATGTTCCATATAATGGACATTCTGCATATTACACACTTTGCATATGATTATAAGTGAATGATGGCTATGAGTCAATTCAACGTCAAGAAAATAACTTTTAAACTTATTGTAGCAGTTAACCCTAACTCAATGTACACCTCACTATAACAGAATAAATAAATAATTCTAACTAACCTTTATTGTATCCAATAACTCTAACTGACCTGTACATAATACATCAATGACTCCATCTTATAAGCCATCTTAACTATATATCATTATAGCAAAATGTACACATACCCATAACTTTATATATAAATAAGCATAAGCGAATCTACAAATAACTGCAACTTATTGTACATAACGTAGAATAAACCATATTACCCTAAAGCTTATGAAAATGCTATCTTATTTTTTTTAATTATATAACAATCACATAAAATTTACATTATGGGCAAAACAATTGGTAATCTACATCTAAGCATAATTGAATAAACATTTGAGCACATATCAGTTTGTACTAAAGCCTAAGATGCATTCACAGACACTCAAACTCATATTATTATGCTCGTAAGTAAATGTACAGATGACCATACCCACAATAACTAAATGTACATATGCCATATGTTGAATGTATAAGTTAGCATATAACCCATTATTGTATTAGATAACTCTAAGTTTGTTATGCCTATTACATCTATGATTCCATGTATAATGCCTTTTTTGGTATATATCATCGTAACTGAATGTATAGATAAGCATAAGTGAATGTACAGATAAGCATAAGTCAATGTACAAATGAGCATAAGAGAATGTGTACACTAAACAATATGACCCTATCCCATATGGAAAAATGTCAAAGAATAGTTTTGCATATTAGTTGGACCGCTGATATGATAATCACGTAAGATGTACTTATAAGCATAACAATTAGTAATCTGTATTTCAGCATAAGTGAATAACCCAATGAGAATAACGAAATGTACTAAAGCCTAAGATGCACGTAGGAAATATTCAAACTCATATTTTTATGCCTATAACTAAATGTACATATGACAATAACCTAATGAACCGTAAACCATATCACTCTAAATGTGCAAAAATGTGAAATACTAAATGCGGACATCACTTGGGCCGATAATACAAAAATCACGTCAAATGTGCATATTAACGTAACTGAATCTATATTTCACCATACCTAAATAACCCTCTTCCCATTCAAAAGGGTACTTACCTTAGTAAAAAGATTGATAATTTGTCGGGAGACATTCAGCAACCACCTACTTTCGAACTCATAGAACATATTTATTAGAACCACAACCATTAAACTACTATAAATACATTCAAAATAGAATCCTAAAACCCTTAAACTATGATAAATGACCTGTGCCAATATGACTTATGAATCCCAAATGTCTATACTGGCTGCAACTGTAGTAGGTAAGTACTTGAACACTTGTTCCTCGAAGTCTGACATAACTGAGATGATTGAAATCATTGCAAATGTAACACCAAATATTCTGTATTGAATAACAAAAAATAATATGATCAATTTACATATCAGTTGGTTTGTTAGCAATTAAACCTTATGTTAGTAAATAAAATGTAGTCCCATTATACATATCCCAATAATGAATAAAACAACAACTTTCAGATCATTCCTGCATGAAAACATTTCATGGCCACAATCCTAACATTTTAAATAAATTGTGTTGAATCTAAAAACCAATGAATCATGAAAACACAAAGAAAAGAGAAGAGAAAATCAACACAGAAATTTAATGAGGTTCGACAATGTGCCTATATTTTCAGGAGCGGCGGCTGATGTTTTTTTCACTACTTAATTTAGGGTTACATCAACCATATATTTGTACTAACCTTACCCAATACAATTTTATAAAATTGCCCATGTACTGTACCCCCAACCTATCTATCCGTGGACCCTATAAAAGGCAGATGTCGTCGCTCTGCTCCAGCATCAGCCCACTTACCTCTGTATATAAAATTATATGAGCCATATACAACAAATTGATTCAGTAAATTTCATCTCCGAATCATTTTCTTAGTTTGGAAGCATTATTGACATAATGTTCTAATACTAAATATGTTAGCCAGTCATGTATGTATAAATTTAACTGATTCTACTTTTTGCCAACACTATTCGGCAGATTTCCTAATTATATATAGTGAATTTTCTAATTATATCACATTTCGCTTTTACTCTTTTACATAAGATATTCCATTATTATACTTGAATTTCTCGATTATAAATCCCATTGACTTTCTCTCGATTCTCCGCAATCAACAACTCTAAAAAATTACAACATTCATTCATAAATTACTTTCTTAGAATTTTCCTTAAACGCTAATAGCCATAGTCAAACAATTATAATTAAAAATTTAATACTACAAACGTAGAATAACAAGAACGTACCTTTATATTCTTTGCCTCTAGCTTTTTCAGAACTAATGCACTTCATAAGGAAAGCCTCCGTTCCAACAGGCAAGCATAGTATGACAGGAAAAAAAAAAAGAAAAATCAGGGATAAATTTACAATGGTATTCATGGGTAATCAACTATTTCAGGGATAAAGCTTCATTTTACCTCTGGACTCCACCGACCGTCGTTGTTGAGAGTCAACAAGGACTTAGCAGGAAGTCTCTTTTCCTTTAGCTTTCTTTTTTGCTGTGAAAAGTCTAATGCAAATGAGTAGCTCGAGGGTGGGAAATTTGGGATCAAAATTGTATTTTCATTAAAGGTATAATGGTATTTTTAATTTTCTAATTATTATTTTTGCTAATTTTTTGAATTATTATCGGCCATGTCATCATTTTTTTCTTAATTATTAGTCCATTGATGTTTGTTAAATTTCTCCGGAGAAAAAGAAAAAAAAGACGAAGAAAGTACGCTATTATGACATCTTTATAAATCCATGTACTTGGATATTGTGTACTTTTGTGTTTACATAAAAAGCTCCAAATTCTCGCTTTGTTCCGACGTTATAATTCCCATTGCTTTTTTTTTTTTTTTATTCTGCGTGTGTGGGGGAAAATGTGGCAGAGTTTGCGTCAGACTCAAGTGCTTTTTAGCTACAAACTTTTGTAATTTCCTCATTTGAGTCAAAATTGATAGAGAGAGAGAGAGAGAGAGAGAGCCACTTCTGAATATTCTTCCACTTCTTTTTCACATGAATAGTAATTTTTGAAGGTAAAAGATGGACACTGGTCAAATAAAAGGTTAAAACTTGACATGTTAATTTATTTATAATATTTATATTATATTATATTTTAATTTTTTTATGTATCATAATTAAAATTAATGGATTTTATACTCGTAGAACTTGATACCTTTAAGTCTCGAGCTTGGAAGTGAACGCTGGGCTTGGCCTGTGTAGTAACTAATGCCAGTTCCAGTTCAGGACTAGTCTTAGTTCTAATTAGAGGTGGTAATTGAGCGGATTTAGGATGAGTTATTTTAGGTTCAGATTTTTTTGGGTTCGGATTGATTCGAGTTCGGGTCTATTTGGGTTCAAATTTTTTCGGGTTCAGGTCCATTCGGGTTCAGGCCAATTTGGGTTCGGGTCAATCCGGGTTCAGGCCAATCCGGGTTCGGGCCAATTCGAGTTCGGGTTTAAGTATAGTTTACATCAATTTTTTTATTTTATGTTAAATGTAATCACTTTTACGTAATTTTAAATTC
>JBBYHM010000027.1:6057050-6082710 GCA_038381775.1 Adansonia rubrostipa
AAAATTATTTAATTATAATTTCTTCATATTTATTTTTAGTATTAAATTCGGGTTCAGGTTCAGGTCGGGCTCGGGTTCGGATTTTTTCGGGTTCGGGTCATTTCGGGTTCGGGTCGTTTCGGGTTCGGGTTTTTTCGGGCTCAGGTCATTTCGGGTTCGGGCTATTTCGGGTTCGGGCCATTCGGGTTCGGGTTTTTTCGGGTTCAGACCATTGACTTTTTACTCAAATCAGGTTCAGTTCGAGTTCGGACTCAAATTTTTTCGAATAAATTTTTGAATTCGAATTTATTTTATCACCTCTAGTTCTAATGAAGATGTTAAGCCATTAAGCTGCCATTGCTTTATTTATTTGTTTATTTATGCATTTTGATAATTGAGGTTGCGGTTTGATAATCTTGTTAGAGTAGGAAAAAGTATTTACTGAGAAAAAAAAATTGTTAAAGAAATGTTTTTGAAGCAGAATTTCTTAGGTCAAATAGTGTCTGAATCCTGTCAAATCTCAATCAATAAATGTTGTCCTTTAAAGAGTTGCTTGTAGAGCTGAGTAAAATAATCGAAAGAAAATAAAAAATTGATACGAATTATGATATTCAATTCGATTTTTATTAAGATCGATTTAAATTATAATTATATATTTTATTTAGTTTGATTTTGATTTGATTTTTATTGACTTTGGTTTATATCATAATTAAATATATTTGATTTGATTTTTTATTTATAAATTAAAATATCACAATTATTTAAATTTAATTTAATTTTTAATTATTTTTTAATTAGTTTTATTTTTTATAATATAAAATAAATATCTTATTTTTAAATTAATGAATAAAAAGCTTAAAAGTACTATAAAAAATATATTTTTTAAAAAAATTAAAAATCATGAATCGATTGGGTGGAATTCACTATGGGTTGACTCGATTATATATGATATTCGATTCAATTTTAAAAAATTATAATAATACATGTTAACTGAAATTTTTTTCAAAACTAAATTGAACCGTTACATTTATAATCATGATTATTATGTATTCAAATTGAATGTTTTAGTAATAAAATTAAAATGCCAATGAAATAATAGTTACAGGGTTCATTTGATAGTGAGAAGTTATTAATATTATAATAAATCAGAAGTATAAAAAGAAACAGAATTCTCCCCATTTTCATAATGTAGTTTAAAAATAAGGTTAGTATATCATTCGACTCTTGTATTATAATTCGATTCATAATTTGATATTTAAAGAAAAAGTTTATAATTTGGTACTTAAACTATACTTCTATTATATCGCTAGTCCAAAGCTTAATGGTTCTAGTATGACATTTTTTATAACTAATAGAGTTGCAAGACATGGCATTATAAACACGCAGCAATGCCAAGTCAACATTTTTAAAAAAATAAATTTTAAAAATAAATAAAAATTAAAAAATGTTTAATTGTTGTTGTGGCATTGCTAATAAATCAGCATGTCACGTATCATAATTTTATTAGTGTAGTTTGAGACCAAATTATAAATTTTTCTTTAAATTTATGAATCAAATTATAATACACGAGCTAAACAATATATTATCCTCTAAAAATATTTTTAGCATTTCTTTGGACATGACTAAGTTGAATTGACACCCTTTAATTCCAATGATATATCCAATATGTCAAACACTAAAATACCTCATTCTCAAAAGGCTAGAATAGGTAAAAAATCAAATCGGATCCAAATATTAAATCGAGAATCAATAAGTTTATCAATTTGATATATAACGGCAAAATTTGATAAAAAATTAGTTTTGTATTTTGTTTTTTTTTTCAAAATTTTATTTGTAATTAATAGAGATTTAAACCTTTAATCTATAAATTTTATTATAAAAATTTTACCATTAAACTAAACATAAATTTTTTTTAAATACAAACTATATTTAATATTTATTTAATACTAAAACTATTTTTTAAATATTAAAATAAAATTAATTAAATTAACCAATTTAAGCCGTTGAACCAGAAATCGAAAATCCAATCGATTCTGATATTTAACATTGCAAAGAAACATATGCCACGTTCTAAATTTCTCGCAACCACACCTAGATTAGCTACATTATCCACTTTATTAAAAGCAGCCTATGAAGCACCGACATAGCCCTAAACCTCTTGTGCCAGAGTCATATGAGTGTTTGATACGGACATGCGATCGATGCTGCAGGATACGTATGGGACATGTCGGGACTTGCCAAAAAAAAATTCAAATTGGACACTGCCCCAACATGGGTGTCATGAAAGGGATACGAGATAGAAACATTTTTTACTTTATTTTCCAACAAAAGGGACAAGGATGGCTAAGAAGAAGAAGAACAAGATGATGAGGAAGAAGAAGAAGAAGACAAAAGGAAAAGCAAGCCTCGTGGCTGGCTAAAAATGGTTTGTGGCCGGAGGAAGAAGCAAATGACTGGCTAGGAATGCTTTGTGGCTAGAGGAAGACGCAAACGAAGAAGAGAGAATGAACTTACTGCCAAAAAAAGATGAGAAGATGGGGAGCGGTGGACCAAAAAAAATAAAGAATAAGAAGAAAAAATTAGGGCACCATAGTTAGTTAGTTTGGCTCAAAACAAATTGATATTTAGGCCATTCTTATTAGTTTGCATTTGGATGCAAAATATTAATTAAAATAGGTTAATATTGGGACCCAAAATATTTGGGCTCTTAATGGATAAATTATTTAAATTTGATAAATAAAATATTTTTAAAAATATATTTCTTATTTATGTAGAGAAAAAAATAAGAATAGTATAAATATTTTCTTTTACATGAAATATTTTTACATAAAAAATTTATAAAAATATATATATTTTATTGTCGATCTTATTGTACTCATATTCTCATTTTTCAAAAATTATCATATCATCGTGTCTGTATCATATCGTATTTGTATTCCGTGTCTATGTCCGTGCTTCATAGAAAGCAGCATTTACATTAACCTTTATCATCCTCTCCAGTGATGGAAGCCATCGGCGTGGTCAGTGGCATCCCTGTTACCTCATACAGCAATCGTGGTTCACCTCAGTATATTCATCAATAATCACCATATTGTGACTCGGCTACTGTCTGGGGAAACCGACAAATTAGCCAACATCCAACATTTTCACGTTCCCACTTCGTTGTGTTGGCAAGCTTGATTGATATATTACAGGGATTTCCAAAATTTTTGGGGAGATCACGGCCCCCAAACATCAAGGAGGCTTCACTCTATCAACAAACAAACAACGAACTAATAGAGTCAACTTTTTTTTTTTTAAGAATGCTTCTGTAATATGCATGGATTTAAATAGTAATCGCAATATAATAATATGATTATTATTTAGTATTTTTAGATTTTTCTGCCATCGATATGTATTACAATTGACTGCGATAATATTAATTATATTTACAATGACAATAAATACGATTTGATAAAAAAATACGTTTACGACCTTGAAGAACTTCACTTTTGACTATACAAAGGCCCTCCATGTCTTACTCGAAGTAGCTAGTCTTTGGTCCAACTTATGAGTATTGCGTCCCAAAAGATTCCGTGCTACATACTAAGCTGATCGAATCGAAAATTGACCATTACCGGTTAGGTTTTAAATCATTAAATTAGTAGATAGTCTTTGACTCAAGTAAAAATATTTAAAAGTCAACTCTGGCCAAATAACAACTAAAAAATTTTTTAAATTTTTTCGACTAAATTCAACTTTGACTTAGACCCAGCTCCGTAGACTCGTTCTGGTCTATAAGGCTAGAAACCTGCAAATGACTAGGTGTACGTCCACTAGGCCAAGAGATTTTGAAGCTGGAGTTTTCTTAACCCTAGAATCTCGCCTGACATAAAAAATAGCTTTTTGAGTGAAAAATGCATGCCCATGCTCATGTTCCAAACAGCTCACCCAATCCGCAAGTTCTAATCCAATCGACTTTGGACAGATATTTTACCAAATTACAATTTATGTAGTAGAATATTATTTTTAATTAAATTAAATTATAAATACTAATATAAAATAATGTTTTAATATAACTTTAAACCTTGATATAGATTTTTGGATTGGCTCAACCCAAATACGAGAAAGAAAAACTTTTTCCGCAATCCGACTGACACATGAACACCTCTAGCCCTAGTTATATATATAAAAGCAGGCCTCGTGAATGCTAAAAACACCAGATAACAAAATTGTGAGGCCAATTAACACAAAATTCAACTTGAAAATTTAGAATGAGATTTTGATTGTTTAATCAGATTATAATATTAAAGCTACAAATTATCACATACAATGATTAAACATTCTAAATGATTCAACTGGAACGACAAATCTTATCAAATTGTCCTAAAACTCAATTACTGCTATCAAGTGCTGGCAAACATTCATATAGAATCTCAGTCGCAAGCTCCAATTCTTCCTCTGAGATGATCAATGGTGGCACCAGTCTCACAACATTTCCTTTTCCAGCAGTTAATACTATAAGACCGGAGTTTCGACAGGCATCTATGAGGGGTGAAGCCGACATGTCCAGCTCTATCCCGATTATAAGACCAAAACCTCGTACTTCTTTCACGTGCGGATTCCCTCCAAGTTTTTGGATCAACAATTCTTTGAAGTAATGGCCTTTCTTTGAGACACTTGATAAGAAACTAGGGTTTGAAATTTTATCTAAAACAGCAACGGCGGCACTGCAAACAAGAGGTGAACCGGCAAAAGTACTTCCATGGTCACCATGTGCTATGGCTGAAGCAACTTTTTCGGTTACTAAAGTAGCACCTATCGGAAGACCCCCAGCAAGAGGCTTGGCAAGTGTCATTATATCTGGGAATACACCATATGCTTCGTGAGCCCAGAGATAACCAGTTCGACCCAATCCGCATTGAACCTACAAATTCGAGAGTAATTGTAACAATTATAACATATTTTAGAACCCTTTCGAGCACAAGATGGAGTTTGGAATAAATGAAACAAGAGAGCAACAATTCTGCCTCTTGTAAATCAGCATAATCTCCATCTTCAGTTAAACCTACTATGTTGCTCCGACTCTTCAATTTTCTTTAAGTACCTATGTCAAACACTCTCATCCGGCACATATCTAGACATGGGTATAGGGGCATGACTCTCCAAATGCATGAAAAAACTTGGAAAAAAAATTAAACATTACCCATGTCAGATACTCATACCTGACTTCGGGTAACAGAGTTAACCTACAGATCTTATGCCAGAAATACTTCTTCACGTTCCTTTAGCACAAAAGAAAAGTACCCTATCACTTTTACTGATCGAAAAACTTTACCTGTTATATGTATACCAAAGAGAGCCACCAAAATCTATGAAAAAATTAAAAGCAAAAAAAAAAAAAGAAAAAGGATTATCTGAAAAGTATTCAGATCATACGCTTTAAAATTGGAACTACTATATTGGTGATTTCACTGTTCCTATCCTATGAAAAAGAAGATATTTATGTTTCTCAGACTCTTTATTTTCTTTAAGTATTCATGTCCGATGCATATCTAGACATAGGTATGGGAAATGATTCTCCAAAGACAATCCAAAAACTTGGAAATATTAGAAAAAATTGAATATACTTGTATGAGACACATGTTTGCATCCAACACTCACACCTGAGTCCGAAAAACATAGGTAAATATAACTAACACGCTGTACTCATCTACTATAATACATTACTGTCAACTTAAAGTTCACTCGCAAAGTCAATCATGATCCTTGTGAGAAAATTAGATCTTGTCCTGTTTTAATAAATTATGATTTTAATGTAATAGGAAAATATCTAACAAGCAGAGTGAAGAGGTTTCAGTTTATTTCTTATTGAATTAAATCACAATGAACAATTAATCACAGTGACGTGAAGTCCGTAATAATATAGCAAGAGCACTTTCAATTAGTATGGTAATTAAAAAAATGTTATCCCCATAATGTATAAAACTTGTTATAGCTTCATATTTTACACAAATTGGTACCTTGGGTCGGAAAAATACGAGAGGGAGACACCAAAAAATAATCCGATCAAGACATTCGGTTGATATGATCTAAGATCTGAATTGAACTTATTTCAAAGAGAGAAGAAGTTGTGTACCTCATCAAAAACCAAGAGCGATCCAGCATCATCGCATGCCTCACGCAAAGCTTGCAAAAATTCTTTTGTTGCACCGTATATTCCACCTTCGCCCTGAATTGGTTCGACGAAGACAGCAGCGATTCCTCCATGCTGGATAAGATCTTTCGCAGCTTGTTTGTTGCCATACTCCAAGAAAGTAACTCCGGGCATAACTGGCTCAAACGGTGAACGATAATTCTCTTTACTTGTCAAAGCAAGGGCTCCCATCGTCCTACCATGGAAGCTATTCGTAAAGGAGATAAAACCCGTGGCAGGTTGTTTATCATCTGGATGTGTAAATCTTTGAAACTTCCTCGAAAACTTAATTGCAGCTTCATTTGCTTCTGCTCCTGAATTCGAGAAAAATACGCGATCCGCAAAAGAATTAGCCACAAGACGTTTCGCAAGCTCCACCTGCAACAGAAAAATATATCCAATCCGATAAACATTTAAAAAAAAAAAAAAAACATAGAACATCAGCTAAATTTGGAATATCTGTGATTTATGAAGCAAATTAAACCAATAATTTATTGGCCATTCAAGAAAAAGGAAATTATAATTAACAAGAAAAGGCAATCTGTTCCTTCATTTCCTCACGCAAACAATATGCAAGTTCTGTACTTGCTTCACTGCTATGTTAATCCGACTCTTCATTTTCTTTAAACTACATGTTTCCAACATATATTTAGACATAAGTACGAGGTACGATCATCAAATATATGGAAAACTTTAAAAAAAAAAAAAAAGAAAGATTAAGCATACTGGCGTAAGACACATACCCGAAGCGAAGTAACACAGCTTAACCAATCGATGATTTCTATATATTTCAATAAAATGTCGATAATTATGAAAGAAATCAATGAGTTCTATAAATTTATTACAAATAACATTGAAACTAAATTCATCTAAAAAAGAAAGATTTACACTTTCAGTAACAACAAAAGCAAAAATTACCCATAAAAAAAAAAAGAAAAAAAAAAGAGGAACAATCCAAATCGAAATGGAAATTCTCACCTGAGGAATGGAATAGTATGCATTACTAACGTGGGCAAGAACATTAGCTTGCTCAGTAACCGCCCTGATCCAATCGGGATCGCCATGACCAAGCGCATTGACAGCAATCCCAGCTGCACAATCAAGAAACTCTCGCCCTTCAGGGTCACACAATTTACAGCCTTTTCCGCTAGACAGCACCACAGGAGCTCTTGGATACGTCCCGACAAGAACCTTCGCTTCTTCCTCCATCACTTCGTTGCTTCCTTTTGACTTCAATTCCAACGGGTTCGGTGCTTCCACGTCCACGTTTAGAGATGCTCTCAGTCTCCTTTTGTTCGACGGATGGTGGAGATTGGTCGCCGGAGAAACTGAAACTGAAAAGCTGTGAAAAAGCTGAAGAGAACCCATTTTTTCTAGTTTTTGATTCTGTCTCGTTGAAGCTTTGATCTTTACTTGTTGGATTTCGAGTTAAAAGGTCGCCACTGGCTACTGTAGGGTTTAAAGCTCCTTTGTTCTTTCATTTTGTTTTTCTCTCCATCAGCTTCTATTAACCCGACCCGAAGATTGATCCGTTCAGACCGTTGATCTTCACGGTGCAACGTAAGAGTCGAATCTGGAGGGATGAGTATTAATTGAATTGAATTAATTTAATAGTTTGAATTCGTCAATTTTAATTAATTTAATATGATTTATTTAATTTTTAAAATAAATTGATTTATTTGAAAATGGGTAATCGAATAAATTGAATAAATTATTTTATTTTTATTATATTTTACATATAATATAAATAAAATTATGTTTATATAACAATATAAAAATATATAAGATAATATATCAGTTATATTATATATTATATATTATATCATGTATAATTATTTTTATATAATAGTATAAATAATTTATGTTTTTAAATTTTAAAATCGATTAAACTCGATCGAACAAATCAATTTAAATTCAATTTAATTATTTTTGTTTTGAGATATTTTTTTAATCAATTCGATCAATTTTTAAAGTGTATTAAATTTAATTAATTTTAAAACTTTTAAAATTGAATCCATTAAATTTTCACTCTATTGCTGCAGATGTATATATATTTTGGTACGTAATATGTCATAAGTTAGATCTGCATTAGAAGAAGTTATAAATTTTAAATTGATCGTAAATTTTGAACAATAATAATTAAAAAATATACTTATTTGATTATATCGATAATTATATAAGAAAAAATCAAGCATGTATATCCATAAATGGCATGAGCATATAGATAAATTTACTAATGTATTGAGTGGAAATATATTAGAAAATAATAATTTTAAACACTAGACATTCTTATTGTTAGATTTATGACATATGCCGGCCAATATCAACAATTAGTTTAGTCTAGCTTGTTTTTTTCGAAGATGCAATCGTGCGCGTGTGCGTGCGTGTGTGTATATATATATATATATATATATGTATGTATATAATTAAATAAAGCATATGTTTACTTGAAAAGGACAGTTAACATAGCTACAATTTTTTTTAAGATACGTAAAATAATTTTAATTTTAATTATATTATTTTTATTTTTAAAATTAAAAAATTAATTAATATTATAATTTTTAAAAAATTTATTTAAATTATCAAATTATTAATTTAATTTTTTAAAATTTTAAATAATCATATATAAATTATTATAAAAATAATTATTAAATTAATATTACAGATTAATTAAATATTAATTTAATCAATAAAAATATTTAAAAATTTTTAAAAAATATTAATCATAATATAAATATAAAGATAATTATATCTTTTTATTCATTAATCATATTTTTTAAAATATAATTTTATACCTTTTTTTTCAATTTTACTTTTCTTTTCTCAGCCACTGACATCTAGATTGTTTCATGTATATCGTCGTACCTATTCAAAAATTAAATTATTTATTTAAATAATTAAAAAAATTTAAATAAAAATATTAAATTAAAAAAATAAATTTAAATATAAATAAAAATCTATTTTCTGAACGAGCATAGCTCGGGCTCGACACGCACAGTGCAATTTATATAATTATATATTTTATTACTTAATAATAATGATAGAAAATAAACACACCTGATCACATTTCTCCAAAATATAGTATTTCCTCCTTTTTATCTCAACAAACGATAACCACTCCCGCCAAACCTTTTCACTTTACTTTTCTCCGATCCCTAACCCCAATCCCAACACTAAATGCCTTCTCTCTCAACAACCCTAGTAAGCCGGCAACATTTGATCTCCAGTTCTTTCTCTTTCTCCTCAGCAGAAAACGCATTCTTAACTCAGCTTCAATCACTATTACTACTTTGTCCAAAGCCTCCAACTCTCTATTAGAAAACAATTTATGGAGGCGTGCAGAAGAGCACCAGAGGTCATTGGAGGCTTGCAGAAGATGAAAGGTTCCTGAAGTTGGCAGAACACAGCCCTCATAATTGGAACGCCAAAGTCGAAAAGATTCAAGGGAGATAGGTAACCCTAAAACCCACAATCCTATATTATGTTTCATTTTGTTATAACCTTTGCCCTATTCATTTTTAGTACTATCATAATTTTTTATCGTATGAATTAGAAGGTATTGGCTAAGTAATTGACTAATTGTAAATAAAATCTGTTTTGTCTAATTGGGGTTTCAATTTTCCTGTTAAGAGAACATCCAAAATCCCATTTGCTTGACTGCTAATAAAAATTAAAATATTAAATTTAGAAAATTGGGGCGGGCTTGGCTGAGCTTGGGTATCTCTTTAGGATTTAGGGCCGGGCTTGTTCACATAAAGGTGTTCATATTTCGAGCCAACCTGACGTATGAGTAGTCTAGTATATATATAATTTAATATGATTTAATATTTTTTAATTAAATATATGATTATTCAAAATAAAAAATTTTTAAATTAAATCTTTTTAGATGATCTACTATTATTCTTTTAATATTTTTTGTCCATCTAAAATTAGATTAAGCTACAATAAATAAAATTATTCATTTAAAATCAGAATTCAAAAATTTTCAAATTAAATCTTTTTAAAATTCGTTGCAATCAATCTTTTGATTTTTTTTATCTAAAATCAATATTAAGCAGTAATAGATAAAATTATGCATCTAAAATCAAGATTAAGTTGTAACAAAATTTTAAAATTTAAAGAATTACTTTTATTTAAAAATATTATTTTTTTTTTTAAAAATTTAAAAATCTCAATTTTTACTTTCATAAATTTTCTTATCATCGTATTTGATTTTTTTAATTACAAAAATATATCACTTATTATATTCTTTTTAAATTCAAAATATATTAATGAACTTAAAATTATCTATGCATCTATTTGTTTTGTTTTGTGCTTAATGATTTTCGATTTTATTATAAATCATATAAGAACTTGTTATGAGTGGATTTATTAAAATAAACCTATAAATAATAGTGTCACATAATCCCTTTTTTGTTTCAATTTGAAACTTTCATTTGAAAAACGTTTTTTTCTTTTTATTTTTTTTATTCACCTTTTCTTTAATGTTTTTTTTGCCTTTATTGTATTATTTAGCAGGTGGGCAAAAGGGTTACAGACCATGAATAAACCTCGAGAATATAAAGAAGCCTAATGCTAAATTGTTTTTTATATTGACAAAGTAAATCCACTAAGCATTCCCTAGTGTAAGAATAGAATTATCAGATTTCAAATGTAAGAAAAAAAAAAGTAAGGGTTTTATGTTTTATTTTTATGTACAAACAATATTCAATATCATTTTTCTCTCTTTAGTTTGGTTTAAAATATCTTTTTTCAAGAGATAAAACTCTTAGTTAAAGAACCAAGAGACAAAAACTCTTAATTACAGAACTAAGAGACACAACTCTTAATAAATAATTATAACAGTATAATAAATGTAATTAGAGATCTATGCATTACGATATGATTATGGTACTATATATTATGGTTTACTATACGATGTTCTTACTTTATTTGTAAAGCTATACAAGAGAACCCTATGAATAAAAGGTTTTATTAATTTAGGAAAGAATCAAGCAAGAGTATCAACATTATAATTCTAATATTTCGTATCATAATCCATAATATCTCTAATTACATTTATTGTTCTAACATGTTATAAGAAAATGAGTTTTTGTATCCATAATATCTCTAACTAAAATGAGTTCTTATATTTTAGTAACATGACTTTGATACCATGTTACAAGAAAAAATTTTTTTTTTCATATTCTCAATTGTGCGTATAGAAAAGAGTAAGAAAGAAAGCAAAATCACGAGAACCTAAAAGAATATGTAATTCTGCTATGGTGGCTTACAATCACTAGAAAAGGCCTAAAGGGCTACATTGTTGATAGTCTAAATCATTTATAAGTTAGTACAAGAATACCCTATATATAGAAGATTCTCACTAATTTAGAAAAGAATCAACCAAAAAACTCAATGTACCCATGTAGATACACACTTGAGTTTGTCAACTAACAAACTAACATGTAGCGAAATACGACGCAAGAACTAGATGTGTGTAATACTTAACAAGCACATCTAACGTAACAAAACACATGATGTAACATTTGATAGTAAAACATGAGGTAGCACGTTTAAAAGAATTTGGTGTATTGAAACACATTGCAAGAAAATTTAACATGACGAAACAAGTAGCAAAAACGTGGTGAAATTGTGGAACTTGTAGTAGGAATGTGACGGGATATATTGCAAGAAAATCTGACATGAAGTAACACGTAGCAAAAACATGGTAGAGCACATTGCAGGAAAATTTGATGTAACAAACTCGTAAGATTATTACAAAAATAATGGAAAACAAAGTTTAACTTATTAGCTTTCTTTAAATTATCATCAATTATTAATAATCTTAGTGAGCAAAGATACCTAGCATGGTAAGGGCTTAGCATTCCGTACATGTGGTCTCCCATATTTAATTTGTCCAAAAAGAAGTTGTAGCATTTTCCTCTTAGTTCCGAGCATGTCTTTCAATTGTTACTTACATGTGGTCTCTCATATTATCCTAATCAGAGGTGTTTGTTCAGGATATCAGTCCTTCTCCCTACAATGGGACTATAAACATATTTGGTTAAGTAATGGTATTTATAATATCAAGTTATACCTCAAATAAATTATATACAGATTCTTTCGCCCTAGAGGATACCTTTAACCAGGTAGGCCATGATACGTTGAAGTGTTGTCTGATCAACACGACAATAGTGGATATCACAAAACTCTCCACAAAATTCCTAAAAGAAAACGAAGCATATCAGTTCACAATAATTAATTATTATTAAAGAATAAAATTAACAAAATGTAAAGGACTTACTTGTTTTGTAAAGGTAAAAGTCGGAACCTGCTATTTAGATTGCACAGTGTCGGTAATCCTTTCGTTCAACCTTTACCCCATTCCCTCGCTTGGACGGAAGTAGTAGGTACCTGAGAAGGTTGTGATTCGTGTATCTCTGTCTTCGGATCATTTGCACCAGGGACATACATCAATAGTAACTCATTCAAAAAATACAGTTCAATATCAGACACGACCATCAAAGGGAAAGGTTCTGATGACGCCACTTGAGTCGTCATATAAGTGAGGGGGATAGTTCCGCCGTGTTGGAGTTTCATTGACGCTAGGCTTGAGATGTTCCTTATGAACCAAAAAATAGAGATCAATACATTTTTTTGTTAGTGCTAGATTATAAGAAACTATTTTATCATTTTTTTACCACATACCTTAATTAACTCTTCAAATTGACAGTGATCGGTATAATTTTCACTTTCAGATCAGAATTCCTGAAAAATACACAACAAAAGCATAAATAATATGTATAATGTATATGTTCAAAGTATAACAATTATATTATCAATTGAACTATGTGTATCTATAATTATCAGTAGAAATCTAGCATGGCAGATTGTTGGAGTAACTTAGATGTAAATTTCAAGTATAATTTTTTTTCCTTTAATAAGTTTCGACTTATGTTGTGGAGAATGATAGTATTATATTGTTTGAGTTGGCCAAGTTTCCACTTCTTCATTTTCCATTTTTCAGTTGTCATTTTGGGATAAGATTCTATAAGGTTAGGCTGGTTTGGTCCGAATTATTATTTTTAGTGATAAAAAATATTTTTATTTAAATTTAATTATAAAATATATAAATATTAATATAAAAATAATATGTTAATAATATTGTAAATTGTGAAACAGTTCTCAAAACAACCCGACCTGAATCTGAACCAAAAAAAGTTCAAAAACTCTCAGCTAATACTTTAACTTAATCGTGAATAAGTCTATTTTAATGTCTTTTTGTTGAATTATTTTTTTCCTTTGACGTTGTTTAAAAGATCCCTTAAAGACTTTCAATTAATGCAAACAACGTAAGTAAACACAGAAGGGAAGCCAAAGTTTTCATTTCATTTTACTAAAGCAATGATTTTTCTTCATATTTTTTATTCTCATTATGGGTTTTATTCTTTTAGGAGAGTACATATACTGTCCATTTACAATTAGTTAATTATATCAAATAAAACTTTTATCAATATCCCATTTTTATATATAAAAGAATTAAGCATCATATTTGTTAGTAATCATATTCAAAGAATGTTAAGATGAAAAAAAAATCTGAAATTCCTAGTGATTTGAATCTTAAATGTCCAATTAAATCATGTAATTGCTGTGAAAGCTTATAAAATAATCACTTAAAAATTAGACTGGTCTATTGGAAGTACTAAGCCACTGATCAATCAAGAATTCAAATCATGAAAAAAAATCATTATAACAGAACCCAACAGTACATATTGTTTAAAAATATTTTATTTTTATCAACATAATGAAAAAGAAATTTATTATTAAAAAAAAATAAGATTATAATGACTCAGAACCGCGTTTGACAGTTCGTTCAATTTAATAGGCTGATTTATATTTGGTTGGATTTGGTATAGGATTTAATAATTAGGCCAACATAATCGAAATTAATATTCATCTAATAAAAAGTATTTTTATTTAAATTTAATTATAAAATATATAAATATAATATTTTAATATTTTGTTAAACGGTAAAATTTCTCCAACAATCACCAAATTAAAGTTCAATATGTTTGCAAGATTTGGATTGCTGTTCTTCAAACCCCACTATATCAACCCATCGTCCCATTTGCAAACTTCCACAACCACCAACCAATCGGAAGCCTTTGTGTTGGTGGTGGTAGTGGGGTGGGAGGGGTTTGATTTATGAGGCTTCAGCCAACTACAACGGGCAACAATGAACAGTTAATTTCCTATTCCATCCAACTATATCTATTGGCAAGAGAGATTTCAAGTCATCAAGAGATGCTTGATGATTTTGAATTCCAGCTGCTTGAGGATAGACTTACATATTAGCCAACCAATCAGCCATGGAGATTTTTTTTTTTTTTTAATAATTTGGTCGTGGAATATGAATCAGCATCCAATATCAGCTATGTGTTGAGGAGTTCTATGATTGATTGGATGACGGGAACAAGAGGGTGATGATAAAAGTAATCAGTATGGCTTAATTATGGTCAAAATCATGGATGAAGGCCAACCCTATGAAGGAGGAGGTCTTTGATTGATTGGATGATGGGAAAAAGAGGTTGATGAAAAGTAATTACTATGGCTTAATTGTGGTCGAAATCATGGAAGAAAGCCAACCCCTTGAAGAAGGTTATTCCACTAAGGGCAGGGGCCAATGCTAAACCTGGCCCAGATGACTTTCGAAGTCAACATAAATCAATTGAAGGGAGACGAAGACTTCTCTCATATTTCACTTTGGTTCTTGCTGATGAACCCAAACACTCTCAAAATAAGAAACTCTTTTGAATTAAGAAATTTATTCGAGTTGATGAAGATATCGAGCTCTCTTATCCTTGTTTACCTTGAAGTTGTGGTTCTTCTCTCATGCCTCAACTTGCAAGGTCTTAACATGCTTGGTTTTGCAAAGCCTGTAGTTAGTGGAAATGACACGGATCAACAGGCTTTACACGAGATCAAAGCCAAGATGACAGGTGATCAGCTCAAGGTCATGCATACCTGGAATAGTTCCACTCACTTCTGTCACTGGTATGGCGTTACGTGCGGTCGCAGACATCAGAGAGTCACTAGGTTGGAATTGCAATTCCTGAAACTCTCGGGGTCTTTATCATCATTCATTGGCAATTTGAGCTTTCTCAAGGTGTTTAATCTTGAAGGCAACAGCTTCAGCAACAAAATTCCTCGAGAAATTGGTCATTTAAGAAGATTGGAAATATTAAATTTGGCCAATAACTCCATCAGTGGTGAAATTCCTTCCAACTTATCTGCTTGTTCTAAGCTTACTTCAGTTCAAATGAGAGGCAACCAGCTAATAGGAGAAATTCCTGGTTTGGTTGGTCGTTTGTCAAACCTGAAATTGCTAAGCTTAGCCAACAATAGTTTAAAAGGAAGTATCCCACCTTCCTTAGGGAACTTATCATCTCTGGAGAAACTCTCTTTGGCTTTCAACGGGCTAAGTGGAGCTTTACCTGAAACTCTTGGGCAACTAAAAAACCTTTCATATTTATCAGTAGCTGTAAACGCGATTTCTGGTATTGTTCCCCTCTCAATTTTCAATCTTTCTAATATTAGAATTTTTCTTCTTCGTGAAAACCAGCTTCAAGGAACCCTTCCCTCAAACTTAGGAATCACCATGCCATATATTGAAAACTTTGCCATTGACCAAAACTATATCACTGGACAGTTTCCAGTTTCAATATCCAATTCCTCAAATCTTATCGGTTTTCAAGTTTCAACAAACAAACTTAGTGGAAATTTGCCTTCGTTTGAAAACTTGGATAAACTATCACGGTTTTGATATACGAAAACCATTTCGGAAATGGGGGACCAAGTGACTTAAACTTTATCTGTTCTTTAACCAACGCTACCAATCTATATGGTCTAGATATAAGTGAAAATAGTTTCGGAGGCGAATTGCCTGGGTGCATTAGCAACTTGTCTAGAACTATTTCGTATTTTGTAATATTTCAAAACAAAATAATGGGAAGAATTCCAGCTGGGATTGAAAATCTCATCGATTTGGAGTTGCTAGAGGTATCAAACAATCAGCTGTCAGGTACCATTCCCTTTACTATTGGGAGGCTTCAAAAGCTTAAGATAATTAATGCTGGTCATAATCATTTTCTCTCAGGGGCTATTCCTTCTTCTATTGGAAATTTGACAATGTTAATCGAGCTTAATTTAAATAGTAACAATCTTCATGGCAACATTCCTCCAAGTCTAGGCAAGTGCCAAGATTTAAATGCTTTGTATCTTGCTAATAACAAACTGAGTGGAACGATACCCCTTGAAGTTCTTGGACTCTCATCCTTGTCGATTGTACTAGACTTGTCACGGAACAATTTAGTTGGTATGCTTCCTGTTGAAGTACAAAATTTGAAAAATCTAGGTGCATTGTATGTTTCTCAAAACAAGTTATCTGGTTTGCTTCCAAACAATCTTGGTAGCTGTGTAAGACTGGAGAAGTTGTTCTTGGATGACAATTTGTTCGACGGATCCATTCCTTCATCATTCAGTTCATTGAGAGGACTTATGGAATTGGACTTATCTGAGAATAATCTTTCGGGTGGGGTTCCGGAATTTCTTGTCAGCTTTGGGTCATTGCAGTATCTGAATCTATCTTTCAATGATTTTGAAGGCATGATACCAAATGAAGGAGTCTTTAAGAATGCAACTGCTACATTCGTTGAGGGAAACAACAAGCTTTGCGGAGGCATCCCTGAATTGTACTTGTCGAAATGTAACTCAAAAACATCCATAAAAACATCAAAAACTTCTCTCAAATTAAAAGTCGGGATTGTTGTTGCGATTTTAGGAGTGACTTTGGTATTCTCTTTTCTCCTCATTGTGTGGTTTAGAAAGAAGAAAGAGCAGGCAGCAACAACTTGTGCAGAAAATTCACTTTTAAGGTTATCATACCAGAGCATCCTAAGGGCGACTAATGGGTTCTCCTTGCAAAATTTGCTTGGTTCAGGTAGCTTTGGTTCTGTATATAAAGGAGTTCTTGAAGAGAGTGGGGAAGTTATTGCCGTGAAGGTGCTTAATCTTCTGACTCATGGAGCTTCCAAGAGTTTCATGGCTGAATGTGAGGCTTTGAAGAATATTAGACATCGAAACCTTGTCAAGGTATTGACAGCAATTTCTGGTGTCGATTATCAAGGCAATGATTTCAAAGCATTGGTTTATGAGTTCATGGCTAATGGAAGCTTGGAAGATTGGCTGCATCCAACTGTTGGCATGAACGAACAGGAGATCATGAGAAACCTGAATTTCTTCCAACGAGTACAAGTAGCCATAGATGTTGCTCATGCGCTGGAGTATCTCCACAAGCACTGCGAAACACCAATTATTCATTGCGACATCAAGCCAAGCAATATTCTACTCGACAATGAAATGGTTAGCCATATAAGTGACTTTGGCTTAGCAAAAATCCTTTCTGTAGGTAGTAACGGTTCAACTAATCAGTCAAGCTCCCTTGGATTAAAAGGAACCATTGGTTATGCTCCACCAGGTAAGTACACTTTGTTCATTTCTTCCATTTTAGTACTTTGGAGTTACTGGTATATATATAATTTGTGACGAATTAAATGTAGAATATGGGATGGGAAGCGAGTTGTCTACAAAAGGTGATGTGTACAGCTATGGGATCCTTTTGCTGGAGATGTTTACAGGCAAAAGGCCGACCAATAAAATGTTCAAAGAAGGTTTCAGCCTTCACAACTTTGTTGTGGCAGGTTTGCCAGAACGTGTGATCGAGATTGTAGATCCCATTCTTTTTCAAGAGACAGTCACACGACGTGGAGCAATCGCGAGCAACGCCCTCAACGAAAACAACCTGCAAAATGACAAGCATCTTCAATGCTTAAATTCTATACTTGAAATTGGAGTGACTTGTTCTGTCGACTCACCAAGTGAGCGGATGGACATGACTGATGTTTTTACCAAGCTTTGTTCCATTCGAGACAAACTTCGTCCATCTAGAGTACATCGTCTGGGCCAGCATTAATTTGTATGCTGCACAATTAGAGGGTAACAATCTCTAAAGTAAACATTTTGCTTCACTCTTAAAAAAATACTCCATCATTACATGACTTAAGGCGCATTAATTTCCACTTCTTTTCAGAGAAATATTATGTTCAGATGATTGAAGTAGACCTTTTTAGGAGCCGGACAAGCTTCGGTCTATACTGGTTTGAGTTTGGATAAGAAATTTTGTAATTTAAGTTAGCCCAATCTGATTTAAACTATTGTTTAAGACATAAAAATTATTTTTTATTTAAATTTAATTATAAATATTAATATAAAATATCTTTTTAATATTATTTTGAATACTGATTTACGAGATTTTAAATTGGCCTGTGCCTAGGCAATTAAAACAAATTCTAGGTTACAGGCTAACTTGACCCATGAACAATTCTAGATTGAGCTAATAAACTTTTTTATTACATTTTTTTCAAATAAATACGATGGTTTAAGAATTCAGGTTCAATCAATTATTAGTTCATTCAATCATCTTAAAAGGTAATATTCAGTAAGTTTAAGTTAAAATCCCATCGACAGTAACCTCTTCTCTTCTTTCTGAACTCTACCGAAATATATATATATATATATATATATATATATGTATATATATAATGGTTTAAAGGTTTCGTTGTTATCATGTGTTGCAGGTACCTAAAGTGCCGTATCGATGGACGTAAGGGGCTTAAGTCAGGCAATTCTCTTTTATTCGGATTTCGCTGGTATTTGCAACACCGTTATTTTCTCCTAAAAGTATTATGCTTTGAGAAAAGAAATAAATGTATTTTCCTCCAATAATTTGTTCGTGTAATTTGCATTATAATATTTCCTTTTTGTTTGCATCATCAGCCAGTTGATTATCTGTGTCACTTGGTTCTAGAGAGGAATTATGAATTCCACGTTGATTTTGTATTGAAGATAGACCAGGTATAGCAACATTCATATATCTTTAATCAGTGAGTTTTCTTTTGTAAATAAAACTGTAAGGTCTAATGAATTAAAATGAAACGGGAAACGTTTTTAAATTTCATGCAAAAGAAAAAAAAAAAGAAAAGAAATTGAAGGGAAAAAACAATTTAGATTTTGGATTTTATCCAAGCTTATTAAGAGATAAAATGATAACCACAATATGCTTGTTTTCATATTATTATTATTATTATGTAATTTACTTGTTTTATTTTCATGCAATTGGGTTGCTCTCTATCCAATTCAATTTCTTTTAAAATGATTATATTTCTATTGGATTCTATATTATTTGTATTTTTGACACTCTTTTCGCTTCAAATTGAATATTCACATTTGATTTGATATAGAAATTAAGAACATTTTATATTGTTTTATTTAAAATATATATACATATATAACTCCGATTAACTATCCATTTAAGGCCAAAATGTAAATATATATATATATATAGAGATAAATTTACAATATGAAGCATAAAAAGATAAAAGTTGAAAGTATTCCAAAAAAAAATGACATAATATTTAGATTATCCAAAAAATTGCTCAATTTTGGAATCAAGGAGCTTTTTTTTAATAATTTTTTATCAACATTTTCTTTATAATAATGAAATTATAAAAATACAGTTGCAAAGTCAGAAATAAGAAATTAAAAAGGAGAAGAACCTATAGGAGGTTACTTCCTTAGGTAAAAAAGAAACAAAAGAAACCTTCTTTATATCAGTCAAATTCAATTTTTACAAAGATCATTTTTTGGAAATAAATCCTCAAATGCATCAGATTATATAAAAAATATATATATATTTTTAAAATCTTTCAAAAAATATTGAATTTAAACAAAACTCAAAAATATTTTAAATTTTTTATAAAAAAATTAAATGAGAAAAGAGTTCAGGTTAATTACTTTTTTCTCGTAAGAAAAGTTCTTTGTTTATTATGTGCACATGTTATCTTTTTTATAATTGTATTCATGTATGTATTTATATAATTTTGATATATTAATAATTTATATTATACAAAATTTAATAGGTTCATGTTTTTACTTTTGCATCATATTATATTTTAATTATTATTCTTGTGATATTCATATCACATAATTAAATTGTATCTGAAATTATAATCGTCAAACATCATGTGACAAGTAATCTCATCGCTAGCTAGAGATGGCAATGGAGTGGCGGGGGTGAGATTGCTTTATCCATCTTCGCTCTACTCTTATATGGATATTGAAAATATCCACCTTCGTGGATGTTGGTTACATCCTTAACTATTTCACAATACTTTATTCAGCTTATTTACTAACAAATTTCAATTTAATATTGTAAAAAATATTTTATAATTTTTTAATAAACAAAATTTTAGTATACATAATTCTTTAGTAGATATTATACATATATAAAATATATATAATATTATTATATATATGATTTTATTATATATATAATACATATACTAAAAATATAAAAAAGATAAAAAAAATATATTAAGAGTAAAATATTAAATTTAAAAAATGGGCAGAGTAGAGGTAGCATTTACTAAAACTACTTTACTTCATTTGTATCTTTTAAAAAAAAAATCATTCAAAGCGAATCAATGTGGAATCCACGAAGCAAATCAGGTTTTGTCATCCTAACCGTTAGCAGAAACTACAGCATCAGGTAACACTTAAAAAAAACTCATTGCTAAGTGTATAAGAATTATGCCTCTTTGAGAAAAGTAAACGAAGTATGGTCTCCAGGATTGCTCTCCTTTGGTCTATGATCAGGAGAAGTTCGATATTCTTGCACTAGGTAAGCAATCTCCCTGTTCTGAAAGGGTTGTTGGAATCTGTTATGCTTTTGTATTTTTATTTAGGCAAATTATAAGTGGAGGATGAGATGAAGATCTGTTAAGGAGAATATCGTTAATAAAAGAAAAACGATAAGTTATGATTATTGAATCCAAGGATTTTCAAGGTTTATAGGGTTGGATACCAAATTACTTGATTGGCTGATGAAATACAAAGAAGACTTTTAATCACGAAGCTTTCAAAAACACAATGAATATGGTGTGAGACCAACCAAAGGAATTGCTATTGAAAAAGTATGAGACAATCTTTTTCTTTATCAGTTCCAAAACAATAAGGATATACAGCGTACAGTGAACAAAAGGCCTTGGAATTTTGATAATGATTTATTAGTCCTTAAGGAGCTTCAAAACGACGATTAACCATCATATATAGTACACAAATTTGTAGAATTTGGGTCCATATTTTGAATCTTCCTTTTGCCGGTATGAATGAATATAAAGGGAGAAAGCTTGGAGAAAGGATAGGGAAATCTTGTATGGTAGACATGGCCGACCAGTGGAATGTATTGGGCAAATCACTCAGTATAAGGATCCTTATAGATGTTAATAAGCCTTTGAAATGAGCACTACGGTTCACTTTTGATGGCAAAAACTCCATACTATATCTTAAATACAAACAATTTCGTATCTTCTGCTATTATTATGGAGTTATGGGGCATAATAAATACCAAAAAGGGAAATGAGGGAATTCGGTTGAATGCAATTAGCATATGGACCGTGGTTGAAGTGGATGATTTAGGATAAAAGGATTAAAAAGAATAGAATATGAGGGAAAAAGAAAGCTGACACTGAGAAAAACCAAACATCTTCAACTAACACATTCATCATAGAAAGAGATAGAGAATATAAGTAGGCCCAAACATGACAAATCAAAATTTGGCAATAAGCGAATTATTTGAAGTTGATTTAAGAGAGTCAATTGCATTAAAAGAAAATGAATCATTACAGATATAGGGAATCAAATAATATAGTATATATAGAAACTTTGACTAATAAACTAAAATTAAAAAGAGCAAGAGAAAATGTAGACCATGTATATTAAAGTCTTTGATCTGATAGAATTATGGATATTACTAGTGGAACTCTAGTTAGTAGCCTTAGTAGGTGTTGTTTATATACTTTAAGACTAAATGTGGCCTATATTACTAGTAGAATACGTTTCAACTCCTTTAAACACTCAAAATAGTATATGTTTTAATGCATATATAAAACATTTTTGGGATAAGTGTTATGAGTTTGTAAGTTTTCAAGTCATGAAAAAGTCTTTAAAATTGATTTTCTTATGAATGAATGTATCGATACCCTAAGTATTGGTATTGGTACAATGCTTGGTAGTAGCTAAATAACCTTGAAATACAAAAATCACTATTATGTATCTACACATCACTGTTCATGTATTGAAGCATCCTAAATGTATCGATGCAATGGGCTATAACGTTCATATTTTGTACGAATGAAGGCAATGTATCAATACAATCTGGCAGGAATGAAAAAGAATCACTCAAATTAAGCCTCCAATGACTATATTACTCCACCAAACATTCCCAACAGTCATATTCATGATCAAGGCTATAAATTTGCCTTTACAACACCTCTAACAAAATGATGAACTAAAAGATTAAGCTTAGAGTTGTAATTTTTCATCTTTTTCATATTTCTAAATAGTTCATCGGTGTATAGGATTACTTCTTCTTATCCACTCTGGTATTCTTTTTAATTCTAAAAAATAGAATTGTCATCCTTTTTGCCTAAACTCTTGTAAACACCTAGTGAGGTTTTATTTGTTTACACACCAAATCCTTGTAAAAATGAGAGATTTCTACTTAGCCCATTGAAAAGTAAAGAAAGGATTATATCTTAGTCATAAAAGATAAAGAAGGTAGAGGTTTTATCCTAGCTTTTAGAAAAAGATAAGGAGCTGTAAAAGTTATATCTTAACCTTAAAAGGTAAAACAATTCAAGTTAGTGAATTAAAGAAATCCAAGACAAGTGAAGCCAAGGTAGAGGATATAGCCAATTGAGGTCGAACGTCTCTAAATACTTAAGTTTACTTCTCTTTCCCTAGCTCTTTAAATTGCTTATCATTATTCACCAACTCGCAACTCCAAAGCTTATTGTTTAGATTTTTCAATTTTACTTATTAAAGTTTTCATTTGTAAAAAGATTTTGAAAAATTAGTTCACTTTCTCTTGATTTCTTTCACCACTTAAAGGTCTAACATATTTTTTTTCCTTGTCTCCAATATCATTATTTCTATATTATAACTATTTTTATCATTAATTTTCAATAACCAAAATTTTGGTCTGAAAAAAAATTTATTTAAAAATGCAATTACAGATGATGTTATTTTGAATTGATGCAATCATTTCAAAATTACCCATCCAAATGCACTATTAGAGGTATAGAAGGTAAAGGAGTAGGCCTAGTTAGATAACAACAACAACATTTTGAATATTCAATTACTCATAAATAGTATGGTAAGTAATAATTTTTTAAATATTTATTTTTATGAAAAGTAGAATAATTCAACTTTTGATCAGTTTAATATTATAATTTTACATACACTCTGCTATGTGAATTAAAAAAAAGTTTTGAAAAGAAAAGTTATATAGGTAATTTTTAATGCGAAAGTGGGTTTGTAATTTTTAAACAAACATATATTTTATTAAATTAGTTTTTAATGTCACATTCGTTGCACATGATTTTACGTATTTAAATTTTTAATTTATTAAATAATGTTAGCCAAGAACTTTGTGATTGATAAATTTTTTTTAAATCTATTAGATTTGTAATATGTCGAAATCTACCCAATCCAAAAAATATCTAATAAAAAGATAAGAAGTAAGTAACCGTATTAAGAATACAACTTACTAAAGAACTAAATACCTTTTTTGTTAAAGAAAATTTTCTAAAACCAGTTAATTTGTAACATATTCTAAAATTTGCCCAAAGATGAGATAAAAAAATATTATAACGGTAAACGAAAAACCAAAGCCATTCTAGTAAAAGAATAAGAAGTAAAAGATTGTCTTTAAAATTTTTAAACAAAAAACAATATGAATTAAATGATAATTATTCTAAGACTATACTTACTCTGATTAAAGTGAAAGTTTTCGAGATGAGTTTTTATTTTTCGGTGCAAGAAAAGCAACAACGTTGTAATGATAAATTGAGAAATGGGAAGGAAACACATGGACTCGAGTCCAAGCTCAGCAACATGAGTTTGTATCGATGATAAATAGAAATTGTTTCTCATTTATTACTTATTAAATAGTCATTAAAAACTTACTAATGAGCATGGAAATGTATAAAACAAAGATATTAGGCTATGTTTAGTTTGGGGAAATATTTATTTTTCATTTTTAAAAAATAATTTTATTTTCTATTTTTTAATTTTGAAAATGTATTTAGTTTTTTAAGAAAATAAAAATTAGTTTTCAAAAATAAAAATGGTGAAAACTTGTTTGATAACTATATATATTTTTAAATTTTAAAAAGATTGGAGGTTTATATATATATATAAAGTTAACTAACAAAAATAGTCAATATTTCATAATTTAAGCTCTTTTCATTTAGTTCTTTATGTTGATTTTTATTTGTTTACTACATATTGTATATAAAAAATTATTTAATAACTAGTGTTATTTTTACTTGTAAATGTAACTTTATAAAAAAAATATGCTATTGATACTTCTAAATTAATATGAGTTTAAAGTTAAATTTTATATTATAATTGTATAAAAAGTTTAAACAATTTTCATATAATATTTTAAAAGCAATATTATTTTTAATATTTTATAAACTTTTAAAAAGGTTGATTCTTGTTTGAAAATTTTGGAATGTCCTAACGAAAATTTATTTAATTTATAAGTAATAGTTATAATAGTTGACAGAGATAATCGAAGGCCCGTTAAAGAATTAAAAAAAAAAATCATTCTTTACATGTCTATTGGTTTGAACCTAGGTCTTTCTGATGTACAATTAAAAACTTTTAAAATTCCTTGTTTTTCGTTTTTTTTTCATGTTTCCATAGTATTTTTAAAGAAAATGATGAAAAAAATCTTTTTTCTCTAATTTTGACTTATTTTCATTTTCCAAAAAAAAAAATTATTTTCTATTTTTTTCAACCAAATTTTCTTAAGTATTCTCTATTTTCTATGACAATGAAAATAGAGGATAATTTTATTTTCTTAAAGCAAACACACTTAGTAAGGAAACCTAAGGTAACCAATGATGAAATTTAAACAAATGAAATTATCATTATTTTATTTTAATTAAATATTTGGATAATATTTTAAAAGATATAATTTTTTTCGAAGAAAAAAATATAATCTTAATCTTCTAATTTATAATATAATGGTAAAATATTATTCTAATTGTTATTAAATAATAAAATAAATAATAATAAATATTATCATTAATTCAAAAATTTTTTTACATTCACATATATATATATATATATAATATTATAGATATCTAAAAAGTTATAAACATTTTTACTTTAAACATTTTTATAAAATTTTCACCCGAATCGATGTTGTTAACTCAAAATTTTATATAATAATATGGATATTTCTTTGTTTTAAAAGAAACCTATTCTTATTTCTCAGTTTAAGCTAGCGATGGAAATAAGAAAGGCTAGGTAGCTGGCTTTCTTGGGATTGCTCGC
>JBBYHM010000027.1:6108540-6132874 GCA_038381775.1 Adansonia rubrostipa
GAGGTTCCCCCCCCCCCCCCGCCCCACCCCCAGAGATGGGAACAAAAAGGAAAGAATTAGAAACGTAGAATGGTAGAAAGTATCGATTGAAAGATTTTCCATTGAGAAAAGCCTTTATTTTTTTTTTCATTTGGCTTTCGATCATGATAAGCCATTTTTGCATGTTTTTGGGTCAATGTTGCTGTTCATGTTGAAGGTTATTTTTTTTTTCATCTTAATACTTGGACGTACCAACGGATTTTTCGTTTTTCTTAATGTGCGCGTATTGAAACAGACTATAAAGTATTATTCCCTAAATATATGAAAATAATTTTTTAAAATTGAAGATATTAATTTTTATTATTTTGAGATTTAATTTTTTAAATATATATTTTTAAAATTTAAATATATTTATATGGAATATATATTTGTATTTAATTTTTATTTTAAATTTGGGTAATATAACTTTCTCATAAAATTGAGTTGCTTTTCTACGCCACCAACAAAGTTCTTTCTATTTTTGGATTACCAAAACTTGGTAATTCAAGGGAAAAAAAAGAGAAGGGTTTTGTACTTAATATGCAATGCAATGAAAGAAAGCTTGATTTGATCATGTCTTCGCTATCAAAGAAAAAGGAAAGTTATAATCCAGCTGTAAGCCATTTTAAAAAGTCAAAACCCAATCCAAACTTCAAAAGGTACCAGAAGACCCGACCCGGAACAAGAAGAACTGGACAAATTTTTTTAATCTATTAAATTTCAAAAACCAATTAAAAAACAAAAAAAAAAGACAAATGAATTAAATTATAAATTGAGTTAAATAAAAGGCGTCTCAAGACTCCACCTCCTCTCGACGGCTTTTTCCAAATTTTGTTCCCAGCTTCACCGTCTCCTTCATCTCTCTGTCTTTCTCCTTAGATCAAACCAAATACATATTTTTTTCCTCCGTTTCTATTTCTTTCCCCACCTCATTTTCGCCTACTATTTTTTTAACAGCGGATCGATTTCTCCGTTGCCGTTGAAAGAAAAAGAGAGAAAGATCTGGAAAATTGAGAGGCAGATCCAACAGCAAGAAGAGGTGGATCTGAGCCATAAATTGGAATGGCAATGCACGGGATGAGAGGGCTCTCGGTTTTTATAAGCGACATTCGAAATTGCCAGAACAAAGAGCAAGAACGCTTGCGTGTCGATAAAGAGCTCGGCAAAGTCCGTACTCGCTTCAAAAATGAAAAGGTTAGGGTTTCAAAGCAATTTTTTTTTTTTTGTAATTTAAAATGCCATGTTTACAGAATGATCGGGCTTACTTTTTAAGTTCTATTAACTGCTTCCGGTATAATTCTTTTTATATAAAAATCCGTCAACTTTATTTTTTTTCTACTTAGATTTTGTTAGAATTTTGATTTTGTTTGAGAGCAAAAGGTGAACTTAATTGAGCTATTGAGTCCGTTTAGGGTTTATCATTATGTTATTGATTTTCTTTTTTTTTTATGTATTTTTAAGTTTTGAAACTGGCTTATTATTTCTATAATTAATTTTTTTTATTAAAAACCTATGCATTTGAACGCCATAAAATGTATCAATTTTTTCCGATTCGGTAGACTATTGACAGAAACTTATAACAAATAAAATTTCTCATAATTTATCAGGAAAAAAAGTTCCTCATTGTTTCAGAATAGCAGTGGCAGCTGTTTGAGTGACAAACTGCTACCTTTATAAGCTTTTACTGCCCTATTTCTTCTGACTAAACCTGTGCCGTCATTTTGAAATATTATATATAGGCTCTATACTTTATTGGGGTTTCTGTTTTTTGCTTTTTATTTTTTTTTTCAATATAATGTGAAAAGGAAAAGTAAAATAAAAAAAAGAACCTAAAACAAGAGACAAATAGCAAAAAGTAAAAAAGCCAAAGCATCAACCGAATGGAGCCATAGAGTTTGCAGTTGGATTGAAGCTCAGTCTTAAGAATTCTGACAGTTTTTGTGAAGCCTAACTTGAGTGAAAATTTATTTAATGTGATAAGATAGTATTTTGCTTGCTAATCGTGAGAAACTTTTACTACTTGATCTTCGAGTTAAAATCCTTTAAGTACTGGACCTTCCAAATATGTATATTCTATGATACTATAGTAGGCACTGGCAGTCTGTAGGATTGCAATACTGTAATCAAATAAGCCTGTTGCATTTAGTAAAAGCATAAATTATGGAGAGTTGCAATTAAATAGGTTTCATGTAAATAAGTTTGCTCAATCTGACTGCTGAATGAGGTCCTGGACTCCTTTTGGAAAGTCAGTTCTCACCAGTTTGGCGATGAAGGCCAGCAAGATGATATTGATTGTATTTCATGCAGAACCATGTGTAAAAAGCCAAATATTCAAGCCATGTGTGAAAATTTTAAAATTGTACCCCTGAGTGAGGGTCTAACCTTTAAAGACGTGCCTCCATAAAATGATCAAAAGTTATCAATTCCCTGGCATATTTGAATTGCAAATGTTCTTTATATTTGGAATTTATAGATCTGGCTGTTTATTGATAGTTAGAAGACGTCCTTGGAGCCATTGATTCGATGTTAATCTTATAGTGTGTCTCTGCCCTTCATCTCTCCTAACCTCACTTTGTAGGCACATTTTTATTTGGTTCTTATTTGGACTTCTTCCATTTACATTCCCTATCATGTTCTACATTGAATGGAAAAAGACTAAGGGTCTCAATCTAATTAAGGTTTCTTTTTTCCTCCCTTTCTTGCTACTATAGTAAATTGAAAAATGTAATTTCTGCTTAAGGATGACGATTGTTAAATTTTACAGTATTTTATATTTGTCCTTCACAAGAAGTCATGTACTACCAATTCTCTTAGAACTTTTTCCTTGTTGGGAAATTTTATTTCCATAAGTTTTGCACCATCTAACTGTTTGTCATCTTTGATTCTTGTAGAGGTTCATACAAATCAACTCTAGTCTCAGTAAGAAACCTAAATTGCATTTGCTTTTTTGTTTCACATTAACTATTCTCTGGCTTCAAAAATGCTAGAATGTTAGGTTGTACTCTCTTCTACAGGAATACATATATTTCTTTATTTAGGGCTGTTGTGTGAATATCAGCCTGGGCTCCTGCTCCTAGAAAGTAGCCTTGTTGTTTCTATATGAAGTTTCTTTTTGTTTTCTTTTCTGCTCTCATTGTTGACTTAGTTGGGAGGAGTTTAGCTCATTCCTTAATGTGAGATTTAAATCCTACAGCCATTTGTCCTAGCACTGCACATTCCCTCTAGAAACATTTACATGGAACCTTTTAGTGCCTTGTCTGGTGACAAGGTAATTTTGCTGCCTTAAGAAGGTGACTGAGCAGTTTCTTATTGAAAGTTCATGTTCTTCTGACAGGGCTTGACACCATATGAGAAGAAGAAGTATGTTTGGAAAATGCTTTATATATACATGCTGGGTTATGACGTTGATTTTGGACATATGGAAGCTGTTTCCTTGATATCTGCACCAAAGTATCCAGAAAAGCAGGTAAAATCCATTTTATCTTCCCTTTAATATGATTTGTAGCACATTTATGAGACATTAAATGGAGGGAAAAACCTAGTAGACCCATGCTTTACGAATGACACCCTGTTCAAGAGCCTGAAAGAAGAGGAATGAGAGAAAGTTGTATGACCTAGGCCTAAAGTTGTTATAATCATTTCCACTTTTTCCCTAGGAAAGAAAGAGAAGATAAATGTAGAAAGAGCTAAGAAGATAACATGTTGATACGTCTCAGCTTTTTGTCACTCCTTTAGAATCTACACTACCTTGAAAGCTTTGTCCTTTATACTTATGTCGATTACTGTTACACATGTCTCCTACAACAATAAAGATGGTAGGTTATTGCTTATGATCAAGCAGTATAAATAACCATCATTCAATTCTATCCCAATCTTTTAAAGTATTTGATTGGAGCTGTATGGTTTCAAATAAAGGATTTATTATGAAAGCTTGGATAATATATGGATTGGGTACTTTTGCAAAATTTTCTCATGATTGAGTTTACTGGGTTTATCATAGGCAATAAAAGATATAATTATCATCCAATGAATGCTTGACATTGAAATCTGCATGTTTCCATTTTCTCCGTGGCTGTTTAACTTTTGTTCTCTTATAATTAATTGCAGGTTGGATACATAGTGACTTCATGTTTGCTCAATGAAAATCATGATTTTCTGAGACTAGCAATCAACACTGTACGCAATGATATAATTGGTCGAAATGAGACTTTCCAGTGCCTAGCATTAACCATGGTAAGGCTAAAAAAATTGCTTGAGGTTCTAGATGTTGTCCATGTAATTAGAATGGGAGAGAATTATTTCTTGATTTACAACATTGAATAGCTACCCTACATGCTCCTTGCTTAATTGAGATGCATATGGAAAGTTCAGAGCAGTATTTAGTCAATGACATTTTTTTCTTTTCTCTAGAGAAGTTCTTGTTCACATTTTTAAATATGATTCATCACTTTATAATTTATACTGTAGGCTATTGTTCCTGGATCTGCAATAGGTGGTCCTCTTATTATTATTATTATTATTATTATTATTATTATTATTATTATTATTATTATTTTGCTATTGTTATTATTTGTTAATCTAATGCCATGACGGACCTCAGTGTTTTAATGCTTTCTGCCTCGGATTTTGCTTTGTAGCCCTTAAAGTTTTTAGTTATTTATGTTCTGATCACTCTTTTGTTACCTTTTGTTGGGCCTATTTGTGGACACCTAACGTTTCCCATATTGTTACTTTTATCCGTTGCTTAGGGTTTTCCATTTTGTTGGTCTTGTGACCTTACATCTACTCTTTTCTTGAATTGACTCTGTAGGTTGGGAATATTGGTGGGAGGGAATTTGCCGAATCTTTGGCACCTGATGTTCAAAAGTTACTTGTAAGATGAACCAGAAATTTCTTAAGTTGACTTGCTTTTAGAAAACAATTATCTGATAAAATCTGTTATTCCAGCTTTCTAGCAGCTGCAGACCGCTTGTACGAAAAAAAGCTGCATTATGTTTGCTACGTTTGTATAGGAAAAACCCTGATGTTGTCAATGTTGATGGCTGGTATGCTAGAATGTTGAAATTTTATCCCAACTGACTGTTTTATTATGTTGTTGTACTTATTCTGAATTTCTTTTCTTGCCCTATGTTTAGGGCGGATCGGATGGCTCAACTTTTAGATGAGCGTGATCTTGGTGTTTTGACATCTTCTATGAGCCTTCTTGTTGCTTTGGTATCAAGTAATCATGAAGCGTATTGGACTTGCCTTCCAAAGTGTGTTAAAATATTGGAGCGCCTTGCTAGGAACCAAGATGTTCCACAGGAATATACTTACTATGGTATCCCATCTCCTTGGCTGCAGGTTTGTTCTTCTGTTTCATTCCTACAGCTTCTATGAATCCCATGCCCATTTTGGGGGGGAAAAAAAGTTATGTGCCCAGTCTGATTAGTGTGTATTACTGTACAAGTATATTCTAAGTGAATAATTACTTTACGTCCCCTGTGGATATGTTAGCCCTAGGGTACTAGCTAATTGTTTCCAATTGTTTTCTTTTCCTGTCTCTTCTTTGGGGTGGATGACTTTGGTTATTAGTAATTATCAACTCATTTTTGGTAAAGCTTATCTTGGTGTTTATTATTTGCTCTTATAACAGGTTAAGACAATGAGGGCTCTCCAGTATTTTCCTACCATTGAAGATCCTTATACCCGAAGAACATTGTTTGAGGTTTCGACTTTGCCATAGAATTCATCTTTTGACTTTTTTAATATTATTTTGAAATTGATGGAACTTTGAATGATGATGTCAGGTCTTACAAAGGATATTAATGGGAACTGATGTTGTGAAAAACGTTAATAAGAATAATGCAGCACATGCTGTCCTCTTTGAAGCCCTTGCTCTCGTGAGTTTCCTTTGGAGTTCTGGTTTGAGCATGTGAAATTTATTGTCCAATACGTTACCCGAAATTACAAGACTCTAAAAAAATTTACTCTGTCAAACTCAAAGTGATGTTGTATGAAAATCTTGCTGAAATTCACCAAAACAGGGTTTTCAAATGGGTTTCTTGTCTTCTATTATATGACAAGCAACATTCTGCGCCTTTTAGCATCCATTCATGCATATTCTGCCCATATGTAAGAATTTAATAGAAGTATTTTCCTATGGATGATAACACCTCACTTTTGCATGCCACGAGGAAAGAAAAACATAATTTTGTCAAAGTAGCAATCTGTCTGCTTATTATTTACCCTGTACATGTCACAGTTCTTATTTAGTATGCATGTCTGAAGAGTTCTTTCTTAAGTTCTGCTGTGCATTTGTTCTCCTCGTTACAGGTCATGCATCTTGATGCAGAAAAGGAGATGATGTCTCAGTGTGTTGCCCTTCTTGGGAAATTCATTGCTGTTCGTGAACCAAATATCAGATATCTTGGTTTGGTAAGTTATGGAAACATAATAACTTAGTTCTCTTTTAAATGATCTTCTTTTTGAAAAGTAGCAAATATGTTCATATGTGCCAAATAAGTGTAGTTACCTATAACCTATTGATTTACTTATAGTTTTTCAAATGCTTGGTTGCAGGAAAATATGACTAGGATGCTGATGGTTACTGACGTGCAAGAGATTATCAAAAGACATCAGGCGCAGATAATCACATCATTAAAGGATCCTGATATCAGGTTAAGTTTCTGATTTTGCAGCTATTGGGCGTTTTGATGGTTGAGTTTCTGATTGTGCCATTTTCTAACTAACCCCGATTTCACCAAACTATCTGATAAGGAATTTTCCCCGTAGAAAATGTGTTTAAAAGGAAGACTCTGAATCTTACCTTTTGAGATTGTCAATAGTTTTCATCTACCAAGGAACAGAAGCATGATTGTTGATCCATAAAAGAGCATTAGCAGTCATTCTCCAAAATGAGAGTGAACTAGCCCAAGGCGAGGATACGAAAAAAGATAAACCTTAATATTCAGATTCAGATCTAAGTGACAGCTGTCGGTTGGATTGTTATTTTTATGATTCTCTTTTGTGAATCATTAATATTCAGACTCAAATCTAGTTAACATATATTAGTTGGCCCTTGTAAGACATGCTGAAGTGTTTAAGCTGTGTTTGTAAGCATCCTTGGTTATGCTGTTTGAAAAGTTTTGAAATCACCTTATATTGCTGTCTTTTAATGAGTTCCTCATCTGACTAATTGACAAATTAGTCACTTAATTCAAGTCTGAAACCTTCATGTATACCTAAAGTCTTGACTATTGGCATATTTCTTTAAATGGCTTTTACAGCTGTAATCAGTAACGCATGCAACTTCTGTTATTGTAATTCAATTATATTTGTTTTGAGTTGTATGTTAAGATTTTCATTTTTGTTGACTAACGCCAGTATTGAATTTCCAGTATCCGTAGGCGTGCTCTTGATTTGCTTTATGGTATGTGTGATGTGACAAATGCAAAGGACATTGTTGAAGAACTATTGCAGGTATTATAGTTTAAACATGGAAAAATTATTACTTTGGAGTTTGGATGATCCCTTGGGTGATTTATTTGCCATTTAACTATTAAAATGCTGAGGCATGAGATGAGAATGTTGCTGACTGTCATCTGCTTACTAGTATCTAAGCTCAGCTGATTTCACAATGCGTGAGGAATTGTCACTCAAGGCTGCCATTCTTGCTGAGAAGTTTGCTCCTGATCTGTCATGGTAAGCATCTTGGGCAAAAGCAGGATATTATTAGATATGCTTATGAGTGAAAATTTTATTCCTCAGTGTTTTCTTTTCTATTGTGTACATTAACTTTATCAAATGACTGGCTGTAGTCCTCGTCAAAATAACTAGCTTGCCTAAATCTTGCAGGTATGTGGAAGTTATCCTTCAGTTGATTGACAAGGCAGGAGATTTTATTAGCGATGACATATGGTTCCGTGTTGTTCAGTTTGTTACTAACAACGATGACCTACAGGTGATCAAAAAATCTTTAACACATGCAGTTCTGTATTCAAAATATTTTCTTCTTTGATGATTTTTGTGCTGAGACTTTTATGCTTCTGACCAGCCTTATGCAGCTGCAAAGGTGAAAGAGTATCTTGACAAGCCTGCTGTACATGAGACCATGGTCAAGGTTTGTATAATTTTAGTTCTTTTTTCCGGATAAGTTGTGTGGGCACGGAGAGTAGTATGTGGCGCACGTGAATGGCTTAAGCATTTCATGCTAGTTTTTACAAAATGGCAGTAAAATGTTAGCTTCTCTGGGGTGGTACATCTATCCTAGGGCGGTAGTAAAAGTTTATTTGATTGCATTAGGCATCTTTACTCATCAAGACTGATATTTATATTACAGCTCATCTCTTTGCAAGCCTAATTAGGAATCTTTAATTGAATTAGCATATTGGCTTCATTTGCATCAGTCATGTCCATTTTAGGGTCATTATTCTATTCTGAATTATCTAAGGGATTGGCTTTCTTTTAACTGATTCTATGTACAATGGACCAAAATGAGCACCATGCTGCGTTAAGTATGGCTGCCCCTTTCTCTTGTTTGTTATTAACCAAATTCAATCAGATTTGAATGATTTGTGTTAATCTCTTCCAATTAATATTTTTTAGCACTAAATTTTACTAAGATATGTATATTTCAGGTTTAGAGATTATGAGTTTACTTCGGAATTTGTATTTATCAAACAGGTCAGTGCTTACATTCTTGGAGAATACGGCCACCTATTGGCTAGACGGCCTGGGTGTAGTCCAAAAGAAATCTTTAGCATCCTACATGAGAAGCTTCCTACAGTATCGTAAGAGACTTTAAACCTTATTTTTCTCTGTTTGGTCAGTATTTGTTTCCCTATTATTTTAATATCCTATAATGGATATCATGTTTCAGGACTACTACCATTCCTATTCTTTTATCAGCTTATGCTAAGATTTTAATGCACGCTCAGCCGCCAGATCATGAACTGCAAAATCAGATTTGGGCAATTTTCAATAAGTGAGATTTAGTGTTTACAAATTTTTCTCTATGATTGGATTATATCTCATCTATAGTCTGTTTGAAATTTGAAAATTGCTTAACACATTTTTGTATTTGTTAACTCAGATATGAGAGTTGCATTGATGCGGAAATACAACAACGAGCTGTTGAATATTTTGCATTGAGTCAGAAAGGTGCTGCTATAATGGATATATTGGCTGAAATGCCTAAATTTCCTGAGCGTCAGGTGGGTGTACTTTGCAATATTTATTAAGAAGCTGCCTGCTCCAGCTTTGAGTTGCAGGCAGTCCATGTAAAGTCTTGATTCGAGTGATGGTTAACCATGCTCATTTCCCCAATTTACAGTCGTCTTTGATAAAAAAGGCAGAATATTCTGAGGCTGACACTGCAGAGCAAAGTGCTATCAAGTTGCGTGCTCAACAGCAAACATCAAATGCTTTAGTTGTAACTGACCAGCGCCCTGCTAATGGGGCACCATCATCAGTTCCTGTTGGCCAGCTTAGTCTCGTAAAGGTGCCCAGCATGATTACTACTGAGGTTAGTTCTTTTGGAACCCTAGTGGCTACTTGTTTTCTAAGTTTTTGATATATTTACATATTTATAGCTTTTGTTTTAAGTCTAATTTGTAATAATATTATATTTGATTATCTTGGCAGGATCATACTCCAACAGACCAAGCTTTATCTCATGCAAATGGTGCTTTAAGCAAAGTAGATCCACAACCTCCTTCAGCAGATCTCCTTAGTGATCTTTTGGGCCCACTGGCTATTGAAGGCCCTCCTGGTGCTGCTGTTCAATCTGAGCACAATGCTGTCTCTGGATTGGAAGGTGGTCCAGATGCAGTGGATGGTTCGGCCATAGTGCCGGTAGAAGAGCTGACAAATGCAGTTCAGGTATTGCATTCTTATATAATGTTTCCCCATGGTTAAATCTCTTCATCCAAGTTCAATAATTAGTAGAGAACCTTATCGTGGTTTATTTTCAAAGTTGAAGAAAGTTGTTCTAATTTGCGTTCTACACATGATGGGTAAAAGGGCTGGGAATTTTTTGTGATCCCACCTTTTTAACAGGCTTTTAACCCACTGCTTTAAAAATTTTGCTGCGGTTTTGATGACTCCATTCCTTATTTTTTCTAATTGTGCTTGCTGGTTACTTTTTGTGTTGGGCCCAGCTTTCTTTCTTTGGTTATCTTTTTTTTTTTTTTATCAGTTGTTAAAAAGAAGGGTTTTTTTTTTTTTTTTCTTGGTTTCTTGTGAGGTTGAGGGGATTGTATTGTTGGCTGCCACCACAGAAAAAGTTCTTCATGATGTTCATTGGAGGTTGCTTAGTGCTGTCGATTTTACATCTTGTCCATCTGTTTTTAGTTTCTTTATTGTATGATTATAATGCCTCACATATCCTCAAGTCATAGTACGGAGCTTTTATTTTTTAATTCTTTGCTTATAATTTCAGTATACTTGTTACTATATCCTGCAATAAATTGTTGATGACATGCAACTAATATTCCTAACATGAATTGAAAAGTTTAGCCTTTGTTAAATTTGCATGATGATTCTAATAAGCGTTACATTATATTATAAGTTTTACTTGCTGATTTTATTACTTGCATCTGCAGCCAATAGGAAATATTGCTGAAAGATTTCATGCTTTATGCCTGAAAGATAGCGGTGTTTTATACGAGGATCCTTACATTCAGGTACAAAAATCTTACTTCTCATATCATTTTCTGTAGTTTTTGTTATCTGCTAGTTCCTATTATTTCCTGAGGTTACTCTAGGATATTATTTTGGTTTTTCAAGATGCTATTTTGGCTCTTTTAGAAGCTTCCAAAAGGTCATTGCTGATTTTCTCATTAAACATTACTTCAGATTGGCATTAAAGCAGAGTGGCGAGGCCATCATGGACGTCTTGTTCTTTTCTTGGGAAACAAGAATACAGCTCCACTCATTTCAGTTCAGGCTCTAATACTGCCTCCTGCTCATCTGAAGATGGAGCTTTCATTAGTGCCTGACACTATACCTCCTCGAGCACAGGTGTAAAGGACTCATTCTGCTTGTAACTAGTTGCTGGTTAATGGTTATTGACAAATTTTTTTTGGTCATTTCATACTTTCATTTTTTTTTTTGTATTATCATGCTTATTGTTTTCTTTTCATGGTTTGTGTAGGTGCAATGCCCACTTGAAGTTGTAAATCTTCGGCCAAGCCGGGATGTAGCTGTTCTCGACTTCTCCTACAAGTTTGGAACCAATATGGTACTTTCGGATAATTGATATATATTATATACTTCTAAACCACCAGGAGCCGGCTAACTTTTACTATGCCCGGTAACTTAAAATTACCTTTTACAGGTTAATGTGAAGCTTCGCCTGCCTGCTGTGTTGAATAAATTTCTTCAGCCTATTTCAGTGTCTGCCGAGGAGTTTTTCCCCCAGTGGAGATCCCTCTCAGGACCACCATTGAAGCTTCAAGAAGTTGTATGTATACATCCTGTTTTATGTCTGTTTTATTGGTTGGGGAGTGGGAGAGAGGGAGAGAGGTGGTTCATCCTTTAGCCTTAAGAATGCTTTGCTATAAGTGGGTTGATAGTCCCATCTTTATCCTATTCCTATTGGATTGTGCTATATATGTAGACAACTGTATATTCTAGCTCATATTTATCATTTAAAGACTACTTCATTTTCATTGCTGGGCTCCCTGACTGATCTATTTGCTCCAAATTATATGCAGGTTAGAGGTGTAAGACCTATGCCTCTTCCAGAAATGGCAAATCTACTCAATAGTTTCCAGTTAATGACTTGTGCCGGGCTTGTAAGTCCTTTCATTTAAGTAACCCTTCTGTCATTTATATAGGGATCGTTCACCATTCATTCTTTTTTTTTTTCCAGGATCCAAATCCTAATAATCTCGTTGCAAGCACAACCTTTTACTCAGAGAATACACGGGCCATGCTCTGCCTGGTAAGTAATAAATTCTATTCAAGCTGCATGTCTGTTTTGGTAATGGTGGAACTTGGTCGTAAATTTGACAAGATGACATCTAAGAAACTCTTGAAATTTTCCCTTGTTTGATAGTTATTTGAACTGTATGGTTTGTGTTACAGACAAACACACACACACACAAACACGTTCTGGTTTAAAATTTATCCTGAAATTACCCAACTTCCTTCTTGTTCATGCCTTTATCTTATTGTGTGACCCTAATTGAATTTCGAATGTAGAGAAATCTAGTTTTAGTCTTATAATTTGCACTTTAGGTGATTATCCATGAGCTTGTAGTGCATTAAAATCTGGGGAATGTCACTTCTAACAGCATTTTCTTCTGTAATATTCAGATCAGAATTGAAACCGATCCAGCGGACAGAACTCAGTTGCGAATGACAATTGCTTCGGGCGATCCTACATTAACATTCGAGTATGTAGCTAAACTTACACACCAAGCAAGTTAGTTTAAATTCCTTGCTTTTGGCAGATTTTTTTTCTTACATTCGACCTGCAGGTTAAAGGAGTTCATCAAGGAACAATTGGTTAGCATTCCTACTGCTCCTCGGGCACCAGCACCAGCTACCCCACGACCGGCAGCACCTCCTGCAGCTCAACCAACTCCACAAATACCAGCGAACGATCCTGCTGCTCTACTAGCCGGTTTGCTATCATGAAAATTGAAGAATTGACTGAAATGTGAAGATTTGTTCAATATATACTTAAAAACCTTGATTTTTATACTGCCGGCCACCCATTTGCCCCTCGCACTAGGAGGTGCACAAGGAAAAATCACGATGCAAGGGCTCGCCGGATCATAGATTGAGCTTTAATTATGTCATCGGCTTTAGTCACAAAAGGGTTGGTCGGCATTTGTTGATTCTTTCTGAACAACGGTGAGTTATTTTTTGTTTAAAGTCTTTCTTTTTCCCTTTTCAGTGTTCTATGGGAGTTGAAGGTTTTTTTCTTTTTTTTATTTTCTTTCCTTTCATTTTCCGATTTCTTCCCGGTTTACCAGATTGTTTTTGTGGTTTTTTTTTTTTTAATTTTTCTCTAGTACGATGTCGTAGCATGTAAGATATGTCATGAAGTAGGATCTGGTTGTAACAATGTATTCGTTTGGTCAATCCAACATATTTTTTAATAAGGAGTACATAGTGGGGGTAAGAAAAAGAACATTTGAAATTTGATCATTATGTAGTTTTGAGTTATATATAAAATCTCGTTTTCAGTTTTATTTTCTAGTTATTCGTTTTAATTTGGGCCAACGCACTTTGTAATGTGTACGTTACCCTAAACTTTGGCATTCCATTGTCATTGGTCTGGTCCATCTGTCCCTTATCTTCGCCGACATGGGTACAAGTGATTGGCCCAAGTGTGACCATCTTATATGGTCTTTGCCATGCTAAAGAGAAAAAAACTGGGCCTGTAACGAAAAGGGTCAAGGAATAATTTTATTGTTTTTCATAAAAATAGGTAGTTTAGAGATGTTGAAATTAAAATTTTAAATTTTTGTAAATTAATTTTATTTTTATACAAAATTAATTGCAACTTGTAATTTAAAAGAAAATTTATAAATATTAATATACGAATCATGAATTACGTTAACCTTTGGTTTTCCGAGATATAAATTAAAAAAAAAAAGAATTAAGCTTAAATTTCCCAATGAGAAATGCGTCGTGGCCAAAAAGATGGCCGATGAGTTATATTAAACTTAGTATTATACATACTAAAAACATTAAGCTCCTCCTGAATAAAGCAGAAAATGAGATAATGTAACAGACAAAAATAAAGGAAAAAGAAGGCTAAAATTTGTAGTAACATCTTAAACCTTTGTTTGAAGAATTGGAAGAATACTTAAGATTTTAATTTATACACAAATAATGCCAATCAGATAAGCACAACAATAAAAAACCTTGCTTATCTTTCAAGCTCTAAGTAAATTATCTAAAGCTTGTGTTACCTTTTCCCTACAATTGATGTCCAAAGCAATTGAATTCATCGTCTAAACTTAGCCTTTCTTTCTTAAAAAGCCATCTTTTCTTTGCTTTTTTTTTTCCTTCTAAATATGCAAAACAATCGGAGGAAAGAGTTTCGTGAAGCATCAACAAAAAAAATCCACGGCGAAAAAATGCAGAAGCTTCTTTAGCTTCTAGAAACCATAACAATGGGGGCATTGGGATTCAACTTTCCTCCAACGGCATAAATTTAATGACTGGTATGATAACAAAGAATTGTCACCTTTGACTCACTTGGGCGACCTCTTGAGAATTAGACCAACAAATAAAGCTCACAATCTCAAAACTTGCAAAACCATTGTGCCAATTAGCGCCATTCTCGGCATCGGCCACACCTCCAGTTGCTTTCTGAAGATGATGGAGACTCCTCCCAAGGAGAACAATGACCGTGCATCAAAAACCCACAAATATCACAATAAAGTTCAGGGGCAGGATCATTCTGTAGACACACATGACAATGCGGTGCAGTAACATCGGAGTTCATGTGTTCTACTTGATTATCAAAAGTATCGGTTCCACACCGTTTGGAGACCCCATCCTTCGAAATTGAACAAGATGCATTCTCCCAGTTTCCTGATCCATCCCCCGTTGTGTCATTTCCGTCAACTTGACCACCATCATCTGATGCCAGCAGCTCAGTAAAAGAGAAATATGTCTGTGGTTCAAACTCCATATCCTCGTAGTTAAGACTTCCGTAATCAAATAGCAGCTCACTTTCAAGGCCATTGCCAGAAACATCCCATTCTGCAAAAGGAAGAGATGAATCCTCCTTCAGCTCTGCAAGACCCTGAGGTTCAGGACATGTAGAAAATTCAACATGTTTGACATCACTCCCAGCAAGAACATCCACCTCAGCTTCCCGCTTCATGTGCCTTCTGACTGGTAACTTCTGCAGCCCAGGGCCAGAAGCACTATTCAATTCAACATCCACTTCCGAAATGTTCTCTGTTTTTTGCTCAACTTTTGGAAGGGAGAAAAGAAGAGGATCGTTAGAATATTCAAGCTCATCCTCTGTGGAAATAATTGGAGTAACAGGATTATGCTCCTTAATGACAGAAATAGTTCCAAAATCAGAATCCGATGCTACAATTCCCGGTCCCTGTTTCTGTGGCTTTCCAAACCGTTTCTTGCGTTTTTGCTCTCTAAGTTCAGGGTCCATGAAAGGACACTCAGGTCCTCCTATCCTTCGACACTTGCAACATTTGAACCCAACCACCTCAGAAATCCTCGACTCCTCAAGTTCAACAGCTTCAGCATGGTACCACTCTGATAAAAAAAAAAAACCACAGACATTCGTCATAACCTAAAATCAAAAGAATATTTAAAAAAGAAATGACATTAAAAATCTATAGCATACTTCCGCAAGTTTCGCAGTGAATATACATCAGATCAGAATTATAAGGTTGTTGACAAAGCTCACAAATAGGCTTCAAAAAGTGGTTATTCGAACCACCCTTCATGAGAATGTTTGCAAGCCTGAAGTCGATTCCAGTTTCATCACGGTTCTTTTTCCTCCATATGACACCCCAATTACACAACTTACTTCGCTTCATTGCTGAGCCAGAAAGAAAAGCAGATTGCTTCGTATCAGAACTTCTTTCCTGAATTCTGATGGAATTCTCCTTACTTCTGATAGAGGCCAGTGGTTTCATGGGTTGAATGGAACTTTTAACCTGCATGCCTTTGGTGACTGCTGGCGCACTCTGACAGTCTCGTCCTTGCAAGGGCAACAGAGTGGTTGGAGACTTGGTATTAATTTCATTTTGAGAAAGAATTTTGGCACGGTAACACTGCTTGCAAATAATCAAGCACTCAACTTTCCCATTCATATGCATTGAGTTTAAAGTACAGTCCTGATGGCAAAAGCCTGATCACAAAATAACAAAACAAAATTATTTAGACATATTCAAACCCCAACCTAACTTTTTAACAACAAAAATAAAGAAATCCACGGAGAGAAAGCCAAAGAGCACCCATTCCTGGTGGGTTGCAGATTTCTGTTGCAAAAATGTTGATATGCTACTCAAATGCCTTTATCTCACACATTTTCATGATGTAAAAAACTAATTGGAAATAAATGGGTTTGGAATTGGATGGCTAACCGGCTAACCAAATAAGAGCCAGATTCATGGCTATCACTTTAGGCCCAGTCCATACAAACAATTAATGAAAAAAAATTAATTATTAATGATAAAGCAGCTTTTCACAAGTGATAATAATCTGCAATTAATATCTTCCCCTGAATCCAAATTTTGCAACAAAGGGACAAATTCACTTTGTCAGAACCATAGGATCAAGTTTCACCCAGCTCAAAACTGCCCAAATAATCAATTGCTAGCTACAAGAAATTATAAAAATAATTCACATATTAGGTGCTGAAAAAAAAATTAGAAGAGATGATTTGGGAACCCCCAAGACAAAATTGGGATATATTGACTTCCACGATAAAAGATAATGTAGAATAAGAACTCCAAAGAGTGTTAGCATACCTTGGCATGTGCCACATTTGACCGCATTCCTGATGATCACATAACAGAAAAGACAAATAAGCTTAAGGAAAGGAAGCGGCGAAAACAGTTTCGATATAAATAAAAATAATATTTGACAGCAGTATAAGATGATTACCTCAACAAAACATCCATTTGACACGAAGCACAATAACACTTCTCTAACTTATCTCTCTTAGAGGTCAGATAAGCAAAAATATTCCTACGGGAAGCTTTCAACTGCCTTTGTTGTAACTCAGATAACTCACTGAAAGGCTTCTTAACTGATTGCAAAACTGCAACACTCATTCTTTCTTCATATTCTTTAATTAAATATAAAGGGATGTGTGTCAGAAGGAACCAATATTTCTCCTTTCTGTCTTCAGTTTGCTCGATGTTAATTATGTTCTTCATGACACGTGAAGGAAGATGCTTTTGATTTCCAAAAGCAACTCCATACTGGATCTTGTTTTCCACAGATTTCTTATCAATGATACTTGCATTTCTAAAAACAGATGCTTCTGTCTCTAAGCCTTTTCCATCTGGCGTGTTATGCTCAGGACGAACAAGATCATTCCATCTCACATGAAGATCTAGGTATCTAACCTGAACCAAAATCCAATTTAATCTGTTAAACTTCCCGACAATCCAGTATGCTGAAGTACACAAGATTACAGGAATGGTTCATTCGAACATAGTAATTTATGACAAACCTGAAGTGCCAGCTGTGCTGCACTTTTACTCCTTTCTACTGCAGCTCTCCAAATTAATTGTCTGCTTCTTTTAGGAATCTCAAAATCATCAGAATAATTAATACCAGAAATCTTTCTCACACCACCTAATAAGTCACAAAACCAGAACTCTATTATTTTCTTCCCTTCCACCAATTTCACTATTATACAGAAAAGCAAATTAGACTTTCTTTATTTCTTAGACACCAAAGATACCTTGACGTGCAGCTTTTCTAACCATTGAGCCAGGCAAAATTGCTTTCTGGAATACATGGGTTGATAGCTTCCCTCCACGCCACCAGTCAAAACTTTTATCATTGCAGTCACCAGCTGCAGCTTCGGATGCAAGAAAATGTTTCCTACGTCGCCTTCCACCTGGTCCACGTTTTTGTGGCAATCCCACAGAGGATGGAGTGCTTTGAATCACAGAAGAATCTACTAAACAATCATCTGTTAGCTTGATCCAGTCCACAGAAAGAGCATTAACAGAAATGTTCTCCTCAAGCTGAAATGGAAACCAAAAACCACATCAACCAAAATATAGAGAACAAATCTATATCATCTACTACATCAGGGACCAAACACCACATCAACCAAGAGCAATCAATTATACAGCAAATGGCTTCTCATCAAATATCATGTATTGGCTTACTACTTTAAACAACGTCTTACAAGTTTACAAGGGTTACAAGAAAGTTAAAAACTCCATATTACTAACTAGAATATGGAAATAAAAGGATGCTATTTACATGTTTGAACAACTAAAGATAAAACTGAAAAAAAAGGTGATAAGAGCAGGAAAGGAACAGGGGCAAAATAACTAAGTGGCCTTCTTAAGCAGTTGAAAAGTGAATAAAAGTGAGGATAGACTAGGTTAAGCGTGTAAAAAGCATGAGCAAAGAATAAGCAAATGATAAAATTGAAAAAACTCATCATCCTGTAACCTATTAAGCAAAAGTTTAAAATAGTAAGATCCAACTATAATTCAGTAAAGAATATGATAAAAACTAATAATCCATAAAGGAAAAGAAATAAACTCACACCTTCCACATTAGTTAAGTTCTAAAATAATCCAAAATTTTAAAGCATACTGTAATTGGGAAAAAAAATAGGTGAAGATTCTTGGCTGACAGTATGCCAGGAAACCTTGACCAGAGAAAAAGGGAGAAAATCAAGAAAAGGTGCTTTTAACAGATAAGCATGAAGGAAATTAACAAATATATTTGTAAAACTCACATCGAGCAAGAGGACTTTTATTGCACTACAGGTAGAAGCTTCTTCCAATTTTCTACGCCATTGTTTCCTGTAGTCTGGTTTTAGGAAGGAACCAGCTACAAGACCACGTAAGGTCTCCTCCAAGTATAAAATATATGTTGAAATGATAGGAAGATTACCCTCTCCATTCTTTAGAGGAGGAAGTCCAATGAGGATCTTATTGGCACTTTTGGTGGCGGTGGAGAAAGCAGAATTCAACATGCATCCTCTCTTGCTTGAACCTAGGAGCTTGCAAGAATGACACCAGCCACACCTTTCCCTTGGAATATCCAACAACTTCTTTTCAGCACTTGGCCAGAAAAACCGTGGGGCTGCTAATGAGAATGCTTTTACTTGCAGCAAAATGTCACTTGCAGATGTAACTTTTCTGACACTGCCTGATTTGTTTACCTCAGAAACCTGACTTTCCTCTGATGAAAGAACAGCCAGCTTAGCAGCTGCAGTAGCAGCAAAATGCCCATGATTATAGTGATTTACATAAGCTTGTGGTTTGAAAGAAATCCCCTTGTATACATAACCCACTGCAGAATTTCTTGTGTCCCTTCCAACACCCACATGATTGCCCACTTTGCTCTGGCAAAACATATTTACTTGAACATAGATACCATTTGCCGCTCCACCATAACTGTCACTACTGTTTCCCGAGGCACATGAAGTATGATCTATGATACTTGATCTGTCAACTAAGCTTTGGTGGGTTGCATCAGAGGCAGCTTGCTGAGTAACTGAAGCAGCAGACATGGCAGACTCAATATAAATCTGCTCAGATAGCTTCTTATTCATTGGGGGATGATCCTTCCCACCATTGCCCAGAGAGCCAAGGTCAGTTTGGTTCATTGCATGAACAGAAGTATCCGGACACGAAACTCCTACATTGCTTCCGCTGAAACTACTTGCATTCTCAACATCAACTGAATCCAAAAATTTATAACTTCCCTTTCCAGAAGGCAGAGGTGATCCAGTAGAAAATTTTGCATCTTCCTTCATATTTGCTATATTGTCACCAATTTCAAGGGAAGAGAAAATATTTTCTGGGACATTCCAATAGTGTATAATTGCTTTGCATATATCAAAGTATAATGTTTTGTGTTCAATGGAGGAAGAAAGCACCTGGAGGACTTTGGGAACATCATTCAGATTGTAGTATCTGACATATGAGTCAATGTCAGGGGAAGCCCTGAGCCTGCAATATGAATTTTGAATTTGTAAAAAAAATTTAGAACAGATTGGACAGCTAATTAAGAAGAAAAAGAGAGGAGGCATCAGTGTTATGCATATCAGCAATTCAGCACACTAAGCAACTTAAGTCAAAGGCACTAGGAAAATGAACAAAAAATAATAGAACAAAAAAAATAATCATTTAAATAATAGAACAAAAAATAATCAGAGGGCAATTTCAAGTAAAAGACAATAATGTGTTTCCCAGACAGATACCACTCAGATGAGAAGTTGAACTGACAAACAGGAATTGTTAATATCGTAGAATAAGAAATAAGTTTAAAAGCTTACACTAACAAGTGATTACAAGTACCCAAGAAGACTTGCCCATATAAATCAACACCAAAAAGTTCTGCTCCTCTAAGTGATGTCTTTACTGCAATTGCTGGTCCCATTTTATCAATTGCACATTCTGGACAATACCAGGGCCCTTCGGGTATATACATTTTCATGACACCTATACATCTTGAATGATATGCAGATGGACACCCATCACAACAAAGCAATGTCCCATCCATGCCACAAAGACGGCACTCATCAATATTTCCATCTACATCAGTATCAACACCAGCGGTCCCTCCAGTACTTCTCAAACCCAAAGAACATATTCCAGAAGATGACTTGACCTCATGGCTTTCTGCAATAATCTCCATTGCCTCCCTCTCCTTGCATGCTGAAGTTTTAGAATATATAGGATGAACCCTTCTAGGTCCTTTTTCAAGAGGATCAGTCACAACTGCATCAGGATCTACTCCCACTTCCGTTGCCTCTCGCATGTCAACTTCAGCTCTCAGCTCTGCATATTCTAATACATCATCGCATAGAATTTGTAGAATCATCAGCTTTCTGCTCACAGGTAAGGAATAGTACTCTCTCTGAGAGGCATCTTCATAAAATATTTTCCACTCAGGTCCTCTTGCATATCCCATCACAATAAAATACTGGACCAAATAAACAGGCCAAGTCAGTGTATCGAGCAAGCTCCAATCAAGGCACCTGCAGATAAAGAATGTAACAATTATTTTGAATTTCTATAGATGAACGAAAGTAAGCACATTATTTCTTTTTTTTCTTTTTCTTTTTTTTTTGGTGAGTGGGGAAGGTATTAGATGCCTTGAAAGTTGAACCCAAACATCAGTTCTGCTCCAAAGAGAGATCAAGCCACTCTTGGTTGCTTTCAAATGGGAGGAAAAAGTGCACAATTGTATCATGATAAGTATTTGGCACCTTTAGTCACCCATAAAGCGCACACACACTCATGGAGGATTGGAACAAGTGTTGATTTTCTTTCAATTTTTAAGGCCCAAGTACCAGCATGCTTTTTAAGCAAAAATAATAATAATAACAGTATAGCAGATTGTGCTGGCAATCAAATTTTGCCATAAAACATCCCAATCACTAAACCATCAAATAATTAAAACAATATACTAAAGCTTAATTATCCAGTGATATGAGAGAATGCATAAACATACCTCAAGCATTTTGATGCAAGCTCTGAGCCTTCCGAAGAGATGGTTTCAAGATGACAACTCAATGCTCGCATCAAAGCAACATGAATAGCATCCAATAACGAGTTTGGACCAGAGCAATTTAATGTCCCCACAAAATCATCCAATCCAAACGGGCTCAAAAACAAAATGATGCTAAAGGACCTTAGAAAACCATACACAGAAAACAGATGCGAAATGCACTCCTCTGGTACACCAATTGTTCCTGAAGAAGGAGGCAATAGAGGGGATGGAATAAGTGGAATCTCAGACTCCCAAGACAATTCCCTATCGTGTGCATACTCACAGGAATCACTGGAAGAATCCGCATCATCTTTGACTTGCTCCCCATCATTCTCCACCATCATCCCACCACTCAAGTCACTTAAAGCTGAAGTTTCCACGTCATCAACCTCATTTTTCAAAGCCTCCACTTTCTTCTTTTCCTCCTCCAACTCGCTCTCCTTCGCAATCCTGCGTAAGACTAATTCATCTAACCTAACTTTTCTTCTACTCAAATCCTCATCGAAATACGACTCTTCTAAAATCAATTCACGAAGCTCCCCACTTTCCAGATCCTCAAAATCACCATCCTCATAATCTACTCTATACAATCCAGTATTGTAGGAAACAATCTTCCCCAAAAAAACACTTCCCCCAAATTCTTTCAACACGTATCGACCTACAAGGGCCACGGATCTTGTCTCCAAAACCCGCCTTTTAGTTTTGGAATTATTGGAACTCGTATCAACGGCGGCAATTTCATTTTCTTCTTCTGGTCTCCGACGTTTCCTCGGCCTACCTCTAGGTCTTCGCACCGCAATCTCCATTGATCGACCGACCTGATTACAGATCGAGTCGAGCCTTCAATTTGATAAAAAACTAGTTTCAAAACAGCCCGTTAGGGTTTCTAAAAATCCTTTTTTTCGCAATAAGGAAGCGATTGGCGCCCCCCCCTTTTTTTTTTTTTTGACTTTTTGAGTGATCTAGGGCCCGTGGGGATGCTTTAAAATAAGTTATAATTGACGATTATATAAATCGGTAATATTTCCAAAAAAAAGATGAAAATTAAAATTCGTAGAAAGAAGTCAGAGTAATTTTTAATGAAAGGCAATTACGAGGAAGAATTTTGGAGAAATACCTGGTTAGGGTATAACCGCCATTGAAATTTTCCTCTTGAGATTTCAGAGATTTGAGAGAGGAAGAGAGATTAAAGAGACCTAATAGGAGTGAACAACGGCCTCTTTAATTGTCCGTGAGAAAGTGAGAATGACTCAGGACGCGGTTGTTTGAGTTAACGACTGACTCGTCCGAGTTGGAGCGTGAAAAGCCTGACATTCTATGATTTTCTTGTGCGGGATTTTGCTTTTGCATAAATAGGGGGGATATTGTAACGTGAGGACATCCTCACGGTTATGATTCATTAAGGCTTTCGTGATGGAACTGCTATTTACATTTTTATTTGTTATTTTAAAAATTAAAATATTTAACTTTATTAATAAAAATCCATATTAAACACTTCATTCTCCAGTCATATATGGCAAAAAAAATTAAAAGTCAATGAGAATTGTTATTTTAAATGGTAAAGAATATAGCCTTCATTAAGTGTAAATTCCTCTTTTTTTTTTCACATATTATTATTATATTTTAAATTTTAATTACTTGTAAACTTTCCTTTTATTTATTCTAAAATTAATTAAATAAAAATATAAGATAAACCATTATTTAACCTTTTTATTTTAATTAAAGCTTAAAATGCTATTATAAACTTTCCATCGCTCTTGTATGTTCAAACTGCCTATTCATAAGAAGAAATATCAATGAATTACATACAATGAGTAAAGAATTAAATGTAGTAAATGATTAATGAAAATATGTATTTAATTTAATGATGTAGTTTTTAATATATAATTAAGATATAATTTAAAGTTCAAATAACATAACTTACGAAAAAATTATAAAATTAACATAAAAATAATTTTTATTGATTTAATTTGATTTTTTTCTATCATTTTTTTTACTAATTGTATGAAATTTTAAAGGTTCACTGTATACCCATTTTTTATACAAAATAGATTAAACAAAAATTTTTATTTTTGATTTAATTGATTCAATTAATTGATTTAATCCTTTCAACCATACTCTTATAATAATTTGTCCAAACCTAATCCATCGCTAATTTTCAAAAACAAATAACAAAAAGGAAAGCTAATTTGTCAATTTATGCTTGTAAAAAAAAAAGAAATTAATTTTTTAACGATGTAAAAAAAAAATATTTAACGTAAAAAAACAAAAGTCGAACCAATTTTACGAAAAGCCAAGTGCTAATAACATACACGATTCATTCCAACCTCAACACAAAAAGTTAAAAGGGAGCATAGGATCGAATCGACTCAGTATACCAACAAGGCAACGCAGAGTTAGTCCGATTCATGCGTGCGTTACTCAAAGCCCCAAAGCCAAAAGGGTTAAAAATATTTTTTTTTGCATCTGCGCACGCTTCTGTTCCGTCCTCGTACATCCATAGCGGGTCGGGTACAGGGAAAAACAGAAAAATTTGGATGACACGAACAAAATTATGATGGTATGGCGGGAAAATTTCCCAAAATTTAGCGGCAAAATGTACTCTTTTAAATCTCTGAAATTGAATTATTAATTAACATGTTAATGACTCGAGATGGCAACGGGTAGAATTAGTACAAAGAGTATTAATATTATATATAATAAAAAAGCAATGAGAACGTTGTAACAAATATTTTGTTTTTCAACTATAAAGAATTTTTTTTTTTGCAGTGTTATAAAATTAAATTAATTTTTTATTTCTATATATTTTATACTTTGTTAATTGAATAGTTAATTATTGTTTTTTTTAAACTTAAATTATGCATACAAAACTCTTAATATATATCGAAAAGCATATTATTATCAATCAAATGATAAAGTTATTGGAGAGATTTAAAAAATTTACATATAAATTATAAATTTTAATGATCATTTTAAACTATTAATATGACATAAAACTATAAAAATATATAAAATGAATTAATTTTACAGTTTATATATATATATATGCATTTTTTATAGGGTATGAAAGGCATTGAATAATTATAAAATGAAGAGTACTATAGAAATAGTTATTTTATTTAATTTATAT